>CACSLK010034598.1:2071575-2084799 GCA_902706635.1 Striga hermonthica | reverse complement strand
CTCCACCTCCGAGACACCGGTGTTGCAGTCCACTTCTTCTCCGCAGTCCTCGTCTTTGGAGATTAAAGTTGATCGACAAAGACGACCAGGACGTGCTGTTGTAAGTAGTCTATATCAAACCGAGGAGAACAGACGGTATGCCGAAAATAATGGCGAGTTTGAACGGTTCCTCAGATCCACTAATAATGAAATGTAAGTACATCCAAAAGATCTTTTATTGTTTATATTTAAAAAAATTTAACTTTCTATTATATTATTTAATAGGAGGAATGTCGGCATTGCATATGTGGTGGACAAGGGGTGGTTTAAGGAATTGGTTAATCTGAATGAAATGATGCTTGAGGAGGTATGTATATGTTTGTTTTGTAATATCATAACATAAAAATGAATTGATGGATGATGTTTGGTTTGATTTTATAAAACAGCACGTGAATGCATACTTGGGGATTATGCAAAGCAATCCACTCTTTTTTGACTTGGAGCCACGGCAAGATATGTTGGGCACTTACCATCTTGCCGACTACGTTTTTTGTGAGATTATTTTAATCCTTTCTCTTTTCCTTGTCATTCCATTTTTATTAATAATTATATTAATAACATTATTATTTATTATTTTGTTGTATTTTATATAGATGATGCTGGATGAATTGGAGAAGGAGATGGATAAGGGGGAGTGGACCTGGAATCGGAGGCCCTCCAATCTTTGATTCGCATTGCGAGTGAGGGGGTCAGCGGTTGGGGAAATCCGTGTCCTTGGAGGGGGATTCAATCTGTAAGTTTTCAAGGATTCTGAATCAATTAATATTGCAATCTTTCCTAAAATATTAGTGAATTTCTCACAACTCAATGCAATAGATTATTGGAGTAGTGAATTTGTCCGACCACTACGTGACTGTCATGATCTCTTTACTCAAGGGGAAGATAAGTGTGTTTGACCCTCCACGACATACGTATTTAAAAAAGAAGAACGAGCACATTCGTGAAAATCGCGTCAAAGTACTCCAAAAAATCCAAAATCTAATTCCAGTGGTTGCGACGTATGCGGATGTAGATAGAGTGAGCAAAAAGTTCGAATTGGAATTAATGGACCCCAAAAATACTATCTTGCAACATGATAGAATTAATTGTGGTGTATGCGCTGTGGAGATGGTACGAACATTGCTCACGAGGAATATGCGTTTCAAGAAGTCTATCAATCAGTTGGTTAAAGCAATGAGGCACAAAATTGCTCTACAAATTTTTCAGTTTAGTACAGAACCAGACACAATTACCGACCTAGTTCTTTAATGATTCATGTAATACATTTTTTTTTTTGCATTTTATTATAATTTTGTTGTTTGTTGTATGATGTGGCATTTATCATACCTGAAATAAAAAAATTAAACTAAATTAAACGGTGAAAGATGAAAGAAATAAAAAATAAACTTTCGAGCAGAAGTGAGAAGGTGGTATGCAAGCAATATGCGGCAATTCGCATACACCATCTCATAACTGAAATAACTGAAAGATGAAAGAAATAGAAATAAACTTTCGAATAAAAGTGCGAAGGTGGTATGCGAGCAATATGTGGAAATTCGCATACCCCATCGCATAACTGAAATAACTGAAAGATGAAAGAAATAAAAAATAAACTTTCGAGTAGAAGTGCGAAGATGGTATGCGAGCAATATGCGGCAATTCGCATACACCATCTCATAACTGAAATAACTGAAAGATGAAAGAAATAAAAATAAACTTTCGAATAGAAGTGCGAAGGTGGTATGCAAGCAATATGCGGAAATTCGCATACCCCATCACATAACTGAAATAACTGAAAGATGAAAAATAAACTTTCGAGTAGAAGCGAAGGTGGTATGCGAGCAATATGCGTAACTGAAAGATAAAAGAAACACGAAAAAAACTTATTATGCACCAACTCTGCGAATAATATGCGACGTTGGTATGTCGCAGTTGTGTCGTGAATAATTATTTCGACTAATAGTCGCAGATTCATTCACCTAATAAGAATAATTATTTAATGGGCGACGGACCGCGATTGACCGAATCGTACATCGAATCTCCGCATATTCATCGTAGAACAGTCGCATACTTTAACTCATAATTTTCTCGCCCATGCTCATACTTGTCTCCTATTTATCGCATAGTTCATCGCATATGTCTTCGTGCTTTTTGGGATGAAAAACTTATCATTTTATTGGGTGGTGTGAAAAACTTAGTATGACTTCAAAACAGGGTGAAAATAGATATTTTCTCTACAGTATTATGCACTTAATATGAACTAAATATGCATAAGATATGAATTATACATGTCATCCTTATGAACTAAATATGCACCAATAATATCAACTATGTATGCACTGTTTATGTACTATGCACATTTTATTAATGAAATATGCATCATGAATGAACGAAATGTGCAACGAATATATGCAATAAAATATAAATTTTATACAATTAAATTAAACATAATAATTAATTGTATTTATTATATAATTAATTAAATTGATTAATATAAGTTACTGATCTACACAAATGTTGTTATGTGGATTACAACAACGGGTTTATTTAGATGCAAGATCAATTTGTATGGATAATTTAACACAAAACATGTAATAAAACAAAGACGATGGCCTCGACCCGAGGTGAATCGAGGTGAAAGTTGTTGGAGCTGTTTTGTGTTTATATGGCAATGTTCAGAGATTTTTTTTTTTTTTTTTTTGTACAGGTATGAGAATCTGCTATTTATAGTAAGCTTTTTGACACTGACTACGAGATATGTACGACAACTTTTTCATAAATTGGCTTTTTGGTGGGCGGCAGCGTCAGCGGGGCCCACTGGAAATGATTGTGTTAGTCTCGGTGTGCGAACATGTCTCGTAGGTGCCTCGTCACCAGCTTTATTTTTGGTGATCTCAGTTTTATTTGATCTCAGAGTGTAGGCTGTTGTCGGCTTTGATTTGGTTGGGTCCGAGATGTGTCCCGGGCTTGAGCCGGAGTAAAGGTACTTATAGTCGTCACCGTAAGTTGTTCGTTAAGCGGTTAGTCTTCTGGACTTAATCGAGGTTTACCTGGTTGGATGATAACAGAGAGGCCCCCGGTGTTAGCGGTTATATGATAATCATAATCGCTGACAACGTAATGATCGAGAAAGGGATCTGATTTGAGAGTTAATCCGGGCAGAATTTCGACTTCGCGTCGGTATTATGAATGTGTTGAGATGCCGTCATCGTGATTGTAGCCCGAGGTGGGGACACTTGGATGGTAATTTGATTCAGGAATATTGATAGGCACTTAATCTTTGAAACGGCACAACGACTATCCATTAATTATCGTGGCGTATGACGAAAAGCCATGCAAAATTAAAGGTGAGTAACGGTTGTTTTACTAGACCGACACGTGCGGAATAGGCTCTGACAGCGGAAAGGTCGCGACGTTTGGGAAAACACACTGCGTGGATTCCACGCGCCCCCAATTAAGTGACATAACGGTCGAAATTCGCAAGCTATAAACAGACATCTTTGTACTTTGGGAGAGCTTTTTTATTCTTGCTAATTCCAAATTCTGAATAATATTTTGAGCTTTGTGATTTGTCGTTTCGATCTGAGGGTTGTCTATTGTTTCGTGTGCGATTTCTGGGTTCTTTAGCGGGTCTCGTCGTAATTTTGCGAATTTAGGGTAAGCTTTATTTGCAATTCCTTGATTCTTGCATTTTGTTCTTCAACTTCGTTCTATGTTCTTTGTAAGACTGAACTATGGCCGTCGAGAATATCGATAGTGGTAACTCCTCGGATAGAACAGTTTCGGAGTCGGTTAGTATGTATCATGATTCTGAACTGATTGAGTTGGCATATGAATATTACCGGTGGGATCCATCTTTCGTCGTCCATCTCGAGATAAAACCAAACAGTGTCGAGGAAGACGAATGGGTGGAAGCAAATGCTATGATGTTGGAGGATCACTGGAGGAGACTGGAGAGGAGGTGGTCTGACATTGAGATAGATTATGTGGGAGAACCTAGCATTTTGACTGATGCCGATATAGTTCTACTTCGTGAACAACTTCGAGTCCCTCCGTCGGTGAAACTATTTGCTCCATATCCCGGAGAGAGAATCACCTCTCCCCCTCTAGGGTGAGTCAGTGTTTTTGCCGAGTCGTTAAGGTCGGGTCTATGATTTCCCTTGCCGAATTTGATCACCGATTACTTGAGGGACTGGGGTCTTGCTCTGTGTTAAATCACCCCGAATAGTTGGAAAAAGATTTTGGGGTTGATGGTGTTTACACACGAGAAGGAATATGGACTGCCCTCATGTAGAGATATAAGAAGCATATAGGGTTTTAAAAGGAGCTCGAATAGGAAGGTAGCTGAGCCATCTTGCTGTTTCTTTGCTGGTGCGAAGTCAAACACCGATTTTAAAATCAGTGATTTGATAAAGGATGTTCCTGATACCCTCCATGGATTTCAAGATGAGTGGTTATGGGTAGGAGGTGATTGGCAATCGACAGACTTCGCTGAGGAGCCTCCAGTGGACGATATGACAATCCCCATGAGCATTTCTTCTGGTTATAGTAAGTCTTTCTTAATAAACTCGATATTTATTTTTCTGACTAGTTGCGTTTTGTGTACTAACAGGTCGGATTTTCGTGTTTTTAGCAAAGTGGACGAAGAAGCCAAAATTGAGTCCGGAGTTCGGAGGCTTGTTGGCTACTTTGTTTAAAATAAACGACGATTTGCGGAGTTACAAGGATTTGATCTCGGAATCAAGACTCGATGGCGGCGGGTTTATCTTCAAGAGTATCCGAGACTTCATTTAAGCCCGGTACGTTGTTATAACTCGAATGACACTTTGTTAAATCATCAAACTTTGTTTTAGACTGATGATAAAGTCATCTTTATTTCAGTATACTATCCTCTGTTCGGTTTCTCAGGATACAGAACTGTTGAAGCAGCGAAGGAATTCCGACGTCGATTCCCAAACAAAGAACTTCGCAGTTAAGTCGGAAAAAGTCATTCCCAAAGGCTAACGAGCATGACGATGTGGAATTTGGTTAAATCTTTAATGCAAAGAACAAGTGGACCGAAGCCTCTTGAAGCTGGGATACGTACGACCCCGGTTGTTGATTTAGAAAATCTGGACCGCCATGAGGGGGTTGAGAATTTGCATGTAACTTCGGCTGCGAACGTGGAACTAATCAATCTGGCCAAACCGGAGAGGAATGCAGCTGAGACCGAACTTCCATTAGCGTAGATTTCGACCGAACAGACCCATATTCTATCGGAAGAGAAGCAATCATCTCCTAAATCCCAGGAGATTTCTCAGCCGTGAAAGAAGAAACGAAAATTGAAGAAAATTTATATTGAAGAGACTCTAGTTGCCAGGGAGGAACGATCGAAGAAAAAACATGATTCTGGTCGGCGACATGATGCTTGCCGAAGTGTGAAGAAAAAGAAATCCGATGAGTCGCCTATCTTCGAAAAGTCTTTCCTTTCCATTGATGAGGAAAGAGTGGAAAATTTGAATTTGCCGGAAGGAGTGGTTGAAGACTGGTTTACCACTTTTCAGTCTGTGAAGATTCCCCGGATTGCAGCTAAAATGACGGTTCCTGAATATGTTGTTGGTGCCGCTCGGGTCCCACTAATGGTATGGGATCTGAAATCAGAAGTCGGGGTATCTTCTTTGTCGAGCATTCAAAAATTGAATTATGCTAAGGCTTGTATGGGTCGAGCATTGGTAAACTTGGTGGCAGCAGAAGACGATCATCGTCGGATTTCCACTCAGTTGAAAGAGAAAAGGCATACGGTGTCTTTACAAGAGGGAACTATTACATCACTAAGAGATGAAGCGGCCAAGTCGGAAGCTTTGCTGAAGGAGAAACTTGCTTATCGAGATGTTCAGATAGAGATAGCGCAAAGTGAAATTGCCATTCTGACCGGTGAGAATAAGGTGTTCAAAACCGAGGTGGAGGAGTTGAGAAGTCAATTGGCTTTTGCAGAACAACGTCACAAGATTCTCGAAGCTAAAGTGGAAGAGCTTGATGAAAAGCTGTTGAAAGAAAGGACCGAGCACCATGAAACGCGACGGAGCCGTTTTGAGATTCAGGCTGACTTGATTCGGACCAGACAGGCTCATGCAACCGAAGTGACTAGACTTGGAGAAGAAAAGAAAACCTACGGAGAGTCTATGTATGAGGCTGGTTTGCAGGCCGGGAAGGAGGTTGTTGTGATTGATGAGAGTCGACTTGGTGAAGAGCAGGTCGGGGCGGCTGGTGACGTTGGGGTTGAAGGTGAATCTTTCGGCCCAGATTTGGATATGGAGATGAATACCTGTATCAATCTTCGCTGGGTAATCGAATTTTTCGACAATGGCCTCTACGACACAGAAGAACTACGACATTTTCTCTTCCGTAAACTTGAAAAATACAAATTTGATTTGGAGATTAAGGGGATGCATATCGAGGCTGATGAAGACGAAAAAGAATTTTGTGAATGGATGCTTCGGCGTGCTGATGAGATGGTTAGAATTCGACATTGCCTCATCTCACCGAACGAGAGGCTCTTCTTCGCAGGGCTTATGTGAATATGATTTTGGAAGGTGAGAAGGAGAAAATAGAAGAGTTGGCCGACCTTTACGTTGGGACTCTTGCCGAGGTGGTTGTAGAGCAAAATTTTGATGATATGACTTCGGAACAGATCCGAGAAATGGTTGAGAAATATGCCGAGGAGCAAGCTAAACTGAAAAGGGGCGAAATCTACGGAGTGGAGACCGAAGGGTTTGAAGTTCCGACGGATTTTACTGATCCTCGCCATGAATTGGTTCCTGTTTCTGATGGAGCTATTGATGCAGCTGCTAGGGCCAAGGAAGTTGAGGTCCTCGAACGACTTTATAATCAGATGCAGTCATCAACGAATGTCGAAGTCGGCGAAAGCAGTAGACCCGGTAATGCTGACAAAAGAAGTGAAGTTGTTGTCTGATCACTCCCAGCATGTTTTGTTTTTGTTTTATTTTCAATCTTATGTGTAATCGGGGTTTCAGTAGATTGGCGCCCTTAGTAGGCTATAATGTATCCTCGACTGTCATTTTTATAAATGAACAACTGTTTTTATTTTAGTTCTGAGTTGTTCTTGTTTTGCTGTTTGTATTTAGCAATTTTTTAAGATCAAGTATGATGAACTCGGAGAATATTTAAGACTTCGACTCGGAATTAGCCTGTTAATAATATAGCAACAGTGGAAATTTGTTAAACTTAAAACCGAGTTGAAAGTCTTGCAAAGAAGTTGTTTCCTAGGACAACCTGATCTTGTAATGAATTTGATGATACCGATGTACAAGCTGTAACTAACTTGTAAAACTAGACACTGTTTACGCTGTGTCTAAGTTAGAAAAGGGGCACTGAACTTCGTCGCTGTCCAGTTAAAGAACGGCCCCAACCGAATCAAGTGTATTCGGCTGTCAGAGGGACCTTGTCAAATCATTTTTTGTGGATTTGACAGAAAGACGAGCTTTGGCCTGACCAAATCAATCGTGGGATTTGAATGTTTTATAAGGCATCAGCTTAATCGAGAGTAAATATGGCTACTCGGTACCGAGTTTTCTTTTTTCGTTACTCGGATTTTTAGTGATAAAATATTGAGCTTTATTCCATCAAAAGAGTGTTCCCATTTCATCAAAAGGTGACAGGAAAGGTCATCAAAAGGAAGGTAGATTACATGATCTTCGGCGCATCACTGATAGAATTTTTTGAGGAAGACTGTATTCCAAGGATATTGGTGTGGAGTACCATCAGGGTATTCAATTCGGTAAGCACCATAAGGGAGTATTTGAATAACCTTAAAAGGTCCTTCCCACTTTGGTTTCAAAGGCCCCGGATCTGGCCCCGTGACTCTTTTAAATACCAAGTCGCCAATTCGGAACGTGCGCGGTTTGAGCTTCGAGTTGACATACTTCTCGCTAAGCGGCATTTTTCAGTTCAGCACGAGTACGCAGCTCGTCAATTAGATCTAAATTCGTCCTCATATTTTCCGAATTGGATTCTTCGGTGTAATGTTGGGTTCGATAAGTAGGTGCACCGAGTTCCACAGGGACAACAACTTCGGATCCGTATGTTAAGGAAAATGGGATTTCGCCAGTGGATGTTCTTGCAGTTGTTCGGTAAGCCCACAGAACGTGTGGCAGTTCCTCTGGCCACGCTCCTTTGGCAGCATCAAGTCTGACTTTAAGGCCATTTTTTATAATCTTGTTTACAGCTTCAACTTGGCCATTTGATTGAGGATGACATGGTAAGGAGAAGAAGTGCTTTATCCCATATTTTTCACAGAAGGAGTCGAGTCTTTTGCCTTCGAATTGTCTGTTGTTATCGGTAATGATGGAATTTGGTATTCCAAACCGACAAACCAAAGACTTCCATATGAAGTCGATTCTTTTTTACTCGGTTATAGTGGCTAGGGGTTCTGCTTCAGCCCATTTCGTGAAATAATCGACAGCAACCACAGCAAATTTCACTCCGCCCTTTCCAGTCGGCAGTAGACCAATCAGATCAATTCCCCATTTTGCAAAAGGCCAAGGGCTATAAACCGACGTAAGCATTTCGGGGAGCTGGTTAGTGTTAGGTGCAAAAACTTGGCACTTCGGACATTTTCGTACCCATGCCGCGGCGTCCGATTTTAAGGTTGGTCAGTAGTACCCTTGTCGTAAAATTTTATAGGCTAAAGCTTGGGCACCCGGGTGTGTCCCACAAATTCCTTCATGAAGTTTTTCCAAAACATATCGAGATTCGGGTTCAGTTAGGCATTTCAAGAGTGGAACCGTCCCCTTTTGTATAGAATTCCATTATCCATGGTAAACCGGGCAGCTCGAACTCGGAGGGATTGGGCTTCTTTAGGATTTGAAGGTAAGGCCCCGATTTCTGAATATTGAATGATCGGGCTCATCCAGGTCGGGGGTTTTGCCGAGGTAGTCATGTCGGCGGCCATTATTTCTTGAAGTTGAGTTGATGGTTGTTCTTGTTGCCCGACTTGAACATACTCCACATTTTCCATGACGACGCTGGAAGCCAAACGGGACAATGCATCTGCTTGTACATTAAGGGTTCGGGGAATGCATTAAACTTGAACGGAGAACTTTGATAACTTTTGTTTGGTAAGGGATAGGTAAGACGCCAATCTAGGTTCCTTAACTTTGAATGTCCCATTTATCTGATTAACGAGTAGTTGAGAATCAGAAAAGACCTTGAGATACCGTATGTTCATAGATTCTGCTAGATTTAATCCGGATAGCATGACTTCGTATTCTGCTTCGTTATTTGTTGCTGGAAAAAGGAACTTGACTGAATGGAAAAAGAGTTTTTTTTCGGGGTCAGCCAAGACTATACCTCCTCCTGCTCGGTTGGTTGTGGAGGACCCGTCAATATAAAGGACCCATGGTCGGTCGTCATCTTGGACTTCCACCGCTGGTGTGAATTCAACAGTAAAGTCAAAAAGAGCTTGCGCTTTAATAGCGGTTCTCGGTTGATAATGGATATCGAACTGACCGAGTTCCACGACCCATTTAACCATACGTCCCGAAGTATCGAGTCAGTGTATGCGTACAATTATTGAATGCTCCTGGAAATAAGGGCGCAGTTTTCGGGCAACAACGACAAGTGCGAATGCGAGTTTTTCCATAAGAGGATAGCGCAATTCGGCATCGTGTAAAGCCTTACCGACATAATAGACAGGTGATTGTTGTGTTCCTGTTTCTCGCACAAGCACAACACTAATTGCCGAGTCACTAACTCCTAAGTATAAAAATAACATTTCTTCAGGAATAGGTTTCTGTAAAGTTGGTGGATGCGTGAGAGCTTCCTTGATGCTGACAAGAGCATTTTGGCAGTCTTCGGTCCATTCAAAACATCTTCTCTTCTTAACGCTTCAAAAAAAGGATTACAGCGGTCGATTGATTTGGAAATGAACCGATTTAGGGCGACAAGTCGGCCGGTGAGAGCTTGAACGCCTTTGACCGATGCAAGGGGAGTCAGATCTAGGATAACTTTATTCTTTATAGGGTTGGCGTCGATACCTCGCTGACTCACCATATAGCGGAGGAATTTCCCTGATCCAACTCCATATGTACACTTTTTCGAATTTAAAACCATGGAATAATTGCAAAGGATGTTGAACATTTCCTGAAGGTGGTGAACGTGGTTGGTAGCATTGACCGACTTAACGAGCATGTCATCGATGTTAACTTCCATGGTGTGACCGATTAGGTTTGCAAACATTTTGTTGACAAGACGCTGGTAAGTGGCCCCAACATTTTTCAACCCGAAAGGCATCATAGTGTAACAATATAGACCTCGAGCCGAATAAAAAGATGTGTGCTCGGCGTCCTCGGGATCCATTGGAATCTGATTATACCCTGAATATGCTTCCATAAAACTCATTAACTCGTGGCCTGAGGTGGCGTCGACCATGTAATCAATATGAGAAAGTGGACATCTATCCTTTGGACAAACTTTATTCAAATTGGAAAAGTCAATACACAATCGCCATAGTCCGTTGCTTTTTTTGACGAGAACAGGGTTGGACACCCACGTCGGATACTTGGCTTCCTTAATGAATTTGTTATTGATGAGCTTTTTGAATTCCTCTTCCAAGGCCCGTTGACGATCGGGTCCCAACTTTCTTCATTTTTGGACCACATGTTTGATGGTTCGATCAAGATTTAACTTGTGACTAGCAATTCCGGGGTCGATTCCCTTCATATCTTCGTGTTTCCAAGCAAAGACATCAGGATTAATTTTGAGGAATGTAATGAGTTCAGACCGAATAGACTCTTGGAGGTTACTTCCGATACGGAGCGACTTCTGACACGTCGGTTCATTGACATAAGTTAATTCTATCTCCTCCTCGGGTTCAACTCGGTCACTTCAGTTTTTTTCTTTAAACTGAGTTCGGGGATCCAACTCATCTTCTTCCGGGAATGGTTCTTTTCTAGGTCTTCTTCCCCGATCTTCATCCAGATTGGGTCCTGCAGGAGGATCAGAGGTTACAGGAATTTCGGAATTCGGATTCTGGACCCAGAGGATGTTGGAAATAAAGTTTGAGATGAAGAATCCTCCTTATCACTTGATTAGATCGACTGAATTTCAGTAGTAGGTGCTATTAACACGATTTCTTGAGCTTCTCTTT
This sequence comes from Striga hermonthica, assembly GCA_902706635.1. NCBI lineage: Eukaryota > Viridiplantae > Streptophyta > Magnoliopsida > Lamiales > Orobanchaceae > Striga > Striga hermonthica. The sequence goes on along the minus strand of CACSLK010034598.1, from coordinate 2,073,635 downwards.
GATCACCATAATGAGTTCCTTCTCCGAACGTCGTCGTAAACTTGAGCGCATAATGGAATATGGATACGGCTGCTCGGAGCTTATACAAAGCAGTCCTTCCCATGATAGCATTATATTCATTATTGATATCCATGACTTTGAAGGTTTCCATGATAAGTTTAGTAGCCTGTCCTGAGACACCAAAACAGATAGGTAAAATAATTTCTCCAAGGGGCCGGGATATACTCCCATTAAATCCCTGAATCTGTCGTTGCAAGGTTTAATGTCGGCGGGATCTAGGCCCAGTTTATCGAACGCCCTTAACGTTAATATACTTGAATATGCCCCTGTATCAACCATAACTCGGTGTACAGGGATTCCGCATATTGGAACAGTGATGACCAAGGCCTTAGAGTGAGAATGTGCGAACAAATTCGCGTCTTCAGTACTGAAAGTGATAGGGCAACTTCGAGCATTGATCACGTACCATAAATCGGTAGTGAAAACTTGTTTACCCGAGTTGTAGGCCTGTCTGGTGTAATCTTTAATTTGTCGTCGGGAGGAAACAACTTGGGTATTGTTAGTGTTCACTCGGTGGATCAGGGTACATGGTGGCCTCGGGGATCGACTTCGCTTAAGTTGTCGAGATGTACCCGAGGCGAACATAAATACTTATTTTTCCCTTTGCCATATACTTTTCGGCATGGCACCTCGGTCTTCTTCTTCATCATCCCGGTTCTTTTGATGTCGGGATTTTTTGAAAATCTTCAGAGTTGCGGGTGACCAATTAGTCTTAACATGGCAGCTAACAGGCTTAAGCATTCGTCGGTATTGTGCCCTGGTGAATTATGATAATCACAATGCCGAGATTTATCCAACTTTTCCTCTAGAACCCGGACAGGCTTAGGTTCAGGTAGAATACCTTTCCCTTTGAGTTCTTCATAAATTGTGGCGGCCCCAGCCGAATACACTGTTTGATATCTCGACTTTAGAACGCTGGCATATTGCCTTCTTGCAGCTCGGACTTCGGGATCAATGGCATCCCCTCGCGGAAAGCCTCCAAACTGAGGTTTAGCTTGTTTTCCACCGGGGGACTTGATCTTTTTCTTGCTTTCCCCATTTGATCCCAATTTGGATTGTTTCGGAGTGAAATGGAAATCGGGGACAAACATGGATTCTTCGGCGATAACATGTTGTTAAGCCCGAGCTAAAAACTCTTGAAACATATGCGGTTTGTTTTGACACAACGTCCATCAAAAAATTGAATTTGGTTTCAACCCCGCTATAGCCATAACGAGTAGGGTCTTCGGATGACAAGGTTCCATATTCTGAACTCGGTCATTAAATCGAGCTACATAATCTTTGACACTTTCATCATCCTTTTGAGTGATATTAGAAATGGATTCCTTAGGTGTTAGAGTAGGATACCCGGCGTTCCAATCAGATTGGACGTATTCTACTTGTAAATACAATCTATTGGAATTATATTAAATAATAAGGCATTACTTTATTTTAAGAGTAAGCATTTATCGTATATTTGCACTTAAAATAAAATCCCTAGATCACTTATAGCTATAAGATATGGTTGCGCATAGAGATGGTGATCATGGAACATATCTTGAAAGTTGTGATCTTAAATACAGTTCCAAGTCGTTGGATATTTCGAGATGGGATATCGAATAAATCCGGAAAAGACTTGCACATAGTATGTATGCTTATTGGATAAGAATGTTGCATTCCATCAACATTAGCGTGGGACGCAAATACATATATGTGGGTGCTTGTTAGAGAACAAGTTCACTGAATATGACCGTATGAAAATTCTTAATGAAAGTTTATCATGTCGAATAAAGATATTCATGTTACAATAGTACATGATTAATCCTTAGACTTGAGGCACGATGGTAACTTTGTGCATATTATATTTTACTTTGATTTATCTTTTTGATTGCTAGCACAATCGTATAAAGGGATATTTTGGGTATTATATTAATATGTATGGAAGTTTGTCATTGGCCAACAAAAGATTCGACACTTATGAAGATAAGTGAATTTCCTATGTGTTTCATAGTTAGTAATTC
>CACSLK010034598.1:2058829-2071475 GCA_902706635.1 Striga hermonthica | reverse complement strand
ATAACAAGTGTAATATCCACTAAAGCACAGCTTAAGTATATAACACCAACATAGGGTGCATCAGTGTTTTTGCCGAGTCGTTAAGGTCGGGTCTAAGATTTTCCTTGCCGAATTTGATCACCGATTACTTGAGGGACTGGGGTCTTGCTCTTTGTCAAATCACCCCAAATAGTTGGAAAAAGATTTTGGGGTTGATGGTGTTGACACACGAGAAGGGATATGGACTGCCCTCATGTAGAGATATAAGGAGCATATAGAGTTTTAAAAGGAGCTCGAATAGGAAGGTAGCTGAGCCATCTTGCTGTTTCTTTGCTGGTGCGAAGTTGAACACCAGTTTTAGAATCAGTGATTTGATAAAGGATGTTCCTGATATCCTCCACGGATTTCAAGAGGAGTGGTTATGGGTAGGAGGTGATTGGCAATCGTGGACTTCGCTGAGGAGCCTCCAGTGGACGATATGACAATCCCCATGAGCATTTCTTCTGGTTATAGTAAGTCTTTCTTGATAATCTCGATATTTGTTTTTCTGACTAGTTGCGTTTTGTGTACTAACAGGTCGGATTTTCGTGTTTGTAGCAAAGTGGACGAAGAAGCCAAAATTGAGTCTGGAGTTCGGAGGCTTGTTGGCTACTTTGTTTAAAATAAACGACGATTTGCGGAGTTACAAGGATTTGATCTCGGAATCAAGACTCGAGGCGGCGGGTTTATCTCCAGGAGTATCCGAGACTTCATTTAAGCCCGGTACGTTGTTATAACTCGAATGACACTTTGCTAAATCATCAAACTTTGTTTTGGACTGATGATAAAGTCATCATTATTTCAGTATACTATCCTCTGTTCGGTTTCTTGGGATACAGAATTGTTGAAGCAGCGAAGGAATTCCGACGTCGATTCCCAAACAAAAAACTTCGCAGTAAAGTCGGAAAAATTCGTTCCCAAAGGCTAACGAGCATGACGAAGTGGAATTTGGTTAATGCTTTAAGGCAAAGAATAAGTGGACTGAAGCCTCTTGAAGCTGGGATACGTACGACCCCGGTTGTTGATTTAGAAAATCTGGACCGCCATGAGGGGGTTGAGAATTTGCATCTAACTCCGGCTGCGAACATAGAACTAATCAATCAGGCCAAATCAGAGAGGAATGCAGCTGAGACCGAACTGCCATTAGCGCAGATTTTGACCGAACAGGCCTATATTCTATCGGAAGAGAAGCAGTCATCTTCTAAATCCCAGGAGATTTCTCAACCGCGAAAGAAGAAACAAAAATTGAAGAAAATTTATGTTGAAGAGACTCCGGTTGCCAGGGAGGACCGATCGAAGAAAAAACATGATTATGGTCGGCGACATGATGCTATCCGAAGTGAGAAGAAAAAGAAATCCGATGAGTCGCCTATCTTCGAAAAGTCTTTCCTTTCCATTGATGGAGAAAGAATTGAAAATTTGAATTTGCCGGAAGGAGTGGTTGAAGATTGGTTTACCACTTTTCAGTCTGTGAAGATTCCCTGGATTGCAGCTAAAATGGAGGTTCTTGAAAATGCTGTTGGTGACGCTCGAGTCCCACTAATGGTATGGGATCCGAAATCAGAAGTCGGGGTATCTTCTTTGTCGAGCATTCAAAAATTGAATTATGCTAAGGCTTGTATGGGTCGAGCATTGGTAAGCCTGGTGGCAGCAGAAGACGATCATCGTCGGATTTCCACTCAGTTGGAAGAGAAAATGCATACGGTGTCTTTACAAGAGGGAACTATTGCATCGCTAAGAGATGAAGCGGCCAAGTCGGAAGCTTTGCTGAAGGAAAAACTTGTTGATCGAGATGTTCAGATAGAGGTAGCGCAAAGTGAAATTGCCACTCTGACCGACGAGAATAAGGTCTTCAAAACCGAGGTGGAAGAGTTGAGAAGTCAATTGGTTTTGCAGAACAACGTCACAAGATTCTCGAAGCTAAAGTGGAAGAGCTTGATGGAAAGCTGTTGAAAGAGAGGACCGAGCACCAAGAAACGCGGCGGAGCCGTTCTGAGATTCAAGCCGAGTTGATTCAGACCCGTGAGGCTCATGCAACCGAAGTGACTAGACTTGGAGAAGAAAAGAAAACCTACGGGGAGTCTATGTATGAGGCTGGTTTGCAGGCCGGGAAGGAGGTTGTTGTGATTGATGAGAGTCGACTTGGTGAAGAACAGATCGGGGTGGCTGGTGACGTTTGGATTGAAGGTGAATCTGTCGGCCCAGATTTGGATATGGAGATGAATACCTGTATCAATCTTCGCTGGGTAATCGAATGTTTCGACAATGGCCTCTACGACACAGAAGAACTACGACATTTTCTCTTCTGCAAACTTGAAAAATACAAATTTGATTTGGAGATTAAGGGGATGCATATCGAGGCTGATGAAGACGAAAAAGAATTTTGTGAATAGATGCTTCGGCGTGCTGATGAGATGGTTAAGAATTCGGCATTGCCTCCTCTCACCGAAGAACGAGAGGCTCTTCTTCGCTGGGCTTATGTGAATATGATTTTAGAAAGGGAGAAGGAGAAAAGAGAAGAGTTGGCCGACCTTTACATTGGGACTCTTGCCGAGGTGGTTGTAGAGCAAAATTTTGATGATATGACTCCAGAACATATCCGAGAAATGGTTGAGAAATATGCCGAGGAGCGAGCTAAACTGAAAAGGGGCGAAATTGACGGAGTAGAGACCGAAGGAATTGAAGTTCCAACGGATTTTACTGATCCTCGCCATGAATTGGTTCTTGTTTCCGATGGAGCTATTGATGCAGCTGCTAGGGCCAAGAAAGTTGAGGTCCTCGAATGACTTTATAATCAGATGCAGTCATCAACGAATGTCGAAGTCGGCGAAAGCAGTGGACTCGGTAAAGCTGACAAAAGAAGTGAAGATGTTGTATGATCACTCCCAGCATGTTTTGTTTTTGTTTTATTTTCAATCTTATGTGTAATCGGGGTGTCAGTAGATTGGCGCCCTTAGTAGGCTATAATGTATCGTCGACTGTCATTTGTTATAAATGAACAACTGTTTTTATTTTAGTTCTGAGTTGTTCTTGTTTTGCTGTTTGTATTTAGCAATTTTTTAAGATCAAGTATGATGAACTCGGAGAATATTTAAGACTTCGACTCGAAATTAGCCTATTAATAAATTAGCAACAGTGGAAATTTGTTAAACTTAAAACCGAGTTGAAAGTCTTGCAAAGAAGTTGTTTCCGAGGACAACCTGATCTTGTAATGAATTTGATGATACCGATGTACAAGATGTAACTAACTTGTAAAACTAGACATTGTTTACGCTGTGTCTAAGTTAGAAAAGGGTCACTGAACTTCGTCACTGTCCAGCTAAAGAACAGCCCCAACCGAAACAAGTGTATTCGGCTGTCAGAGGGACCTTGTCAAATCATTTTTTGCGGATTTGACAGAAAGACGAGCTTTGGCCTGACCAAATCAATCGTGGGATTTGAATGTTTTATAAGGCATCAGCTTAACCGAGTGTAAATACGACTACTCGGTACCGAGTTTTCTTTTTTCGTTACTCGGATTTTTAGTGATAAAATATTGAGCTTTGTTACATCAAAAGAGTGTTCCCATTTCATCAAAATGTGACAGGAAGGGTCATCAAAAGGAAAGTAGATTACATGATCTTTGGCGCATCACTGATAGAATTTTTTGAGGAAGACTGTATTCCAAGGATATTGGTGTGGAGTACCATCAGGGTATTCAATTCGGTAAACACCATAAGGGAGTATTTGAATAACCTTAAAAGGTCATTCCCACTTTGGTTTCAAAGGCCCAATATCTGGCCCCGTGACTCTTTTAAGAACCAAGTCTCCAATTCGAAACGTGCGCGGTTTGAGCTTCGAGTTGACATACTTCTCACTTCTATGTTTATAAGCGGCATTTTTCAGTTCGGCACGAGTACGATATCGTCAATTAGATCTAAATTCGTCCTCATATTTTCCGAATTAGATTCTTCGGTGTAATGTTGGGTTCGATAAGTAGGTGCACCGAGTTCCACATGGACAACAACTTCGGATCCGTATGTTAAGGAAAATGGGGTTTCACCAGTGGATGTTCTTGCAGTTGTTCGGTAAGCCCACAGAACGTGTGGCAGTTCCTCTGGCCACGCTCCTTTGGCAGCATCAAGTCTGACTTTAAGGCCATTTTTTATATCTTGTTTACGGCTTCAACTTGGCCATTTGATTAAGGATGACATGGTGAGGAGAAGAAGTGCTTTATCCCATATTCTTCACAGAAGGAGTCGAGTCTTTTGCGTTCGAATTGTCTGTCGTTATCTGTAATAATGGAATTCGGTATTCCAAACCGGCAAACCAAAGACTTCCATATGAAGTCGATCGTGAAATAATCGACAACAACCACAACAAATTTCACTCTGTCTTTTCCAGTCGGCAGCAGACCAATCAGATCAATTTCCCATTTTGCAAAAGGCCAAGGGCTATAAACCGACGTAAGCATTTCAGGGAGTTGGTCGGTGTTAGGTGCAAACACTTGGCACTTCGGACATTTACGTACCCAGGCTGCAGCGTCCGATTTTAAGGTTGGCCAGTAGTACCCTTGTCGTAAAATTTTATAGACTAAAGCTTGGGCACCCGAGTGTGTCCGACAAATTCCTTCATGAAGTTCTTCCATAACATATCGAGATTCGGGTTCAGTTAGGCATTTCAAGAGTAGAACCGAATATCCCCTTTTGTAAAGAATTCCATTATCCATGGTAAACTGGGTAGCTCGAACTCGGAGGGATCGGGCTTCTTTAGGATTTGAAGGTAAGGCCCCGGTTTCTAAATATTGAATGATCGGGCTCATCCAGGTCGGGGGTTTTGCCGAGGTAGTCATGTCGGTGGCAATTATTTCTTGAAGTTGAGTTGATGGTTGTTCTTATTGCCCGACTTGAACATACTCCATACTTTCCATGACGACGCTGGAAGCCAAACGGGACAATGCACCTGCTTGTACATTAAGGGTTCGGGGAATGCGTTCAACTTGAACGGAGAACTTTGATATCTTTTGTTTGGTAAGGGATAGGTAAGGCGCCAACCGAGGTTCCTTAACTTCAAATGTCCCATTTATCTGATTAACGAGTAGTTGAGAATCAGATAAGACCTTGAGATACCGGATGTTCATAGATTCAGCTAGATTTAATCCGGATAGCATGGCTTCGTATTCTGCTTTGTTATTTGTTGCTGAAAAAAGGAACTTGACTGAATGGCAATAGAGTTTGTTTTCGGGGTCAGCCAAGACTATACCTCCTCCTGCTCGGCTGGCTGTGGAGGACCCGTCAATATAAAGGACCCATGGTCGGTCGTCATCTTGGACTTCCACCGTTGGTGTGAATTCAACAATAAAGTCAAAAAGAGCTTGCGCTTTAATAGCGGTTCTCGGTTGATAATGGATATCGAACTGACCGAGTTCCACGACCCATTTAACCATACGTCCCGAAGGATCGGGTCAGTGTAAAATTTGTCGCAGTGGATACGATGTGCGTACAATTATTGAATGCTCCTGGAAATAAGGGTGCAATTTTCGGGCAGCAACAACAAGTACGAATGCGAGTTTTTCCATAAGAGGATAGCGCAATTCGGCATCGTGTAAAGCCTTAACGACGTAATAGACAGGTGATTGCTGTGTTCCTGTTTCTCGCACAAGCACAACACTAATTTCCGAGTCACTAACTCCAAAGTATAAAAATAACATTTCTTCAGGAATAGGTTTCTGTAAAGTTGGTGGATGCGTGAGAGCTTCCTTGATGCTGATAAGAGCATTTTGGCAGTCTTCGGTCCATTCAAAACATCTTCTCTTCTTAACGCTTCAAAAAAAGGTTTACAACGGTCAATTGATTTGGAAATGAACCGACTGAGGGTGGCAAGTCGGCCGGTGAGAGCTTGAACGCCTTTGACCGACGCAAGGGGAGTTAGATCCAGGATAACTTTAATCTTTGTAGGGTTGGCGTCGATACCTCGCTGACTCACCATATAGCCGAGGAATTTACCTGATCCAACTCCATATGTACACTTTTTCAAATTTAAAACCATGGAATAATTGCAAAGGATGTTGAACATTTCCTGAAGGTGGTGAACGTGGTTGGTAGCATTGACCAACTTGACGAGCATGTCATCGACGTAAACTTCCATGGTGTGACCGATTAGGTTTGCAAACATTTTGTTGACAAGACGCTGATAAGTGGCCCCAACATTTTTCAACCCGAAAGGCATCATAGTGTAACAATATAGATCTCGAGCCGAATAAAAAGATGTGTGCTCGGCGTCCTCGGGATCCATTAGAATATAATTATACCCTGAATATGCGTCCATAAAACTCATTAACTCGTGACCCGAGATGGCGTCGACCATGTAATCAATATGAGAAAGTGGATATCTATCCTTTGGACAAACTTTATTCAAATTGGAAAAGTCAATACACAATCGCCATAGTCCGTTGCTTTTTTTGACGAGAACAGGGTTGGACACCCACGTCGGATACTTGGCTTCCTTAATGAATTTGTTATCGATGAGCTTTGACTTCCTCTTCCAAGGCCCGTTGACGATCGAGTCCCAACTTTGTTCATTTTTGGACCACATGTTTGATGGTTCGATCAAGATTTAACTTGTGACTAGCAATTCCGAGGTTGATTCCCTTCAAATCTTCGTGTTTCCAAGCAAAGACATCAGGATTAATTTTGAGGAATGTAATGAGTTCAGACCGAATAGGCTCTTGGAGGTGACTTCCGATACGGAGCGACTTCTGACACGTCGGTTCATCGACATAAATTAATTCTATCTCTTCCCCGGGATCAGCTCGGTCACTTCGGCTTTTTTATTTTTTTAAACTGAGTCTGGGGATCCAACTCATCTTCTTCCGGGAATGGTTCTTTTCCAGGTCTTCTTCCCCGATCTTCATCCAGATTGGGTCCTGCAGGAGGATCAGAGGTTACAGGAATTTCGGAATTCAGATTCTGGACCCCGAAGGATGTTGGAAATAAAGTTTGAGATGAAGAATCCTCCTTATCACTTCATTAGCTCGACTGAATTTTAGTAGTAGGTGCTATTAACACGATTTCTTGAGCTTCACTTTGATCACCATAATGAGTTCCTTCTCCGAACGTCGTCGGAAACTTGAGCGCATAATGGAATATGGATACGGCTGCTTGGAGCTTATACAAAGCAGTCCTTCCAATGATAACATTATATTCATTATTGATATCCATGACTTTGAAGGTTTCCATGATAAGTTTAGTACCCTATCCTGAGACACCGAAACGGATATGTAAAGTAATTTCTCCAAGGGGTCGGGATATACTCCCATTAAATCCCTGAATCTGATCGTTGCAAGGTTTAATGTCGGCGAGATCTAGGCCCAGTTTATCGAACGCCCTTAACATTAATATATACTTGAATAGGCCACTGTATCAACCATAACTCGGTGTACAAGGATTCCGCATATTGGAATAGTGATGACTAAGGCGTCAGAGTGAGGATGTGCGAACAAATTCGCATCTTCAGTACTGAAAGTGATAGGGCAACTTCGAGCATTGATCACGTCTCGTAAATCGGTAGTGAAAACTTGTTTACCCAAGTTGTAGGCCTGTCGGGTATAAGCTTTAATTTGTCGTCGGGAGGAAACAACTTGTGTATTGTTAGTGTTCACTCGGTGGATCAGGGTGCACGGTGGCCTCGGGGATCGACTTCGCTTAAGTTGTCGAGATGTATCTGAGGCGAACATAAATACTTCTTTTTTCCCCTTGCCATATACTTTTCGGCATGGCACCTCGGTCTTCTTCTTCATTATCTTTGTATGATTCTACTGGACGTACTGGTCCGGTTCTTATGATGTCGAGATTTTTTGAAAATCTTTGGAGTTGCGGGTGACCAATTAGTCTTAACAGAGCAGCTAACAGGCTTAAGCATTCGTCGGTATTGTGCCCGGTAACTTATGATAATCACAATACCGAGATTTATCCAACTTTTTCTCTGGAACCCGGACAGGCTTAGGTTCAGGTAGAATACCTTTCCCTTTGAGTTCTTCATAAATTGTGGCGGCCCCAGCCGAATACACTGTTTGATATCCCGACTTTAGATTGCTGGCATATTGCCTTCTTGCAGCTTGGACTTCGGGATCATTGGCATCCCCTCGCGGAAAGCCTCCAAACTGAGGTTTAGCTTGTTTTCCACTGGGGACTTGATCTTTTTCTTGCTTTTTTCCATTTGATCCCAATTTGGATTGTTTCGGAGTGAAATGGAAATCGGGGACAAACATGAATTCTTCGGCGGTAACATGTTGTTAAGCGCGAGCTAAAAGCTCTTGAAACGTATGTGGTTTTTTTGACACAACGTCCATCGAAAAATTGAATTTGGTTTCAACCCCGCTATAGCCATAACGAGTAGGGTCTTCAGATGACAAGGTTCTATATTCTGAACTCGGTCATTAAATCGAGCCACATAATCTTTGACACTTTCATCATCCTTTTGAGTGATATTAGCAATGGATTTCGTAGGAACTAAACAGATTTGGGCCCTGATAAAGTGAGATCGAAAAGTTGACCTCAGCTGCTGCCATTTCCAGATCGAATGAGGAGGTAAAGAATGATATCATTTTTTAGCTCGGGGTCATAGTGTGAGGGAAAACATGCGGCACCGAAGTGCATCCGACGCACCATGGAGATACATCCAAGAGGTATAGTGACTGAGGTGGGCATCGGGGTCTGATGTTCCATCATACAACCCGATTTATGGTACTTTGACTCTTACGGGGTCTGGCTCCAAGGTGAGTTCGGGAGCCAACGAAGAATCAGCTTCCAAATAAACTTGCGCCAAGGTGGATGCTCGGTATGGTGAATCGTCTTGTGCTTTTTGCCGACTTTCCAATTTGGCTATCTTTTTTCGCAACATTTCCAACTTAGTTGAATCTTGCCGAGCTGAACGATTTCTTTCGATTTGTTGACGCAAGTCCGCCTGCACCGGGGGTGAAGGGACTTGAGGTTGTCTATTTGGTGACACCCTTCGATGGTGACCGGATTGGCTTTCGGCGGTAATTTCATGATGTATAACATGAAGAATATCAGTAGCTTCATTATGACGTGTTTCCTGCTCCAGGCGTTGGTGGGAGACCCGACTATGCGGTTGAGAAGTAGAATGTGAAGCTTCTTGCCTGGCCCCTCGTCTTTGAATCTCCGGGATACAAGGATTACCGAGAGTTGATTGAATAACAGAACGACACGGGACAACAACTGAAGTTCCTAGTATAGTTTAAGCCAACAAAGTGGCTAAACCTCGCGCAAAATTTGGGTTCTGAAACAGTACAGTGTAATCTGTAGGGATAGGACCCATGCTAGTTCGCCTAGCTGATTGGGCCGTCCCACGGTTGTGACCGTCCCTAGATATACGACCGCGATGTTCAGATTGCGTCATGTTGCAGATGTGAAGTTTGCTATGACTCAGATGTTAGGTGACTGTGTTGATGACGGGAGATTAACCTCAAATAACTTATGAGGCCCCTTCCTCTAGTGCCAAATTGTTGTTATGTGGATTACAACAACGAGTTTATTTAGATGCAAGATCGATTTGTATGGATAATTAACACAAAACATGTAATAAAACAAAGACGATGGCCTCGGCCCGAGGTGAAAGCTGTTGGAGCTGTTTCGTGTTTATATGGCAATGTTTAGAGATTTTTTTGGTACAAGTATGAGAATCTGCTATTTATAGTAAGCTTTTTTACACTGACTATGAGATATGTACGGTAACTTTTTATAAAGTGGCTTTTTGGTGGGCGACAGCATCAGCGGTGCCCACTGGAAATGATGGTGTTAGTCTCGGTGTGCGAACATGTCTCGTAGGTGCCTCGTCACCAGCTTTGTTTTTGTTGACCTCGGTTTTATTTGATCTCGAAGTGTTGGCTGTTGTCGGCTTCGATTCGGTTGGGTCCGAGATGTGTCCCGTGCTTGAGCCGGAGTGAAGGTACTTATAGTCGTCACCGTAAGTTGTTCGTTAAGCGGTTAGTCTTCTGGACTTAATTGAGGTTTACCGGGTTGGATGATAACAACAAATAAATTGTTATGATTGGATCTCAAATAAACTAGGTATACACTGTTCATGAACTAAATATGCTTTTCGTAAGAACTAAATATGCATCATAAATTACCTAGATAAAATGTACATTTTATTGCATATTTAGTTCATTCATGATGCATATTAAGTTCATAACAGATGCACATTTAGTTATAAACAGGTGCATACTTAGTTGATATTATTGATGCATATTTAGTTCACAAGGACTGCATGTGTAATTCATACCCCATGCATATTTAGTTCATATTAAATGCATTGTATTGGATGCATATTTACTCCATACATACTGCATACCAGGGGCAACAAGTCAACGCGAAAGTCAACAGTCAACACTGGAAGTCAACAATTTTCGTCGGAAGTCAACGACGCCGGAAGTCAACGATCAATGCCAGAAGTCAACTAATAATTATTTTATTATTTAACTAATGCATATTTTAATTGATTTTGATCTAAGGAAAATGAGTGACTAAGATTGAGTCTCACATACTCATTTTAAAGAGTGAACTCATTGGATCCACCCCTATATATATATAATTTTTTTTTTAAAAAAAAAGACAAGCCAGCCCCCACAAAGCCCAGAATCTGCGCGGGCCTCTAACATCCCAACCTGACCTACTCTTTTGGCGGGGCGAGGTGGGGCGGCCGCGGCCTCAGCCCGTTTTGACAAGTCTAATCCTACATCCGTGATGTGATTTGGAAGAAGGAAAATCCTCCCTATATATTATTCCCGAATGCGTTAAGCCTACGTGGCTGTTTCTGGTGCTTCGGAATCCTACTTGGCAAAGAATCATGGTTCGTAATTAGGTTTGGACAAATAATATTGATATATTAATAATTAATAATAATAAGGTAGGTTTGAACATTCCATAAATATTATTTAGCTAACTTAGATATTTTAATATCATTTATACTAATATAACCCTTTATTTCTTTGTAATTTTACATACTGAGGCACTAAGTGACTAATATATCCCCGACTTTTGATTTGTTTCCTTCAATTAGCTATTGAATTATAAATGTATTTTAAAAGTTGATAACTTTTGTATTTTTTATCGGTTTTACATATATAATATATCAAATTAATCATCTTTTGATGAGCTTCGATTTGACATCCATGTTATATATATGAAATAAATAAATTATATTTATCTTTATAATAATAAAATTAATAATATTTACTAAAATTCATTAGAAAAATTAAAATTATTTCTCAATTGATATATTTATTTTTAATGTAGTTATATGTTGTAATTTGTTTAAAAAATTATTATAATATAACACATGTAAGTTGCACAAATAAAAAGTATCATACTAAATATATAACAATATATATAAAAGATATTTAAATTTTCAACTACTTTTTCTCACTAATTTTAGATTTAAAAAAAAAAATTAACAAGCACCCGTGTAATACACGGGCGTTGTACTAGTGTGGAATAAGACAAGAAAAAGTAATTGGTTGTAAGTAAAAGAAAAAATTACAAACAGAAAAGAAAACGGGCAAGCAAATAATAATAATAATAATAATAAAAAGAATTAAAAGGAAGCAAAGGCTCCAAAAGAGAGAAGGCAAACAAAATCTGGAAGAGATCTCTCGTAGGTCTCCTGCATCACCAATTCTTGCTCTCCCTTACACTGTACGCGCCTGTAGTTCGTTTCTTTTGTGGGTTCTGCCTTCGTGTATGGGTTTTAATAGGTAAGAATGTGCGCAAGGTGATGTTCTGTCCGATCGTTGTTGTAATTGTCTTTGAGTTGATTATCGATAGACGCTGTTGTTGTGTAGTTCTCGATTAGATTCTGACTGCAGACTTGAGAGAGATTTGGTTGATTTTAGCTTCTGTTGCTGAGATTATCGCTCACCTTTTTAGGTTTTTGTTATTGGAATGTTCCCATTTTAGGGTTCTTATATTTGATGGCTTGTCTTTATAAACTTTTCTCTCTGGGGTTTGTTGGGTTGGGTGATGGGAGGCATTTTAAGGGCATTTTGTGGAAGTGAACTTGATGCAGTAGAGAAATCCCTTGTTTCGCGATGATTAACGGATGAGTTATGGACTTGACATAATTAATAAGTAGAAAAACTGAGTTTTAAATTGCAGTTTTGTTTGCCGGTATGTGGTTTTATAAGTTATTAATATGTACGATTCTTAGTCTATCGTTCACAAACATAATCAGATTTGTCTACTAATGTTTAAGGATATGTTATCAGACTTTTTGAATTTAATGGTTTAGTTAATTACTTATGTCAAGAATTATATGGATGTGTCTCCGTGTTTCTAGAGACTATGTTTTGCCAGCATTGGTATTAGATAGCTCCGAATCTATTCAAATTAAAATTGTAGCATGTATACTTCTATGCCTGGTTTCCAATTTTGGTTTGTATGGATGCTAATGATGCTTCTGCATTGGCGAGTGGAAAAATATTTTATACAGACAGATTTTGCTTTCATTGTGAAAATTTTATCTGTTATTTTAGTGCTTGTATTCTTGGTTTACTGTGACCCTATAACATAATGAGGTTGAGCCAAATTATGTCGTGATCCTGTGCACCTCTCAAGATAATTCTTTTTTC
>CACSLK010034598.1:2035298-2051105 GCA_902706635.1 Striga hermonthica | reverse complement strand
CCGACAACAGCCAACACTCCGAGATCAAATAAAACCGAGGTCAACAAAAACAAAGCTGGTGACGAGGCACCTACGAGACATGTTCGCACACCGAGACTAACACCATCATTTCCAGTGGGCCCCGCTGATGCTACTGCCCACCAAAAAACCACTTTATAAAAAAAGTTACCGTACATATCTCGTAGTCAGTGTAAAAAAGCTTACTATAAATAGCATCTTCTCATACTTGTACCAAAAAAAATCTCTAAACATTGCCATATAAACACGAAACTGCTCCAACAGCTTTCACCTCGGTTCACCTCGGGCCGAGGCCATCGTCTTTGTTTTATTACATGTTTTGTGTTAATTATCCATACAAATCGATCTTGCATCTAAATAAACCCGTTGTTGTAATTCACATAACAACAGTTTGGCGCTAGAGGAAGGGGCCTCATAAGTTATTTGAGGTTAATCTCTTGTCATCAACACAGTCACCTAACATCTGAGTCATAGCAAACTTCACATCTGCAACATGTCGCAATCTGAACATCGCGGTCGTATATCTAGGGACGGTCACAACCGTGGGACGGCCCAATCAGCTGGGCGAACTACCATGGGTCCTATCCCTACAGATTACACTGTACTGTTTCAGAACCCAGATTTTGCGCGAGGTTTAGCCACTTTGTTGGCTTAAACTATACTAGGAACTTCAGTTGTTGTCCCGTGTCGTTCTGTTATTCAACCAACTCTCGGTAATCCTTATATCCCGGAGATTCAAGGACGAGGGGCCAGGCAAGAAGCTTCACATGCTACTTCTCAACCGCATAGTCGGGCCTCCCACCAATGCCTGGAGGGGGAAACACATCAGGATGAAGCTACTAATATTCCTCCTGTTATACATCATGAAATGACCGCCGAAAGCCAATCTGGTCACCATCGAAGGGTGTCACCAAATAGACAACCTCAAGTCCTGTTTGTTCCAGTTCTGTTGCTATTTTTATTAGTATTTTTGTTGAGTATTTTTCTGTTTTAGGTTGTCTCTGAGTTTTTTTTTCGGTCCATTTAGTTGTTTTGTGTGTTTTTGTGTGATTGGTATTTATTTTCCTATTTTTCTATATTTTTCGTGTTTTTTATGTTGTTTTGATTTCAGGTTATATTTGTCCGGTTATCATGCTCTTTATCCAAGTTGAGAAGTTTGATATTGGTTCGTGTGATCAAAGATGTGAGAGTCAAGAATTTTACGTAGACGACACTAGCCGAAGCTCGAAAGGCCGAAAAAGGATTTTTTTTAGTTTCAGCACCACCTTAGCGCCGCTAAGAAGGGTTAGCACCGCTAACCCATGTTAGCGCCGCTAAGAAGGGTTAGCGCCGCTAACCTTGGCAGACTGCAGGTTGTTGTTTTTCTTACCTATGTTTGAACTTGTGGTTGAGTAGGTGGAAGTTAGGCATCATGTTAGGAGTGATTTTCAGCTATTTTCTCATCCAACTACAACTACAAGGGAGACTACTTGTGCTATAAAAGGAGGACTCATCATCATCATCTTGATAATTCAACATCTATCTTCTTCTTCTTCTACTTGTTTCTTCACTATCTTTTATTGTTTGAGTTTGTATTATTGAAGTGTGTTGAAGACATTAAGTTTGCATTTGCTCTGCGGATTGTTCATTAATAGTAAGTTCTATTTTCGTTTTCATTAATGATGAGTTATTTACAAGAATATTTGTTTGGTTCTATTAACATGATCAACTAATTCCCTAACTAGGGTAAGGGGATAATCGGTTTGGTTAATTATCGTTTATAAGCATTTCAGTAATCTCAATCTTTACAAGTTTTATCCATTTCATGATTAAGTGCTTGATCACCATTATAATCTATATAATCAATTTCAAAACCGAGAGGGGAGAAATTGATCGAACTTAACTTGTTTAGAGTAAACATGTTCGGAAGCGTATTGTTTATGTGTTGATCATTTTATATAATTCATTCTTTTATGTTTATTCACATATTATGAGAGTTAATGTGTTTAAACCACCAAAGGAGTTAATTAGTAAAATCATTTAACTGAGTAATTTGATTGTATTAAACATTAATTGAACCAGAATTGATTGTCCCCAATGCCCTAGTTATTTATATTTCTTGAAATCATTTTCATTATCTTAGTTTGTTTAAATCATCTTAAATTATATTTCTAAGTTATAATATTTAAATTGTTCTATTTAAAAACCAAATCAACAAATTGAATTAAAATGTTTAGGATTATTTTCTCTTTCGTGAATTGAATAAACGTATGATTTAGTCCGGCTAATCTTCCTTGAGAACGACTCGAGTCGGGTAACTCGGTTACTATTTGCCCAAAAGTATAACCAACAAAATGACGCCGTTGTCGGGGAAGGTTTAGGAATTATTTCGTGCGTATGTTCACTTGTTTTAGTTTTTCTCTGTGTTCTTGTGATTTATTGTTTTTGTGTTTCTCCTTTTTTCTTGTTTTATTTTTAGTGTTTGAAGTTCACTCATCTTCGTTAGTAGGTGCTCGTAACAAACTTTTTTTTTTGTATGCGTACTAGGAGTGGTCGTGTGCTCATTCCGAAGGACAAATCCGTTGACGAGGCCTTACGAGACTTGTTTGCCAATCTTTCCCTTGAACCCTCAACTTCCGAAGATCAAAGCAAGATGGCAAGAAACGACGAAGAGGAAGTAAACAACCCACCGCGGTATATTCTCCGTGACTTAGCCCAACTAATGATCGGTCCTGTAACTTCATGCATCCGATTGGGACCGGCGGCTCGGAACTACGAGCTCAAAACCATCCACTACAACCGACTCCCGTCCTTTCACGACCTTCCCAACGAAGATCCACTACATTTCATCCGCGAGTTCTATAATGTTCTCCAAACTTTCTCACTCCACGGGCTCAACGAAAACCAGTTGAAAATGCGATGTTTTCCCGAGACACTCAAGGATCGAGCAAAGGTGTGGTTTATGACAGTTGCTCCTGATTCCCTCACTACTTGGGAACAAGTGTATTCGAAGTTCATCGGAAGGTATTATTCCCATCAAAAGACACAAGAACTCTGGTCACAAATTGTCTCATTCGCCCAACAACTGAATGAATCACTTCATGAGGCGCGGGAACGCTTCAAAGACTTACAGAGACAATGTCCACATCACAATTTTCCACCCGCCTTATTGATGAACACCTTCTATGATTCCCTCCACCGAACTTTTCAGTACATGGTGGATAATGCGGCTGGTGGTGATATAAGAGCAAAGACAGCCAAAGAGATGATGGAGATTGTTGAGACGATGAGTGCAAACTCGTCTCAAAAGAGTAGTCGAGGAAAGAAGGCGATGGTTCATGAGATAGCTCCCGGACAAGACAAGATAGCCCACCGAATAGCCGATCTCACGGAGCAAATGAGGTTACTTAATGCGAGAAGCGTGCAGCATGTACAAGCGAAGGCGGTAGAATCATGTGGGACATGTAGAGTCCATGGGCACCAAGCCGAGGTATGCCTGTCCGCCTTTGACCAAGATTTCGGAGAGTCATATGCAGACGCCAACGCTCTCCAAGGATACCAAAACTGACCGATTAATGACCCCTACTCCAACACATACAACCCGGGATGGAGAAATCACCCAAATTTCTCGTGGTCAAACAACAACAACACCTAACAACCCCGACAAAATTTCATGCAACAACTGAATCGCCCAAACTTCGCTCCTCAACAACAAATGAGACCAAACTACTCTCAACATCAACAACCGCAAAAGGGCCCCATGGGAGGGATACAAACCCAAGGAGCCGGTCCTAGCTCGCTCACCCAAGACGACAAATTGGATAAAATCCTCCAATTTATGACGAACCAAGAATCCACCATCAAGCGCATGGAGACGCAAATTGGCCAACTCGCCTCAAGAGTTGGCAATTTGGAGGCCGAATTCGATAAAGGGAAGCTTCCAAGCCAACCCGAGCAAGCAAAGGCGATCACCGTTTTAAGGAGCGGCAAAGCCGTCGACAACCAAGTAAAAATGCCTGAGAAGGAGGATCCAAAGCCAACTGACCAACCCAAGAAAAATGATGTTGAGGAGAATATACGGGCCAACTCAGAAAAGCCGGTGAAAGGTCCACTTCTATATAAGTCCTCAAATCCATTTAAACCAAGTATCCCTTTTCCAGGCCGACTCCGGGACGAGAATCAAGAAAAACAATTTCGGGACCTTTATGACATGCTCTTAAAAATCAACGTTAACTTGCCACTTCTCGACGTAATCAAGAATATGCCGTCATATGTGAAATTTTTCAAGGACTTGGTGACGAAGAAAAGAAGATTTGAAGACGGCGAGAAGGTTGTGGTGTACGAGGCGGCAAGCACCATGCACCACGACTTACCTAAAAAAGAATGTGATCCCAGGGGTTTTGTGATCAAAATAGCCCTCGGGAATGGAAAAGAAGCGTCGGGGATGCTCGACCTCGGAGCCGGAATCAACCTTATGCCATTCTCGATATTTCAACGGCTCGGTCTCGGAGACTTAAGACCAACTCGGATGTGCCTCCAACTTGCCGACCGTTCAATACGATATCCAAAGGGGGTGGTGGAAGACGTACTTGTACATGTGGGGAAGCTTATTGTTCCTGTGGATTTTGTTATTCTTGACGTGGGCGAAGTGCATGAGAATGGGAAGGATCACACAATTCTTCTTGGTAGACCATTCATGGCCACTACCAACACTCTTATTGACGTGAAAAACGGGATGCTCAACATGACGGTTTTGGGCGAGTCCGTATCTATTTCCATCCGAGATGCCACATCCGCATCCTCGGTGAATTTTGTAGAAGAATGTGCTTTTGTTGATACAATCGATTCGTTCACTGAAGAAATAACCCAACGAGAATGTGAGATGAGACACATACCCGACTTCGACGATGAAAAAAAGAACTGATCGTCGATCTATGCGAAACTAACCAGTCCAACACACAATCAGGCTTTGAGCTTAAAGAATTACCCCGCCACCTCAAGTACGTGTTCCTCGACAACGAAGAAAAAAAATCGGTAATCATTTCCACCGAGCTTACTAAGGACGAAAAGCGAGAATTACTTGAGGTGCTTCGAAAGAATCAAAAAGCCATCGGATGGAGCCTTAGAGATCTTAAGGGCATCAGCCCCTCCACATGTATGCACCGTATCATCCTAGAAGACGGTGCTAAGCCATTCCGAGATAGCCAACGACGGTTAAATCCAAACATGATGGAAGTAGTAAAGAAGAAAGTTCTAAAGCTCTACTCTGAGGGGCTTATTTTTCCGGTAGCTGATAGCGAATGGGTGAGCCCTATCCATGTAGTACCAAAGAAAGGTGGCATCACTGTTATCGACAACGAGAAAAAGAAAATGATACCTACCTGCATTACAACGGGGTGGTGAATGTGTATTGACCATCGGCGACTCAATGCTGTGACGAAAAAGGATCATTTCCCACTACCTTTCATCGATCAAATCCTTGACCGCCTCTCGGGACATCAATACTATTGCTTTCTAGACGGCCTTTCCGGTTATTACCAAGTAGCTATTGCTCCCGAGGACCAGCCCAAGACCATCTTCACGTGTCCATTAGGCACCTTTGCATTCAGACGGATGCCATTTGGACTATGCAATGCACCCGGAACCTTCCAAAGGTGCATGTTCTCTATCTTCTCCGATATGCTCGAGGACTTCCTACAGGTATTTATGGATGATTTTTCTATCTTCGGTGATTCTTTCTCTCATTGTCTTCGTAATTTATCTCGAGTTATTGAGCGTTGCATTGAGTCTAACTTGACCTTGAGTTGGGAAAAGAGTCACTTTATGGTCAAAAGTGGAGTTGTTTTAGGACACATTGTTTCTAATAGAGGGATTGAAGTCGATAAGGCCATGGTCGATGTGATTGAAAAACTTCCCCCTCCTGTAAATGTAAAAGGTGTTAGAAGTTTTCTAGGTCATGCAGGTTTTTATAGGCGATTTATCAAAGATTTTTCGAAAATAATCCAACCATTATGTCACTTGCTTGCTTGATGTGCCATTTGTGTTTGATGATGCATGTTTAGATGCTTTTAATAAATTGAAAAATAAGCTTGTGACTGCACCTATTGTCATTGCTCCTGATTGGGCTTTACCTTTTGAAATTATGTGTGATGCGTCAAATCTTGCGATTGGAGCCGTCTTGGGTCAACGAGTTGATAAATTACTTCGCGTGATTTATTATGCTAGCTTGACCTTAAACGGTGCTCAATTAAATTATACTACTACCGAAAAAGAGCCCCTTGCCTTAGTTTTCTCTCTTGAAAAATTTAGATCTTACATTTTGGGATCTAAAGTAATTGTGCATTCCGATCATGCGGCATTAAGGTATCTTTTGAGTAAAACTCAATCGAAACCGAGACTTATTCGGTGGATTTTACTTTTACAAGAATTTGTTATCGAAATTCGTGATAGAAAAGGGTGTGAAAATGTTGTAGCAGATCATTTGTCTCGTATTATTCCTGCTGGTTCTTCCTTCACATTGCATGAGCATGTAAGCATTAATGACAGTTTTCCATATGAGCAATTGAGTGAAGTTTCGAGTCATCCTTGGTATGTAGATATAGTTAATTATTTGTCCGACGGTGTTTTGTTGGCTAACCTCTCTTCCCAAGAAAGGAAACGATTTGCTTCACTGTGCAGGAACTATTTTTGGGACGAACCATTTCTTTACAAGATTGGGAAAGACGAGGTGATACGGAGATGTGTGCCCGAGGAGGAGCAAGCAGATGTTTTTGCCTTTTGCCACGAGCTTCATTGCGGAGGTCATTTTGGAGGTTGAAAAACTGCCTTTAAGGTCCTCCAATCAGGTTTGTTTTGGCCTACTATTTTCCACGACGTTCATAATTTTTGTAAAGCTTGCGACCGTTGTCAAAGGTTTGGGAATATTGGTTTCCGAAATGAAATGCCTCTTGTTAATAATCTACAAGTTGAAATTTTTGATGTTTGGGGGATCGATTTTATGGGACCATTTTCTAAATCCTTGGGTTTCGAGTATATCTTGCTTGCAGTTGATTATGTGTCTAAGTGGGTCGATACTATCCCCACAAGGACATGCGACGCTAACGTAGTTATCAAGTTCTTGCAAGGTAATATTTTGAGCAGGTTTGGTTTCCCTCGGGCCATTGTGAGTGATGGAGGCAAACACTTTTGCAACCGCTTATTCGAGAAGTTGATGAAGAAATACGCCATATCACACAAGGTGGCGACCCCTTACCATCCACAGACGCCAGGGCAAGCGGAGACGAGCAACAAGCAAATTAAGACTATCCTTGAGAAGACAGTGAACTCGTCCCGAAAAGATTGGTCCCGACGATTAGACGACGCATTACGGGCACAACGAACCGCATATAAAGGAGTGTTGGGGATGAGCCCTTTCCGGCTCATCTACGGGAAGACTTGCCATCTACCGGTTGAGGTCGAACATAAAGCATTTTGGGCAATTAAGAAGATGAATTTTGACATTGATTATGCCGGAAAAGAACGACTATTGCAACTATCGGAACTAGAGGAATTACAGAATGAGGCGTATGAAAACTCGAAGATTTACAAGGATAAGGTCAAAGGACTCCACGATGCTCATATCGTCCGGAAGGAGTTAGTGCCGGGAATGCAAGTTCTCCTCTTTTATTCCCGACTTCGTCCTTTTTCGGGAAAACTTAAGTCCCGGTGGAGTAGCCCGTTTATTGTGGACAAAGTACTATCTTTCGGGGCAGTTCAACTTCAAAACCCGTCTAACGGTGAGTTATTTGTTGTCAACGGACAAAAGATCAAGCCATACATCGGAGGGGAAATCGGGAAGAAGCACGTCGAGACCGTCGATCTCGGCGAGCCACAGTACGATTGATCGTGACAGTGCCGAGCTCCTGGCAAGAAACCGAGCACCGTTGTACATATTATTATTATTATTATTATTATTATTATTATTATTATTATTATTATTATTATTATATATGTACATATATATTTATACATTAAAAAAGAAAAGGGGTTAGCAACCGCTAACATTATTAGTGCCGCTAACCCATGTTAGCGCCGCTAATTCGAGGTTAGCGGCCGCTAACACCCAACAGAGAAATGGATAGCGGCCGTTAATAACTGGTTAGCGGCGCTAAGACATGTTAGCCCCGCTAACCCCCCAGAACCAATAAAAAAAAAACGTTCGAATCTTTTTCATTTCACTTCATCTTCCTTATTTTCTTCATTCTCTCGCAGACCCGAAGCACAAATCCTCTCCTCCAAACGACGATCATCTCCGACCACAAGTGATTGCATCAATACTTTTTGACCAACAACAACAACATACATTCTCCTTCAACAAACATTCATCCATACCCTTCATTCGAACATAAGAACTCAAATTGCCCTAACTCATCTTAGCTTCTCTCTTCGATCAATTTGGATCTCACAGGTACAATTTGCTTCTAGTAATTGTGTATTGTTGATCTTGGTGGCGTGAGGAGGCCTACTCCGAGCTCGTACCGTTCCAAATTTTCACACCGTTCTCAAGCTCGACCCGCCCGCAAAGTGTTTGATAAAAAGCCCGAACCAAGAACGATGGTTGGAAGAGGCACCCGATCGAAGAGAAACACTAATGCGGCCTCCACGAGCACTAATCCCAATCCCGCCAATGCAACCCCGACATTAGCACAAGAACACGGCATTCCGTTCAAGGTCGTTTCAATGGACGAAGTCACGTCCTATAGACGGCTATCCTTGAAGCCTATTGCTCCGCCTCGACATCTCGAATGGGACTATTTCAATGATGAGCTCGGGATCGGTGACGACCTTTTCCGCTACATCCAACTACTTGATCTCCAAGAATTTGAGGACACAACGGCATATCCCTACCGGAACTTAACGCTTGAGTTCTTTAGCACAGTCGCCAGGCACGATAATGGTCGGTACCTTACCGCTCGAATGAAGGGCACGGAGTATCGAATTACCGACACGGTCTTGTGCGACATCTATAAATTCAATACTGACATTCTTTCTCGCCACAGCCCCCAAGCCTTACAAGTCGGTCCACATTGGGCCACAATTTCCCCGTGCGAAAAGTACAAGCCAACCGGACCATCTTCTGGTTTGATCACCGATTTGGCTCATGTGGTGATCCACAAGTACCTCCCCCACATGATTTTCGGTAAGAAGGAATCCGACAAGGTGAGCAAAGAACAAGTTTTTATTCTTTGGGCTATTTCGAATGAAAATCAAGTTAGCATGCTACAATATTTGAAGGACTCTCTTTTCGATGTCCGTAACGACTCGAGACGTAGTCCGAACTTGGGCCATATGGTGACTAAGCTAGCCCAGTACTTCAATGTTCCGGTTAACGAACTGGCAATCCTATCCAAATGGATTTCTCATAACGACCTTCTTCGTGCCGAATTCCTCATAGACGAAAAGACTCCTCGCCCCGTCACTCAGTGCGAATGCTACAAGGTTTATTTGCGGGAGATGGGTTTGCCCGTACCGGATGATTTGTCCCAACAGCCTGCCGGTACATCCACTGGTCCAACTCCTGAGGGTGGTCATGATGCTGACGAGACAGCTACAGAAAGTGGAGGGCAGCCTACTCAGCACATGCAGCCCACTTTTTTGCATACCATTGAGGAACACACGGCTGCCTCGTCCCAGCCGGTCGCTCCAGCATGGTTCTCCGAGTATGAAGCTCGAAATGATGCCCGTTGGACTTCTTTTACCGATCAGAATGATGCACATTGGGCTGCATTCCTTCAATCCAACGACGAGCGTTGGACCGAGCAGACCAGGCAGTGGACTGAGTTTGTTCAGACGAATGTTGACCACTGGACGGCACACGACAGCCGATGGGATACGTGGGCAGAACGTCAGTATCAGCAGTGGAGCACATGGAACTCCCGTTTTACCCAGTGGGATGCCCGTCGGAGTACCGGTAACCGTGATTCCTCACCTCCCCCACTTTCTCAGCCACCATCTTCTCACGCACAGTGATTTCTCACTGTGCTTTGTACGTATTTCTTTTCCTCTCTATTTATTGTTTTGTACAGTTTATTTTATTTTTGAGTCGGTTGATTGTGTAGGTTAACTCTTTTTGTACTTAGGATTGACAATGAGGACATTGTCTAATGCTAAGTGTGAGGGGTTTTTGCGTATTTGCGTAACTATATGATTGGCGTCGTTTACTTTTGCTTGGTGGACCAGTCTAGCTTGTAGGATTTTATGCTATATTTATGAGCTTGGACTTTGGTGAATTGCAAAAATTAGTAAAAAATGGTTGATTAAATTAAGAAGTTGCGATAACGTGAATAAGAGATATATCTCGATGAAATACTTGGTTGTTTGTTTGACAATTATTTTACCGTGTGAGATTTGAGCCATGTTCGTTTCTTTCTTGTGGGATATTGGTCGAAATTGTTATCACTTAGGATTTTCCTTGAGTCTGCTTTGAAATAAATTAGTCGAATTTGTGTAATGTGAATATGATTGAGGTATTCTTGATATTTTCCCGTTTCTCTTACTAAAATAAATCCGTTAGTCATCCCTTTTGAGCCGTATCGAATTTTTTTTCTTAAATTTCCTCGTGATGATGATATTTTGATGATTGAGAATGATATTGTGGAAATTGGGAAATGATTAGTATTGGTGTTGTATATATTGATTAAAAAAAAATGATGAAACCAAAGGGAAATAAATACCCTAAGGTTATCATTTATATAAAAAAAATGTGATGAAACTAAAGGGAAATAAATACCCTAAGGTTATCATTAATATATTAAAAAAAATGTGTGAATAACCTGAGTCCATATTTTAGCCATTTATCGGTTTATTAGTTGTGAGGATTTGGAAGGAAACGGTTGGGTTGTAACAACCGGAAGAGTCCATGATTATGGTTATGTAAATTAATTGGGCGATTTTATTTCCTTAGCCACTTAGCTTATATTTATCTTACTTGATCCAAAGAACCTACATTACAACCCTTAAAAGTCCTCTTGATTCTCTATTGCATACAATTTGATTGTTTTAGAAGTAAAAGTTAGACAATTGGAAAATCCATATTTGACTCGATTATCGATCAATTTGAGTGTGACCATTGATATTTGTGAAAAGAAATTGAGTAAGGCACATATATATGATACACTTTTGTACATGAGAGTTTATGTTTCTCAAAATAACCAAGTGCTAGTCAAGGTATGTTATTATGAGCATTTGAATTCTTTTTGATTCGATTGATTATTTTGAGATTAGTTTAGCTTGTAACCATTGTCTTTGCTCATTTATATGTTTGTATTTTCATTTCTTTCTTTTTGTTCGGGACGAACAAAGGTCTTAGTGTGGGGGAGTTGTTTGTTCCAATTCTGTTGCTATTTTTATTAGTATTTTTGTTGAGTATTTTTCTGTTTTAGGTTGTCTCTGAGTGTTTTTTCGGTCCATTTAGTTGTTTTGTGTGTTTTTATGTGATTGGTATTTGTTTTCCTATTTTTCTATATTTTTCGTGTTTTTTATGTTGTTTTGATTTCAGGTTATATTTGTCCGGTTATCATGCTCTTTATTCAAGTTGAGAAGTTTGATATTGGTTCGCGTGATCAAAGATGTGAGAGTCAAGAATTTTACGTAGACGACACTAGCCGAAGCTCGAAAGGCCGAAAAAGGATTTATTTTTTAGCTTCAGCACCACCTTAGCGCCGCTAAGAAGGGTTAGCGCCGCTAACCTTGGCAGACTGCAGGTTGTTGTTTTTCTTACCTATGTTTGAACTTGTGGTTGAGCAGGTGGAAGTTAGGCATCATGTTAGGAGTGATTTTCAGCTATTTTCTCATCCAACTACAACTACAAGGGAGACTACTTGTGCTATAAAAGGAGGACTCATCATCATCATCTTGATCATTCAACATCTATCTTCTTCTTCTTCTACTTGTTTCTTCACTATCTTTTATTGTTTGAGTTTGTATTATTGAAGTGTGTTGAAGACATTAAGTTTGCATTTGCTTTGCGGATTGTTCATTAATAGTAAGTTCTATTTTCGTTTTCCCTAACTAGGGTAAGGGGATAATCGGTTTGGTTAATTATCGTTTATAAGCATTTCAATAATCTCAATCTTTACAAGTTTTATCCATTTCATGATTAAGTGCTTGATCACTATTACAATCTATGTAATCAATTTCAAAACCGAGAGGGAAGAAATTGATCGAACTTAACTTGTTTAGAGTAAACATGTTCGGAAGCGTATTGTTTATGTGTTGATCGTTTTTTATAATTCATTCTTTTATGTTTATTCACATATTATGAGAGTTAATGTGTTTAAACCACTAAAAGAGTTAATTAGTAAAATCGTTTAACCGAGTAATTTGATTGTATTAAACATTAATTGAACCGGAATTGATTGTCCCCAATGCCCTAGTTATTTATATTTCTTGAAATCATTTTCATTATCTTAGCTTGTTTAAATCATCTTAAATTATATTTCTAAGTTATAATATTTAAATTGTTCTATTTAAAAACCAAATCAACAAATTGAATTAGAATATTTAGGATTATTTTCTCTTTCGTGAATTGAATAAACGTATGATTTAGTCCGGCTAATCTTCCTTGAGAACGACCCGAGTCGTGTAACTCGGTTACTATTTGCCCAAAAATATAACCAATACCAGCACAGGGCACCAGCGAAATAAAGAATATCCATCCCACAGCTTGACCCTAAATCCGTAACGTCATTCCCGCCACCGTCTAATGCCTAGCAAAGGACGAGTCCCGAACCTCGAACCACTCCAAGGAGGAAGTCGACCCACAGCCAGAGGAGTATCAATCAGCCCCCTACACCCCAGCTACCCGGAACCCGGCCAACACCACTGGCCAAGCTTTGGGCGTGTCGGCATCCCGAAGCAACAACACCAGCGAAAACGAGACCCATGAGCTAGAATAGATCCACTTCAGCCCCGGCTGCCGCGACTCAGAAGAGCCAAGCCACCAGGACCGCACCCAACACCCCAATCACACACCCTTCTCCAGCATCGGGCCCAGAGCGGAGGAGAAGCCCGTCGACGACCACCGAACGGATGTGGAGCCGATAGAGAGACGTCGGGATACACCCTGGAGCCAATAAATGGACCCCCATCGAAGTTTGAGCCGGCGAATGAGCCGGCGAACCTGTTGTTGACAATTGAGCAGGGACAGAGTCGACCAATGGTCTCCGAGAATCCACCTTCGTGAGAAACTTCGTGAACGGCGACTTCCACCCACAACCGACGAGCCAAATCTCATCCCAGACTGCACGAAACGAGAGAGAAGACATAAAATCGGGGCATGGGGTGTTGCTTAGGGCCATCCACCGGCAAAATACCTACGATTCGCTGGGGAAGGCGAGAAGAACGGGGTCAGCGGCGGTTGTAGGGTTACGGCGATTGGGGTTGGGCGAGAAGGGGAAAGGCGTGTTTTTGTTTGAACGAAATGTATTGATTGGATCTAATGCAGGAAAGAATTTGTTGATACCTCAGATGACTATTACACCTTCCGACGTTAGAGCACCTTTCAAATTTGAGCGCAGATAGTTTTCCTTAATGATTTATTGTGAAAAGACCATATTAGTTTGCACGGAGAATGGTGTGCCTACGAGGCAAACAAAAGATGTTATCTACAAAGAGGTTTTTAATAATATATAATAGCTTTATTTATTTTTTTTATTCACACATATAATAATAAGACTTGATAAATAATCTGAAAACTGTCCACCCCTGTATCGCACGGGCTCTGAACTAGTTAGATATATCAAGGTTGAAATAATAGAAAAATGTTATGCAGATATTGGCTTTAAGAATGATACACATTAAATAAGTGTATAAACTATGATATAAAATTTGAGAAAATGCACCTTGTACAACAATCATCATCCTCATATACTTGTGCCTCTAATTATAATGGAAAAGGATAGAGATTTATCTTTTTTTTTCATGGATATAAGATGAAATATGGACGTTCATTAATATTATTGGGTATAATATTACAAAGATGGGAAGATATTTGGTTGTCTGATTTTTAATAAGAAAATAGAAAAAAAAAAAATGGAATTACCAAGTTAGATAAAAAGGATATTTATGTATCATACTAAGCCTAATCTAAACCATAATTTTTTACACAAACTAAATTAGGAAGCAAAAGTATTTGCCAAGTCAGCATCAGAAGCGTGTGAACCTGCCACTTAAGCGCAACACGTTTTGAATTAATATATAAAAGAGATTTTTTTTCGAAATGATAGAGGAAATTATTTATAACTCAAGAGCGAACAATGTTTGAATACAACGACGACACCGACCAAAGCCTGAAATACAGAATGGAGGACACGCATACAAGCGGCCTAGAGCTCAACCAGAGAATGACAAAAGAAACACAAACTAAATTTGTTAAGTTAAATCAACCACTGCAATTGCCTAGCTGACTAACTCATCCTCAACATTGTACTACATTAATTTAATTCTTGTTATGCTCGTTTTCTTCTCTTTTAAATCTACCTTCCTATTATAAGAAGAAAATATGAGACCTGCTGGAAACACGACACGTGTCCCCTTTCTTTTGCTGCCTTTTGCCTTCTCTTTGTTGTACGTTTTACGCATTGTATTTTTTATTTTATTTTTTTGCGTTACAAAGCACTTAGGGGTAGTTCTGTCATTTCAAGTGGTCCTGTATTTGGATATTTCGTTGCTTGTGTTTTTTCAGCTTTTCCTCTGCCATTCATTTTTTTTTTTCGTTTTCGCTTATTTTCGCCTAATCGCGGTCGGCGATGGTTTTCTTTTCTTTGTCGTCAATTTGTAGGTGGGTTGTCCATTGTCAATTGGATTTAGCGTTGCCGGCTTGCTGCCTCTGTAGTCATCTAGGAGTGCGGTGCTCTTCCTTCGAATAAAATGGCTCTAAATTTTTCGTCCGGTGTTAATGACAATGGAATACATGAAGATTTTGGGTGTTTTCGTCTCTTTGTAGGAGGAACATCATACATATAAGTTTCTCTTTATTAATTGTGTGATGATTTTAAAATTTCTTGCCCTAATTATGTTTTTTATTTTTTGGGTCTGCGTATTATCTTGGGGGCCTTACTCTGTGTTGTTGTTGTGTCTATTTAGATTGGTACATTGGTAAGATATAGATTTAGTTAAAAAAATTTATATTCTTTGTTGTTTATTATTTAAATTAAATGTTGTGGGTTATTTTCTTGCAATCTATTCCTTAAGGGGTGGCTTATTTATTTAAAAAAAAAATAAAATTAAGTAGACAAAAATAAAAAAAAATAAGTGTGGACAAAAATCAAACACACGTATTCTCGGAATACGTTTTTTAAAAAAAAAATTAATTAGAAAAAAGGTATTCCGGTAATACGTTCTTACTTTTTTTCTAAATAAAAAAAATAAACACAAAATTCCTTTAATAATCAAAAATAAAAAAAAAATAATAAATATAAAACGTATTATGGAAATACGTTTAAAAAAAAAACATATTGTAGAAAAACGTTTTTAAAAATACGATTTGTATTATTCTATTTTTAAATAAATACGTTTTTAAACTGTCGGTAAACGTTTTCTCGGAATACGTTTTTTGAATTAAATATAAAAAAAAATTCTTCCATTTCATTTGCGCAGCAGAGAAGGAGGAGAGAGCAGCGGGCAAAACAAAAGAAATAGAAGCGAAAACAATCGGAAAATAAAAAACTCGATCCAATTCTCACCCCGGCGTGAACCGACAACAACGACACGAGACTCCTTTCCGGTTAATTCATTCACACGAGGTATATTGGCTTATCTTAACTTTTTACA
>CACSLK010034598.1:1994735-2017539 GCA_902706635.1 Striga hermonthica | reverse complement strand
TCATATTTGAATAGGAAATGTATAAATGCAAGCAATTAATGCATATAGTAAAAAGTTTCTAAATAAAGTATGCATTAAATGTGAGTTGACTTTTCTTGCTACTATTTTTGATAAATAGTATGACTTTTAATATAAGTATAGATAAGGCAAAATAGACTTTTTAGGGGTAGTAAGTAGTAAAATGGGACGGTATTTAATAATTGAGTATTTATTAAGGTAGAAAAATTGTCGATTTGAGAATCGAATTTGCTTGATGGTACGGACTTGTTAATTGTTATATATTGGTACAAGTACTGTGATCTGTGACACATCTATTTATATATAATATTTAGCTTAGAAATAAATTTTACTAATAATTAAAACCTATTTAATTTTACCTAATAAATAATATCTAGGTGCCAATCTTCCTTTTTTTTTTTTTTTTNNTTTTTCGAAACGATAGATGTTTTATTAAAAAGCACAAAAGTGCAAAAGATACAGACTACAAGACCCCAAAAGGGTAATAAAAGACCCCAAAAGGTAATAGAATAGGGGCCAACGACCCAGCCAATCTTTCTTTACAAAACATATGTTACTTATGTCAATTAAAATTGCTGCAAAAAAAAAAATGCAATATACAAAATAATAATAAAAAAATATATCCCCATCTCCTCAGATGGAATTTTAAACCTGCAGAAAAAATAAAAAGAATCATTTTACACAATCAGAAAAAAATGTAACTAACTAATTCCATATAATTTTGTTATTGAAGGTAGCACATATATCCCACAGATTTTTGCACTAATAACTATTTTATCATTTTTCTATTACCTCAAACTTAATGTCGATTTTATAATAAAATATTACTTACACAAATAAATTCCACTGAGTTAGTACTATAAATAAAAACTTTTTTTTTTTTTTCCAAGGCAAACAACCAAATATATTACTCAAATAACAAGTCTTAATACATCGCATAACCCGAGGATTACAGCCCAAATGCTACGAGAAGGAGTATACTCCTCCCCTCAAAGACCAACATGGTCACCAAGAAAAAACAGAAAAACAAAAAACAACTTAAAGCAAAATAAAGTCATCAATTTTACAATCCATCACTAGTTGCTTAATAGAATCAAGAAGATTATTCTGGCCATTCCCAGTTGCATCAGCCTTTTGCAGAGCCAATTCAGTTGCTGCACGATTAAGATAACAAGAGCATAGCTTCCAAGTTGGTTCTAATTCCTTCACCTTCCCCAGCCCCCAATGAACAGCAAGAAGCTCTGCTGCTAACAAGTTTTCCTCTCCTGGGACTTGCCCTTCCCACTGCAACTTACTGCCATCCTCTTGTTTCACTACACACTCCACCTCAATGATTCCATGAACAGATGAATGAGCACTGATAGCCACCCATGGCTTACCTACTCCTTGAGATAGTTCATCAGTCCTGAAGCCATTTTGAGCCTGCAGCTTTTGAGAATTCCACTCAATCCATTCAGCTTTAGCTCCAGCCACAACCATAGTCTCATGTATCCAATCCCCCTTAAACACCCATTTGTTTGCCTTCCACATGTTCCACATTAAGAAAACAGAGAGCTCAAGTCTGTCCCTTAACTGCTTCTTCATCCCTTTAACACATATTTCCTACCACCATCTGAAAATTTGTATGCTTATCTTTGAAGTAGATTCCATTCAATTCCACTTAGTTTCCAGCATAATTTAGCTTTAGGGCAATGCAACAGAAAATGTTCTAATGTCTCAGACTCTTCCCCACACACCTGACAAATTGGATCCACCCCAATTCCTTTCTTACTCAAATTACCATTAACCCCAATGAAGCCAAACGAACATCTCCACAAAAAATGCTTCATCTTAGATTTTATGTTCAGTTTCCAAAGAGTAGTCCACATCTTCTTCCACCAGCTATTATGATGACTTGTAGAAGCCTGATTATTTTGATTAGCTCTGAACTCCATGATAGACTTGTACACAGCTTTGATTGAAAATTCACCTTTCTTCCCCCCATGCCAAATCCACTTATCCTTCTTATTATGGTTAGATAATGGAATTTTAAGGATATGAGCTGCATCCACAGGGTGGAAAGTTTGCAGCACCAACTCTGAGTCCCACTCTCTACCTCCCTCTTTAATCAATTCACTCATCTTTCTAATCCTACCTCTATCTCCCCAAAAACAGCACCTAGGTCTAAAAGAACTGTTGTTTGGGATCCAAGGAGAATCCCAAACATTGACAGTAGAACCATCCCCCACCACTATCCTAGCCCCTAACTTAAGAGAACCCCTCACACTCAGCCAGCTCTTCCAGAGCCATGAATCCCCATCCCTGGCACTCACATCCCAAAAACTTCTGTCCCAGTAATACTTACCTCTCAAAACTCTACTAGCAAGCAAATTAGGACAAGTGATTAATCTCCACAGTTGCTTAACCAGCAAAGCTTCATTAAAAACCCTCATATCCTTGAACCCAAGCCCCCCCTCTTCTTTAGCAATAGCTAACTTCCCCCACTCAGCCCAATGAACTCTGTTACCTCCTCCCTCCTTTTTACCCCACCAAAAATTAGCCACCTCCCTGCAAATTTGAGAAATAATGGAAATAGGCAATTTAAAACAAGACATTACATATGTGGATAAGGCACTCAACACAGATTTTATCAGAATCTCTCTGCCTGATTCACTCAAATATTTATTTTTCCAATTCATCACTCTAGCTCTCACACACTCACTCACATACCGGAAAGTGTCTCTCTTAGATCTTCCTATACCTAAAGGCAAACCCAAATATTTAGATGAGTGAACTCTCTGAATATCATGCAAAGCTCTGCAGATTTGAACCTGGGTTTTCTCCTGAGTATTCTTGGAAAACAAGACAGAAGACTTATCAAAATTGACAACCTGACCAGAGTCATGACCATACATAGCAAGGATATTACACACAAGATGAGCATGATGAAGATCTGCTTTACA
Organism: Striga hermonthica; assembly: GCA_902706635.1. Taxonomy (NCBI): domain Eukaryota; kingdom Viridiplantae; phylum Streptophyta; class Magnoliopsida; order Lamiales; family Orobanchaceae; genus Striga; species Striga hermonthica. The sequence goes on along the minus strand of CACSLK010034598.1, from coordinate 2,014,579 downwards.
GAACAAAATGGAGTCATCTGCAAAGAATAGATGACTGACACTAGGAGCATTCTTTCCCACTTTAATACCTTTATACTGACCAGATAAACAAGCTTTATGAACCAAATTAGAGAAGGCTTCAGACACCAAAATAAAGATGTAAGGAGATAAGGGATCTCCTTGTCTCAGACCTCTAGAAGGTTGAATGTATCCCAGCACAGATTCATTCACATTAAAGGAAAATGAGGTTGAGCACACACAAGCAAGGATCCAAGAAATAAAGACCTCAGAAAATCCCATATATCTACACACTTTACTAATGAAAGCCCATTCAACTCTGTCATAAGCCTTAGCCATATCAAGCTTAATGGCCACAAAATGTTGTTTACCTTTTCTCTTGCTATTTAGAAAGTGCACACATTCATTAGCAACAATCACATTATCAAGAATCTGTCTACCAGGAACAAAAGCAGCTTGGGTACAAGAAATACACTCACTAAGCACTTCCTTAAGTCAGTTGGCAATGATTTTGGCAATCAGTTTATAAATCACATTACAAAGACTTATGGGTCTAAAGTCTATCACTCTGGTAGGATTTTTATTTTTAGGGATTAAGGAGATAACAGCATGGTTTAACCCTTTTGGCATTTTCCTAGAGTTAAAGAAATTGACAACAGCAAGACACACATGATGTTTAATGGTAGGCCAAGATTTCTGAAAAAAACAGGCTGTAAACCCATCTTCTCCAGGAGCCTTGTCCTGGTCCATACCAAATAGAGCAAGTTCGATTTCCTCAACTTCAACAGTTCTAATTAATCTATCATTCATCTCTTTATTAATAGATTGGGTAAAATACTTTTTCCCATCCGAACTATCACGGTTTTGGCGCACCACCATATAAACTATTTTTTTTTACAAACTACCATATGAACTATACAAGTTTGTCAATGTGCCCCCTAAACCAGATATAAAAGTGGTTTTGACTGAAAAAGCTGTTTGGTCACCATATGTGCCCCCTAAATACTTTTACAAACCACCATATGAACTATCACGGGTTTGTCAATGTGCCCCCTAAACCACTTTTATATCCGCTTTAGGGGGCATATTGACAAACCCGTATAGTTCATATGGTGGTTTGTAAAAAAAAATAGGTTATATGGTGATGCGCCAAAACCGTGATAGTTCGGATGGGAAAAAGTATTTTACCCTAATAGATTTTTTAATGCCATCCAAACTACAATGATGGTCAATAGGATTAGAAGACTTGAATAGCCCATCAAAATATAACATTAGGTCAGTCACAGTTTCTTCTTTATTACTACATCTAGAGCCATCAGCTTTAGTAATATTATCAAGGCTATTGATCTTCCTCCTATGATTCACACAAGCATGAAAAAACTTAGAATTTTTATCCCCTTCCTTCAACCACAACACCCTAGCTTTCTGCTTCCAAAACTTCTCTTCACTCTCATAAGCCAATTGAATCTCAATTTTACAATTAGTCCACTCAGCCCAATCTCTCTCCCCCCCTGAATTCTAAGTCTATTCAATTTATCAGAGTACTCAACAATTTTCTCTCTAGCATTCAGACTAAGAGTCTTGTTCCACAACACTAGAGGTTTTCTGACATTTTACACCTCTGAGTTACATTAAATAAAGGATGACCAGACACATTCAAGTTCCAGGCATTGTGCACAGTTTCATGAAACCCTTCCATATTAAGCCACCTAGCATCAAAGACAAATCTTGTCTTGAATTTCTCACAAGCAACATCAGTATCTAATAAAATCACAGAATGATCAGAAGAAACCACAGTAAAATGCTTAATCACAGAGTTAGAAAATTTGATAAGCCATTCATGAGAAAAGAGAAATCTGTCTAATTTCTCTTCAATGGCCTTCTCTCCTTTTCTATTATTAGTCCAAGTGAATGGATGACCAATGGCATTGGTTTCCATCACCCCAAGAGTAGACACAAGGTTCCTGAAATCCATAAAACTAGATTCCTCTCTCAGAAGACCCCCCTTTTTTCTCAGAGTTATCAAGGATATCATTAAAATCCCCACTAATAAACCAAGAGTCTCCCCAAGCCAAACTATGCCTAATAATGACCTCCCACTGAAGTTTTCTAACTTCACTATTAGTACTAGCATACACAAACACCCCCCGAAAGATCTCTTGACCTCCAAAAAATTTGAATTTGACCTCAAGACAAAATTCAGAATTGACAATATCCAAAATGTTGATCTTAGAAGACCAGCAGAGGAAAAGCCCCCCCTTGTACCCATCAGGTTTAACATAATACCAATTATCAGCTAATTTGAGTTTTTTACACATAGACTCAACAAATTTTTGTTTTTTCTTAGTTTCAGACAAAAAAGCAAAATCGGGGAGATGGGTTCTTAAAAACTCCTTGAACTGGGAAATTGTAGAGGGTCCTCCCAAACCTCTACAATTCCACACCATAACTTTCATTTAAAACCTTGGGACCAATTATGGCTGGTTTTCTCCACCTCAGAAAAAGTTTGACACACATTTTTTTTGGATTTTTTCTTAATTTGGGACTCCTCTGGCTCTTGACTTTCTCCTTCCTCTAATCCCTCACAATTTCTCTTCAAAGATCCCTGAAACTTACCCCCTTAGAATCCTCTGTCTCCTCAATAACCATATCTTCATGAATACTCAGATTCTTAGAATTTTGGTTTTTTTAGGCACCAGATCTTTTTCTGTGAACAATTCTTCTCCCTATAGGAGAAGGTTGCACCTGAATATCCACAAGATTAGCATCTTGTGTGATACCAATGTCCTGGGCAGGAATTATTTCCTTGCCATGAACATTTTCCTTTCTCAGAACCTCCCTACAACTCAAAGACTGAGATTCCTCTGTCTGCATTAGAACCTGGTCCCCTGTGGCACAGGGCCCTGGTGAGACTGGATTACTAGGTTCTCCCTGGCTACTCTTGTCCCCAACCACACTCTTGACAACATTAATAACAGGAGATGGCGGGTTGGCCTCAGTACTGGCCTGAGAGCCATGAGTTTGACTTGATGGGCTTCTAGAGCCACTGAAAGTCGATCCACTCACACGCAACCATTCACCATACTGCCCCACTTTAGGCATATTTTTAGCAATATACTCTTGTTTTTTCCTACACGTTCTATCAGAATGTCCTATGACTCCACAATAAAAGCAAAAAGATTGAAGGTTTTCATACTTGAATTCCACCCATTTGCTTTCATCACCCACTTTAATATGAGTCCCTCTGAGAATTGGTTCATTGAGGTTTAACACCACCTGCACTTTAACAACCTGGCTAGTTGAGGATCCCACCCCTGGAATTTGCACATTAAGAACAGATCCTAAAAGACTACCAATTTTCATCCCTGTATCCATGGAAATCCAATGCAAAGGCAAGTTGAGGATATGAACCCAATTTTTAATTTTTTCCTCATTATTATGAAACTCAATATCTTCAGAGTTCCATTTTTTAAGTAAAATGTACTGCCCATCAAAAGACCAAGTTTTGCCTTCTAATATACGATCCCTATCCTGTTCTGACTGAAACAGGAACTGAAAGCAGTTATCACCCAAGTTTCTAATGTTAAAAGGTTTTTTAGTGAGCTAAATACTACCAAGAGTAGTTCTAAGCCCACCGAAATTCACCTTTTTTCCCCCAAAAACCTTACCTATTAAGCTGGTTTGACATTCTTTTAAGCCAGGAGCAATATCATCAACCGAAAATTGCAGCCCTATCTCTTCCTTCTCAGAAAGAGTAAATTTAGACAGTTGGTCTGCAACATCCTGAGCCATGCCCAAAATTACTAAGAACTACAGACCCAAATCGAAAACGCAACCCTAAACAAACTAAAAGAAAAACGCCCACACTAACCCTAACCACAACACAATCGCAACTAATAAACATGCACAATCACATAGCAGAAAAGCAGTAATTAGCACAGAAAGAGTTGAAGGGCTTGAATCGCATATTACTCAACAGAACACCAACTGCCGAAATTACCAAAAGAAAAACAAACAACCAAACATCAAAGAAGCAACAAAAGAAAGGAATACAACCTCAAAAACAAAGGAAAATCCCAAGAAAAACAATGGAGAGAAACCCAGGATACCAAATCCTACAAGAGGAACTATCACTCTAAAGAGAGACGAAACCCTAGAGAGGGACTTTTTGAGAAAGCTAAGTAAAAATCCACTATAAATAAAAACTTAATCTTAGTCAATACTTGCTCAATAAAGCGTTTGGGAAAAGCTTTAGAATATAACAATATTCAATGTGGCGTTATTATTAGTTAATAGTAGAAATGATATAATAAAATAAATGAATAATTTAATTGCTTTATCTATATATATAATAATTGCTAGCATATAGCATTTAATAAAACCTCTAAAATTTGTCCTCTATTTTCGGTTACAAAGTTTATCATTTATATTTTTTTACTTCTCACATTAATACATCCTCTTGAGCATAATCATGTATTATATAATAGTTATTGCTAATACCAACTAATAATAATTCACAATAGATATAAATTACATAATTATAAACAAATGTTTCAAGTTATTTATTTTAACATCAATATTATTTTTTTCTTTTGTATCATATGAAAAAATTTCTTTAAAAAACAATTAGTAAATTATTTTAATAGCATAGTCAAACAACTTTAGAAGCTTATACACAATTTTTTTTAATAACAATAAATAATAATAATAATAATAATAATAATAATAATAATAATAATAATAATAATAATAATAATAATAATAATAATAATCAAACTGTTATTATCTGATGATAATAAATAATTGTTCATAATAATAAAATATTTAATTTATTTTTCCTAAGATCAAATTTTCGAAAATGTAATATGTTCATTATCTAGAATTTTAATATTAAATTATCAAATATTTTTATAATATTTTATATACATCTGTGCATATGCACAAGATATCTACTAGTTAATGTAAAAGTAACGAAAAAGGTGGGAAAATAAAAAGAGTTTTATTAAACTTTTTTTCTAGCAATTATATATATGGATTAAAAATTATATTTTACACTAAACATTATATAAAAGTTACATAAACATAAATAATTACACTGGAAATATTTTTTGTTCAAGTTATTTATTTTAAAATAAATATATTTTTTTCTAATTAAGCATTTTTTAAATAACTTTTTTTATGTCATAGTAAAATTTGTTAAAACTGCATAAGCAATTGTTTTAATAAATTTTATATTTTTCAGCTAATTAGTTGGTCATGACCCCTCAAAATTACAAAAACTATATTAATTTGTATACGATCAGTATATTAATTGGTATGCAATCAAAACATTATGTATTATTTATTTTATTCTATGGTAAAATTATAAGCCATAATATTATTATCTAATTTATAATTTTAATATTATATGCATATAAATAACTATAAGATTTATTTATTGTTAGAATTAACGTGTTGAAAATACACAGGAATCCTACGAACTGATGTAATTTTCAGTTCTTACAAAAGACCTAAAATAAAAAATTACAATAGAGCTGAAAATAAATTGCAACTGGAAAAATGATAGATTTTAGTCGAGGCGAGTAAACTCTTTCCGCAAGACGAATACGCCTCGTGTAGTGCTGACGCTTCAGGCGTATCATTCCCAAAGATACAACGGCAATCGTCTCGACATCTGTAACACAATAGATTTACGAGCTCCCGCGAACTGGAACGGAGACGAGAATTGAGCACTTAAAATAGGAATAAAATTATCTCCCTTTTGTTATTTTGATAACATATAAATTTTTCTCTATTTTTCTCTCTGATATTTTTATCACTCTGCTATTCTTTTGGTCTGCTTTTCCATTCACTTTTTCTATCTCTTTGTTTTCTTTCTCTTTCTTGTATCTGTTTTTTTTTTCTTCCGTGCTTTTCTATTCTTTTATCATGTGTATTTATAATTGTAAATTGAGATACAAAATGGCAATTTGTCGTATAGCATCTTTGTGCAAACCAAGAGAAGATGAGGCATATGAGACATGTGAAATGATGAGAAAATAACAAAAGAGGAGGCATGTGAGGCATGTGAAATGATGGGGTATGGACCCACTCACATTATTTTCACTCAATTACTAATAATCCCGCACATGAGTGGAAATTATATGTATGCATCACATGAGTGGAAATTATATGTATGCATGTCTGCAGACTCTTGTGCTTAATTCTCAATCAACTCAATTGCATCAGAGAATGTAGCTTGTGGCTTTGAACCTCTCTTTGTAAACATCATTGGATGCACTGGAGGCCTAGTGGACATAATGTCTTGAACTATTCCTCCATAGTATACACCAAGACAAGGACATTCACACAATAGAGCCTTAACTCCATTTTCGTTCTTTGTTGTGTCCGTTTTGGCCATGGACAACAATTTTGGATTCATAAGTGTTCGCATTTGAAGCGACCCACACTTCACACTTATATACGTGACCTCCCTATCAAGAGTATCCTGTATTACTCCACCTTTACAAGGTTAGGGATTCATTAAAAGTCCAGATGACTTACCCTTACCGCAATCAATAGGTCATCCTGCACTTGGAGTGCTCTAGGGAATCGCTTTGGACATTCTTATGTTCCAAGTTCTCATCTGAATTTTCATAGCTTAGTTTTCCCCTTGAACCAAGTTCATGGGATCTCCATTCAGCAAGGTAGTGTTACCACTATGATCATTATTTTTATTGTGGATTTCTAAGCCTATTTCCTCTAGCAATACTCCTCTAATCAAAGGATGTGCCAAATTTTCTTTAGACTTCACATAGTCAATGGAAATAATACCATTTGTGATCAATTGGCGAACGATATTATGTCTACGATGCATATGTCTAGACTTACCGTTATACATGTTGCTCTGCGCCCTTCTTATAGCAGCTTGGCTATCACAGTGAATCATGGTTTATTCCAACATGGAATATCGAATAAAATTTTTTGAACCCACTCAGCTTTTTCACCAGCTTTATCTAAAGCAATGAACTCTGATTCCATGGTTGACCGAGCTATACAAGTCTGTTTTGTGGATTTCCACGAAACTACACCTCCTCCATTATAGAAAACATATCCGCCCGTAGAGTGAGAATCTCTCGAATCTGATATCTAGTTGCATCACAGTACCCTTCAAGTACAACTGGGTATCTCGAGTATTTAGTAAGTATTCAAGGGTGTACTTTAAGTACTTAAGTACCCTTTTCAAAGCATTCCATTGCTCATGACTGGGATTGCTCGTAAATCTGCTCAATTTACTCAACGGATAGGCCAAGTCTGGTCGTGTACAGTTTGTCAGGTACATTAGACTCCATATTATCCGTGAATATTCCAACTGAGCTACTGGTTGACCTTTATTAGCTACCAGATTTATGCTAAGATCAAGGGGCGTCCTAGACAACAGACTATCATAGGCATTAAATTTCTTGAGCACTTTCCCTACGTAGTGAGATTGTGACAAGACAATTCCATCTTTAGTTATGATAATCCTTATTGCAAGAATAACATCAGCTAAGCCCATATCTTCATGTTTGAAGTGAATAGATTTCACCCGGGCTCCCTCAACTCGACCGGCCTCCATACCTGCAAGAACCCAACGCCGGGGGTGGCCCCGGCATCGGCCTCCGATGCTTAAGTCAGTGCTCAGATTGAGAGAGAGAAAGTGTAGTAATGGAATGGAGAGGGAATGAGAGAATGAGGTACCTTGGCCCCCTTTTATAGGGGGGTGTACCTTTTGGGCCCAAGTTGGGCTTGAGTCCTATCGTTAGGCTTAGATGTGTTAGTGGGCTTATCCTCCAATATGTATCCGCTTTATCCATTAAACCGTGTCCAGTATAATATCCTATATCATCTAGTCCCCCCCACTCTAGTCGAGTAAGCATAACTCGATCCAAGAGTGAAATGTCTCTTCGAGCCGCTTCCGTTAACCTGCCATTGAGGTTATAATTTGAGTAAGTTCTCGATCACCAAATAATTCATAAAACTTCCCCATGAGCAGCGTGAGACCGTAATGGGTCGAAAATCGAATGACCATCCACTGAGATAAATAATTGAAGGACCTTCGATAGAGGTCGAGAAACCAAAAGCCAAGAGCCGAATGATAACTGAGGTTGAAAACTGAAGCCAAGAATCGAATAACAGTTGAGGTTGAAAATCAAGAACCGATAGACCACTGAGGTCGAAAACCGAGAATTGAGAGACCACTGAGGTTGAAAACCGAAAACCGAGTAATCGAAAGACCGGTGAGGTCTAAAACCGAACACCGAGTCATCGAGAGACCGCTGAGGTCGAAAACCGAGAATCGAGAGACCGCTGAGGTCGAAAGCCAAGAACAGAGAGACCGCTGAGGTCGAAAGCCGAGAATCGAGAGACCGTTGAGGTAAAAAACAGAGAATAGAGAATCAAGAGACTGCTGAGGTCGAAAGCCGAGAATCGAGAGACCGCTGAGGTCAAAAGCCGAGAACCGAGAGACCGTTGAGGTAAAAAACAGAGAACCGAGTATCGAGAGACCGTTGAGGTCGAAAGACGAGAATCGAGAGACCGTTGAGGTGGAAAAACCAAAAACCGCTGAGAGTGGAGAACCGAGTATCGAGAGACCGTTGAGGTCAAAAAACCAAAAACCGCTGAGGGTGGAGAAACCGAGTATCGAGAGACCGCTGAGGTCGAAAGTCGAGAATCGAGAGACTGCTGAGGTCGAAAAACAAGAACTAAATGACCACTTCCTGAAGTCTTGAATTTGAAAATTTGAACTTATGTCTGTTGTGTTTTGATCATCTTTTTCGAGCTCTCTTAGACCACCCCTTCCTATCGCCCCTCAGTTCAAAATTTAAAATTCAAGCCTGTTGTATATCCTCTCAAAACCCAAAGGACCTGATTTCGTGAACTGCTCTAAATGAACTTGAGGTCGAAAAATAAATTTGACAAGACCAAACCAATCAAAAACCATCAACCTGCTCGTGCTGTATTGAATCCCATCTACCTGCCCTTGAAGTCGAAAAATCAATTCGATAGAATCATAATCAAATAAAATGCAATCAACCTGCTCAAGCCATAATGAATATACTCGACCCGCCACTGAGGTCGAAAAATAAATTTGACAAGACGAAACCAATCAAAGACCATCAACCTGCTCGTGCTGTAATGAATCCCATCTACCTGCCTTGAAGTTGAAAAATCAATTCGATAGAACCATAATCAAATAAAATGCAATCAACTTGCTCAAGCCATAATGAATATACTCGACCCGCCACTGAGGTCGAAAAATAAATTTGACAAGACCAAACCAATCAAAGACCATTAACCTGCTCGTGCTGTAATGAATCCCATCTACCTGTCCTTGAAGTCGAAAAATCAATTCGATAGAACCATAATAAAATAAAACGCAATCAACCTGCTCAAGCCATAATGAATATACTCGACCCGCCACTGAGGTCGAAAAATAATTTTTACAAGACCAAACCAATCAAAGACCATCAACCTACTCGAACAATAATGAATCCCATCTACCCGCCATTGGGGTTAGGAACAAATATACAATAATACCAGACCAAATAGAAACAAGTAGAAATAATCGACCTGCCTTCGGGGTCTGCTCGAGCTATACATGTCTTCGCACTTCCCACCCAATCCGAAGGATGTTCGAAATAGGAGGTCAACTTGCCCATCCTAAGGGGTGTACTAAACAAGTGACCACCCAGCCCGGAGGCCTTAATCATGGTGGATTTTGTCTTCATACTGCTCGAATTATCCATAATGAACTCCTTCAACCTACCACTGGGGTTAGGAACAAATATACAATAATACCAGACCAAATAGAAACAAGTAGAAATAATAGACCTGCCTCCGGGGTCTGCTCGAGCTACCCATGTCTTCACACTTGCCCACCCATGAGGAATGTTCCAAACAGGAGGCCACCCGGCCCGGAGGCGCGAGTATACGACCAACCTGCCCACCCCAAGGGATGTTTCAAATAAGCGACCACCCATCCCGAAGGCCTTAGTCATGGTGGGTTTGGTCTTCACACTTTCCCATCCACGAGGAATGTTCCAAACAGGAGGCCATCCGGCTCGGAGGCGCGAGTATATGACCAACCTGCCCACCCCAAGAGATGTTCCAAACAAGCGACCACCCAGCCTGAAGGCCTTAGTCATGGTGGGTTTGGTCTTCACACTGCCCACCCACGAGGAATGTTCCAAACAGGAGGCCACCCGGTCCGGAGGCGCGAATATACGACCAACTTGCCCACCCTAAGGAATGTTCCAAACAAGCGACCACCCAGCCCGAAGGCCTTAGTCATGGTGGGTTTGGTCTTCACACTTGCTCACCTACGAAGAATGTTCCAAACAGGAGGCCACCCAGCCCGGAGGCGCGAGTATACAACCAACCTGCCTCCCCAAGGGATGTTCTAAACAAGTGACCACCCAGCCCGAAGGCCTTAGTCATGGTGGTTTTGGTCTTCACACTTGCCCACCCACGAGGAATGTTCCAAACAGGAGGCCACCCGGCCTAGAGGCGCGAGTATACGACCAACTTGCCCACCCCAAGGGATGTTCCAAACAAGCAACCACCCAACTTGAAGGCCTTAGTCATGGTGGGTTTGGTCTTCACACTTGCCCACCCACGAGGAATGCTGCAAACAGGTGGCCACCCGACCCGGAGGCGCGAGTATACGACCAACCTGCCCACCCCAAGGGATGTTCCAAACAAGTGACCACCCAGCCCGAAGGCCTTAGTCATGGTGGGTTTCTTTCTTCGAACACTTCGACCTGCCACAGAAGTCAAACAGGAACACATCGAGCAAAAAGATATTATAGTAATTGATCATTTTCGTTAGTCCAATAACATTCATAATTGCGTCGAGCGAGATAAAAAATATCAAATATATTTCTCTACCTCCATTTCCTGGCTGTACATGATGACGCGTGCTCGAATTCTTCGACCTGCCACTGAGGTCGAAAAAGAAAGAATCGAACACGACAAGATATAATAACACCCGATCATTTTGTTAGTCATCCAAATAATAATCTCAACCATGTCCATAGGCATCACAATCTTCTCAACAATTTACCCAAAGTACTTAGACAATGAACATCTCTAAAAAATTATGCTAAAAGACTCAATTTTCCATAAACCACGTGTCGAACACACGGCCATTGAACAAGAGCTGAGAATAGTTTTGTGCCTGAAGGTCGAGAATACCACTCCAAATTGTCTTACCTCTCCAAAAGAGAATGATTTTTGCCTTTGAGATTTCCAGCGGTGATCGACATCATCCATGATCGCCCTTCATTATCACCCACCTTTTATGGATCTATGCTCGTTCGTTTTCTCTTCAACATTCAACAGCTTGTCCGCCATAGCTTGTCAAGACTCGAGTTATTTCGTTGTTTCCTCGACAAGAAATCAAAGAGATATCATTATCCACATTATATTCAAATTATCCACTTTGCAATGCCTCACGCAATAAAAACAAGAGATCCAATACATATATCACCATCTCCTCGACTTAAGACATGCTCGACATGTTTAAAAATTATGAATAATCAATTTGACAAAATCCACATTTTCACATGAAAATTCAAACGAGAAGTTCCGGATGTATCAAGATATCGATCATATAATTTTAATCCACCTCCTCGAGCCCATAGATAAGTGCACCAAAAAAACACTATAAACACAATCCTAAAATATCCTCAATCCAATATCTAAACAAATCGAACATATCCATGATCAAATATTTCAACGAACAGATCAAATGTATCCACGCTCAAATTTGATAATCTCCCAATTAAATCAAATATAATCATGAACAAATCAAATATACCCACGAACAACTCCAATATGTCCAGGAACAAAATATATAATATCTCCTCGAACAAAACAATGTCTCCTCGAACAAATCAAATATTACTTTGAACAAAATAATATCTTCTCGAACTAATCAAGTAATCGCCTTAATTAAGTTACATAATCATCCACAAATAAATCCCATAATCGCTCGAGTAAATCAAATAATCATCCTCAAATAAATCCAATAATCGCTCGAGCAAATCAAATATATCCACAAATAAATCCAATAATTGCTCGAGCAAATCAAATAATCCTCCATGAATAAATCAAATATTCTCACGATCAAGTCAAATATTGCTCCACAAATAAATCACATAATCCACAAGTAAACCATATAATCCAACACGAGCAAATCAAATAATCCTCTGTGAACAAATCACAAAATATATTCACGAAAAAATTAATTATCTTCATGATCAAATCCAATAATCTCTTGACCAAATCAAATATCACATCGAACAAATCCAATATCACCACGAGCCAATCAAATAATCTATCAATTTTCACCAATTTAAATCCTCAAATCTCCAAATTTTGCAAATCAAATAATTTATCCCTTTTTTGCTCATTTAAAAATCCTCCATTCTCAATTTAAATAAGCCACATACCTTCGCCGTGAGAAATACTATCTCAAATTACCTTCTCGTCAGCGTCGTATCCTCCCCAAATAGTCTTGGGCTCCAACCGGGGCTGTCGGATCAATCTAGGCATAAAATAGGCCACATAAGGGCTATTGGGCCGCGCTGGAGGGGATTCTGCGCTTCATGGCCCGCTAGAAGACTCCTGGGCTGCGCTTAAAGAAATTGGGCTCTCGCAGGACAAATAATGCAGATTGTAGGCTGGGCTTACGTGCGGGCTTACGCGGGCCGTGCTCGGCCCGTGCGTTCACTCCTTCCCTTATTGGGCCGAGGGCAAAAATACTGGGACGCGTTTAGTCCTGGGCTTCTTCGCCTGGGGCTCTTGGATCACAGATGCTGGGCCAATACTTCGGGCCGCTTCCTCGCCGGACCAGACAGCGTCGCGGGCTATGCCGTGGCGGGCTCCTGGCGAATCTGCAGGCAGCGTGAATAGGGGTTGCGCTCGCCGGGAAAAAAGAAGTCCTCGGCCGAGCCTCGTCAAATCCGGCGAGAATCACCAGCCGGAAGTGCGCCTCTACAAGGTGGTTCTGATGCTACCGTCGGATCGAAGTGAATCACCAAAAATCGCCGGGAAATTGGGAGAGAAGACCAGAGGTTTGACCAATTTTTTGTTAGATCCAAGCACTTTGACCGGGAAATCGATAGCCTTCCCGTAGGAATTTTTGCTCAAAATTTTAAGGGTAGGATGAGCACGAGGAGAGCTTCACGATGGTGTAAGAAATTTTTAGATCGGACAACTTTTGGCGACGGCCGGCGGCGGAGGCGGAGGCGGCGGAAGACGACGACGGAGGTGGCGGTTTCCGGCGAAGATCGGTAGCTGGAGATTCGTCTTGTCAAGAGGATTCCGGTGGTACCCTCAGATTTTCCATAGCCCTCCCGGATTGACGGAAAAATGCATTTGAATGTCTGATTTTGACCAAACTTTTACAAGATCTAGAAACTTTGACCGTGAAATTGAAGATCTTCCCGAAGGAATTTTTGCATGAAATTTTAAGGGTAGATTCACCTTGAGGAGATCTATCTGATGACGTAAACGATTTTTCGATCGGAGCACGTTTTCCGGTGGCCGGCGACGGAGGTGGCTGCCGGCGGAGAAGAAGGAGGTTTTCAAATTTTTTCAGTCGGAACTCCGCTTGACTTTTTTAACGGGTCCCACAGACGGCCAATGAAGTGAATAGATTTCACCCGGGCTCCTGCAACTCGACCGGCCTCCGTACCTGCAAGAACCCAACGCCGGGGGTGGCCCCGGCGTCGGGCCTCCGTTGCTTAAGTCAGTGCTCAGATCGAGAGAGAGAAAATGTAGTAATGGAATGAAGAGGGAATGAGAGAATGTGGTACCTTGGCCCCCTTTTATAGGGGAAGTGTACCTTTTGGGCCCAAGTTTGGCTTGAGTCTTATCGTTAGGCTTAGATGTCTTAGTGGTCTTATCCTCCAATATGTATCCGCTTTATCCATTAAACCGGGTCCAGTATAATATCCTATATCAATGTCGAAATTTCTCTTCAACATTCTTTTCGTATCCATGATCACTTCATGGCTACTCCCCATGATCAACATATAGTCCACATATAGACATACAATTACAAATATATTTGATGGACTTCTAACATAAACACATTTGTTACATTAGTTGATTTTGAACCTATTTGACAACATCACATCGTCAAATTTTAAATGTAACTGTTTTGAAGCTTGTTTCAGTTCGTACAAGGATTTGGTCAATCTGCACACCTTTTTCTTTTGTCCAGGTGCTACAAACTCTTCAGGTTGTTCCATGTAAACTTCTTCTTCCAATTCACCATTCAAAAATGCCGCTTTAACATCCATTTGGTGAATCTCAAGATTGTGCAAAGCAGCAATCTAGAGAAGCACTCTTATCGTCGCTAAACGCGTAACTAGTGAATAGGTATAAAAGAAGTCATACCCTTCCTTTTGTTTAAAGCCTTTGACCACCAATCGTTCTTTAAACTTATCAATCGTTCCATCAGCTTTATATTTGCTCTTTAGGATCCACTTGCATCCTAAAGGTTTACAATCATCAGGGAGATCAAGAAACTCCCAAGTACTATGTTGCATAATGGACTCCATTTTGCTATTTATGGCTTCTTCCTAGAGTGGTCCATCTGGACTGGACAAAGCTTCCTTAATGAAACTCGGTTCATCGTCCAACATGTACGTAATAAAATCAAGTCCAAACGTTTTTGTCATTTTTACCCTTTAACTACGTCTCGGTTCTTCATCTTTTCCGCCAGTACCATCTGGTATAGAACCACTAGCAATTTCCTACATTCTTTTATTAGAACTAGATTCAGCTCTTTCTTTTAGAGGAAAAATATTCTCAAAGAATATATCATTCCTCGACTCAATTGTAGTACCAACAGATACCTCTGGATTTTTTTATTTATGAACCAGAAATATATATGCTATACTATTGTACGCATGTCTAATAAATATACAATCAACCGTTTTAGGTCCGATTCTCATTTGCTTGGGTTCAGGAACTGAAACCTTAGCCAAACACTCCCACACTTTAAGGTATTTATAAGAAGGCTTACGATTTTTCTACATTTCGTAAGGAGTCTTAGTTTTTCCTTTAGGTGGTATTTTATTGGGGATATGATTTGCTGTTAAAATAGCTTCCCCACATGTTTTGGGGTAGTCCCGAATTTATCAACATGGCATTCATCATTTCTTTTAAGGTTCAGTTTTTGCGTTCAGCAACACCGTTCGACTGTGGAGAATAGGGGGCTGTCAATTGATGAATTATGCCATATTCAGAACATATTTGTTCAAAAGGAGCTACATACTCCCAACCCTGTCACTTCAGATTATTTTAATCCTTTTGCCGAGTTGATTTTCAACTTCGGTATTATAGTTTTTGAACACTTCCATAGCCTCGTCTTTGCTTCTTAACAAATATAAGTAACAAAATCTTGTGCAATCATCGATAAAAGTTACTAAATAATCTTTACCCATTCTTGTTTGCACAGTTTTCGAATGACATACATCAGTTTGGATCAAGCCTAATGGTTCAGTACTCC
This sequence comes from Striga hermonthica, assembly GCA_902706635.1. NCBI lineage: Eukaryota > Viridiplantae > Streptophyta > Magnoliopsida > Lamiales > Orobanchaceae > Striga > Striga hermonthica. Next base: position 1,999,038 of record CACSLK010034598.1, on the reverse strand, counting down.
TTTCCACCGAGTGAAAATGCAACTTACCCATTTTTGCTTCAATACAAGTTTCACATTTTTTATGTCATTCAATTTTAGAATTATGAATTTCTAAATTCATCAACCGTTTAATTGCATTTAGATTTACATGTCCTAATCTAATATGCCATAAATCAGAGCACTCGACGGTATAAATAGAAATAGGCTTTTCATTATCATTGGAAACGGTTACAAGGCTCATGGCCATTACATTCATTTTGAACAAACCCTTGTCGAGATAGCCACCACCAAGAAACGTTCCAAATTTGCTAAGTACAAAATTTTTAGCATCAAACACCAGCCTAAATCCATACTCAACAAGAAGAGATCCGGAGACCAAATTCTTGCGAATGTATGGGACATGCAGAACATCCTTAAACTTCAACTCCTTTCCAGAAGTTAGCTTCAGCACCACTGTGCCAACTCCAGCCACATCAGACGTGGAGGAATTTCCCATGTGAAGTTTTCGACCATTAGAAGGAGTGTAATCCGAAAACAACTCCTTTTCGGAACACACATGGCGAGTGGCACAAGTATCGATGTACTACTCCTTTGGGTAATCCACCATATTAGCTTCAAACACCACAACCGACATATCAAAGTCGGTCAGTTCACCCGGCACATGGTCGTTTCAGATACAAGGGCACTCGGTTGTGCCTTTTTTTGCCCAACCTTCTTAGGTTTCCTGCAGTCCTTAGCCATATAGTTCGTCATTTCACAAGTGCTTGTAAACTTCCAAACCTTGGCGGGCTGCTTCCCTTCGTTAAGGGACTTCCTCTTGATCGAGTTGCCTTGCTCAAGCAAGTTCGCACGAGCCTCCATTATCGGGATTTCCCCGTTGAATTACGGTTGTCTTCCACAATACGAAGACGAAAAACCAGGTCTTCTAGACTCATTTCTTTCCTCTTATGTTTGAGGTTGTTGTTGAAGTCTTTCCAATCCGGTGCCAACTTTTCGATCACAACCGCAACTTGGAATGACTCACTCAGAGACATTCCTTCAGCATGAATATCGCGCAAGATGATTTGGACGACTTTCGAGTCGACCATCTTGACATCAAGAAATTTTCTGATGACGAATTTCTTTGCCCCGACATCCTCAATCTTGTACTTCGTCTCCAAATCAGCCCAAAGCTCTTTGGCAGAACCAACTGAGCTGTACACATTGTACAATTTATTACTAAGTCCGTTCAGGACATAGTTACGTCAAAGGTAGTCACCTTGCCCCCAAGCTTCGTACGCAGAGCGTAGTTCAACATTAATTTCATTTTCAAGAATGACTGGTGGATCGTCATTCAGGTATTTTACCAAACCCAAAGTGGTTTGATAAAAAGGCATCTTTTGTTGCCATCTTTTAAAAATCAAGCCTATTGAATTTTTCAGGCTTTTCAGCAGTAGGGACATGAACAACAAGTACGGGATGATGAACAACCTGGTTAATCGACTGCTGAGTGTAGGAACAATCTCCGGTGGATGCCATCAGTTCAGTAGGTTGGATATTCGTCTTGCAATTGTTAGAATTAACGTGTTGAAAATACACAGGAATCCTACGAACTGATATGTAATTTTCAGTTCTTACAAAAATTTAAAATTGAAAATTACAATACAGCTGAAAATAAATTACAACTTGAAAAATGGAAAGATTTTAGCCGAGACGAGTAAACTCTTTCCACAAGATGAATACGCCCCGTGTAATGCTGACGGTTCAGGCGTGTCGTCCCCTAAGATACAACAGCGATCAACTCGAAATCTGTAGCATACCAGATTTATGAGCTCCGACGAACTAAACGGAGACAAGAATTGAGCACTTAAAATAGGAATAAAATTATCTCCATTTTGTTATTTTGACAACAGACAATTTTTTCATTATTTTTCTCTCTGATATTTTTATCACTCGGCTATTCTTTTGGACTGCTTTTCTCTTCACTTTCCCTATCTCTTTGTTTTCTTTCTCTCTTTCTTGTATCTATTTTTTTCTTCCGTGTTTTTCTATTGTTTGCATCATGTGTATTTATAGATGGAAATTGAGATACAAAATGACAATTTGTCGTATGACATCTTTGTACAAACCAGGAGAAGATGAGGCATGTGAGATATATGAAATGATGAGAAAATAACAAAAGATGAGGCATGTAAGGCATGTGAAATGTTGTGGTATGGGCCCACCCATATTATTTTAACTCAATTACTTACATTTATATATATCCATATACGCATGAGCGAATACTAGTGTAATGATGTAAAAATGAAAACACTCGTCAACCAAAAGTCACGCTTTGGTTGGTGAGGGGGATTAAGGTGACACAAATTTCAACTTGTCCAACTAATTAATTATATCCTATAGCAATTTATATGAATAATGTCATGTTTAATTGGCTAGACTAATCACTAAGGTCAATACGAGTGTGAGTTGGGTGGGTGCAAGCATAACGAGAAGATAAGATTGAAGAATTTGAATATCAAAGGGTTTAAGAATTCTCTTGCTATCCTTTTATTATTATTATGGAGATAATAACTAATAAGACCCGGTCATTGTAACTTGGAGAATTTCAATCCGCGATTTATATTAAAACTAGGAATCTCCGGTTATGCGATGCACAGCCGGGTCCACAATACCAAAGCATTTATGTTGAAGATGACACTCTCAAATCTTAAATAAATAGATTTAAAATTGCATTAAAAGATTATTTAAAAAGAATTTATACTCACAAAAACATACCTAAATACATTGATAAAATTCCCCACACTTATTTATGTCATGACCAAAAATTCCCCACACTTATTAATTGGTTACAAACTATTTGTTTTGCTTATATAATGTAAAGGGAAGAAAGTATATGTATGTATTATTAGGATGTAAAAGATGTCGACCCAATATGTAGAACTCTAGGCCGATGGAAAAAATTCTACACAACCCAAATTATTTGCACAAAATGAAAAAATGAAAGGATGTCAAATAATTAAAAGACTGGCTAGTAAGCTTCTTAGATATTTTATGTAAGCCAAAGGAAAAAAAAAAAAAAAAAAATTGTTTTGCTTATGTAATTAGTGTGACTACAAGAGACTGCCAATTATATCAATTTTCAGCATGTACAAACTCTCGACCTATTTTGTAATAGATATTTTTTATGAGATATCTGCGAATTGTGTTAAAATTTTATAATAACATTCATCATTGAGAAACAATGACTTACAACAATTTTCTCTTAAAGCCAATACGTTAAGATGTGTCACCCAAAACTTTTTTAGTTTTTTTTAGTGGTGGCCTGCATATGTGGTATAAAAAACATTTGCCCAAGGCAGATCACCTTTTTTCAATTCAAATGGGTCTGTTCGTTTCTGCTGGAATTTCTGTATCTAATCACACTTTAGAATTTCGCATAATCATCAGGCAAAATCTAAAAATTAAAGTTTGTTTGAAGGAGATACTTCATATTTTAAAACAAATAGATCCAGAATTGCATAAAAAGATTATTGAAGCAGAACTTATACGCACAAACGCACCTAAAAACATTGATCAAATAAACAAATTATAAGGCAAAAAATTGAACCCATGCAGGATTGTTAAAACACGACTTTTAGTTTTCAAAATCAAAGATAATTGATAAAACATTTTTTATGTGATGACCAATTTGCCGGAAAACCGGCCACACATATTAATTGGTTTAGAAACTATTTGTTTTGCTTGTGTAGTTAGTTTAACCACAAGGGGCATCAGTTATCTCAATATTCAGCAATACGGTCTCCCGACCTATTTAGTAATAGATAACTTTTTCATAAGATATTTACCCAATTGTGTTCAAATTTTATAATATTTCGTCATTGAAAAACAATGACTTAAAACAATTTTGCTTTATAACGTTAACGTTTTGAGGTAAAATTAAGATGAGTGTTTTTTGTAACAATGAAGACAATTAATTTTATTTATAATAAATAGATTTAAATGGAGTAGAGGACAAAATGTGCCACCAATTTTTTTCTTCAGTTTTTTTAATGGGTGGGTCCCACGCATGCAAATATGGTCGAAAAAAAATTTGTCCAAGATAGACCAAGAATCAAAATAAAAAGTCTAAGAGCAATTTTACTCTACGATGCAACTCACTTCGAATTTATGTGATAAATATGCTGTAATTTACATTACATTTTCGCATAAAATTTAAATAATAATGCGCTAATATAGTACCTAATTGTTCATTGCACTTCAATTTTTTCTCAAAGTAGTTAAATTTTTGAATTTATAATTTTGCTTAAATTCTATTATATAACCATATATCTATATATATATA
>CACSLK010034598.1:1965250-1991245 GCA_902706635.1 Striga hermonthica | reverse complement strand
AGACAATTCACTGTATTTCCATATTGAGCTGCTGAGGGAATACAACATACTTATAGCATGTGCTAGACCTGAAACCCTAGAATACGAGCTAATGAGCTTGTGCCACGTGCATGGGAGCAACATACAAGTCTCAGGTGCACAGAAACACAAAAGACAGCTAGCAATGTACTAGGGAACAGAAAAAGATTCCAAAACTATAGCATAAGTAGCTAACCATGCATAAAGACTACTACTGTTACTGCTAAACCTAAAACTAATCCAATATGAGATGATTAAGTGACTTTATCAATTTGTATTGTAATGTTAATTAGTTAATAGAAAAAATATAACTAAAATAATATAAGTAAACACATTTTTTTCATAATCGGATACCTCAGAACACAAACATACAAAATTATAAATTGAACTTAATTTTTTTTTTTTTATGTAATTCTTTTATCATAAACCATAATTTTCAACAATTTTTTTTCAACAATGTAGTTGCTATTATTTGTTTCAACAATGCCTCATATTGATAAATTGAAATACACATTAGTTATATAATAAAAATAATTATTATTACTACTATATCAAAATTAATACTACCTCCTATTCTTTTTAAATGTCATTTTCACATCATGAACTATTAACAAAATAAATGTCGTTTGGATATTTTTTACACATTTTTCCATTATTATCCTCATCTCACTAATAAATATATTACGTCTTTTCATATTCACTCTTCATCTTTTCTCAAAACATTCATGTTTATCCTCATTAATGAGGGTTATTATTGACAAAAAAAAGTATTCTTAATAACTGTGCAACTTCTCAAAACGACACTTATTAAAAATAGGAGGGAGTATTATATTAAACGGATGCTCGACAAAATCGAGCCTTCGCTCAACCGCTCAAAGAGAGCGCTGATTTTGATCGGAATAGCAGAAATTAAATCACCAAACTCTGTCGAGACCAGTCCGGTGACGATGAGCAAGAAGCGACATCGTCTTTCTCGAAAATGAGCAGCGTTAAGAAAGATGGAGCTGGACGACGAAGGGAAGAACGACAGAAATCACGAAAGGCAGCAACGGGAAGAGAGCACGACGGGTGGAGAAGATGGCGGCGACGGATGTGGAGGTTTTGGGCGCTGGCTTCATTTGCTGAAAATTTCAGATCCGGATTTTGGGGCCTGGGGTGACATTTTCTAAATTAAATAACTTGTAGTGGTTTATGTGCAATTTCATAAATTTAGAGTTATTGCAAATAGATCCTTAGGCGGTTTAATTTGTAATTTATTTATAGTTTGAATAACTACAATATATCCCCTTGAGTTATTATATTATATAATTAATGCACATTTAGTTTATTTCTTGTGCATATTTAGATAATACATCATGCATATTTTAGTTATAAATAATGCACACTTAATTGAGAATAAAAATTCATATTATTTTATAATGCATATTTAGTTCATTCATTATTCATATTTAATTAACACGAAATGTATATTATTTATATTTATATTAATTATATAATGTTCCATATTTAGTTAACTTATGATGCATATTTAGTTCATACGAAAAACATATTTAGTTCACCCATAATGCATATATGTTATATTTAAATTAAATAATGACGCATAATAGTTAATTCATGATGCATATTTAATTCATAGATGATATATATTTAGTTTATTAATGAAGCATAGTTAGTTCATTGATTATGCATATTTAGTTAATACGAAATACATATTTGTTATATTTAAATTAAATATATAATGATACATATTTGATTAATTCATGATGCATTTTAGATCACATGAAATGCATATTTAGTTCATCCACAGCGCATATTTATTATATTTAAATTAAATATACACATGTGCATATTTAGTTAATTCATGATGCATATTTAGTTCATACGAAATGCATATTTAGTTCATTCATATTACATATATATATTTTTAATTAAATATACATGTACATATTTAATTTTTCATGATGCATATTTATTTCACTGGTGATGAATATTTAGTTAATACGAAGTGCATATTTGTTATATTTAAAATAAATTTATAATGATGCATATTTTGTTAATTCATGATGCATGTTTAGTTTATACGAAATACATATTTGGTTCATCCATAGTATATATTTTTTTTATTTAACTTAAATATATAGTGATTCATATTTAGTTAATTCATGATGCTTGTTTAATTCATACGAATTGCATATTTAATTCATTTATGGTGCGTATTCGTTATATTTAATTAAATATATAATAATGCATATTTAGTTCATTATGATGCATATTTAGTTAACTCATTATGCATGTTTAGTTCATACGAAATGCATTTTTAGTTCATCCATAGTGTTTATTTGTTGTATTTAAATCAAATATATAATGATGCATATTTAGTTCATTATTGATGCATATTTAGTTTATTATTGATGTATATTTAGTTAATACGAAATGCGTATTTTTTTATTTGAATTAAATATATAAGTGATGCATATTTAGTTCATTCATAGTGCATTTTTGTTACATTTTATTGTCTCTAAAACCCCAACCTTTTATAGAATCGCAAATAAAACTCATTTTTTTAACTTTGCAAATAAATACCAAACTTTATGTTTGTCTCATTTTTGTTGCATTTTTCGTGTTATTTTATCTTTTTTCCCCCCCGTTTTAGGTCAATTTTTTTAGTTTTTAGTCCGTTTTTTATTTTATTATGTGCTTTCCTTCATTTTGAGTATTTAGATGTTTTTCGTTTGTTTTTTCGATTTTCTTCGTATTTTTTCATTTTTTGTGTGTAGGTCGGGAGCTTCAAGCGAATTTTCTCAACAGGGAAAAATGGTTTTGAGAGCATAATTGAATAGAGGGGTTCGTTGGCGATGCGTAGCAAAAAGCGAAACTCAATTCCGAGTTCGGATGCAGCCAAAATCGCGGCTCGCAGCCAAAGTCGCGACTCGCGACTTTAACAGAGCCTCCGATCGACGCACAACGACCCCGCGACCCGTCAGACTCGCGACTCGCGAGTCGTGACCCATTCGCCCCTGTTTTTATTTTTGCTCGTTTTACTTATTTAGCTCCGTATTTCGCGCACTATATATCAAAACGATCCTTAGGGGGAATAATCACCAATATTGTTTTCTCACTTTCTCCTACTATAAAACTCGGATTTGATCGTTGTTTTGCTCGCTTTTCTTATTTATTTATTCCAGATTAAGTTTTGGATTCAACTCTTGGTTCTCTATTAATCGTAAGTTTTCATTCTGAATTAATCCTTGAATATGAATGCTTGGGTTCTTGAGATGGATTGTGTTAAGTTTCATATGAGTAGCTAATTCTTTCGCTAGGAAAAGGGATAATGATGTTTAGAATTTAATTGTGATTTTCATGCTTGTTGATCGTTCAATTTATGCTAGTTGTGCTTATCTATGGTTTATAATTCTCGTGCATTGAATGTTGAATATTGTCGAAAGTAACACTTCAGTTTGCAATTGATTTCCAATTGAATATGGTTCGTTCTTGTGTGATGTGTTTAAATCCAACGAACTAGTAGATTAACAATCTTCTAAGATAATTTTCTCCGCTTTTCTTTTTTTTTTTCCCCATGCTTGGATTGTTGGACACAAAGACTTTTGGATTGAAATCTTGCAACTCTGAATCCGATTGTAAGTTTTTCAATTCTATTTTATTATTGTTTATTGGTTTAATGTTCTTAATTCTGGTTAACATGAAATTTAATTTAAGCATGAGGTGATTCATTTACCTAGGGTTAGGGATTATGATTCTTGTTTTGAATTATGAGAAATGTGTTTTGTTCAATCTATTCGAGTTATGTGAATTATAGGGTTAGTTGATTGATCACCATTCTAACTTAGTTAACCAACGTTTAGAACCGAGAGGGGAGACTTCAGTCGATTTAGGCTCGTATAGAGTAGACATGTTTGTAAAAGTATTGTCTACATGTTGCTTGTTTTAATGAGTTTATCGTTTATGTATGTGCTCTTGTTACGAGTAGTTATTGAGCATAGCCCTCTAGACGCGTAGGCTTGTTAAATCTCGTAACCAAACAAAATAAGCATTCTACGTAGTTTAGGACATGATGAGATTTTCTGACCCCTAGAACTTTTTATTTTTCTCTAGAAATTTAATTGTTATTTCTTTAAATTGCTTTTCTAGTTCTAGCTTGTTTTAGTTGATTCTCCAAATCAATCGTGATTAGAGTGTTTAGGACTTATTTTCTTTTCGTGTGTGATCAAGACCAATGCTAAATTCTGAACCGTCTTCCTCGAGAGATCGACTCGGGGAACGAATCTTTTGATTCAGTACTCGGTAAAAATAAAAATAATTTGCTACAACACTTTAATTATGTGTTGCAAACTTGTCTCCGAATGAGTTTCCCGCCAAGTCGAGCTGACATGGTGTGATAGCCTAATTTTCCCACATCATATGTTAAAAGGATTTGAACCCCAAAATCCAAAAATCCAAGAACCCTAAACTTGAACCCAAAATCTAAGAACCTTAATTTGAACTCCTTCACAAATTATGATTGCCCTTAAATCAAAGCTAACTTTAATTCTTTGTTTGATCCTTGCTGGAATAAATAATTGGCAATTTTAGGAATGGTTGTTTATAGGGAATTGAATGGGTTGTTTAATTACATGTATTGAGTTCGTGGCGTTTGGCTGAGCTTGAATTTCTGATCTGAAGCCATTGGCAGGAGTTTTGGGGCCAAGTTCTTGTTTTCTTACTACAACAGCCACCCATTTTGGAAAAAAAGAAATGAAGACTGCAACTTTATGAGATGATTATTGGAAAAAAAAGCTGGAAAGATAAATAGGGCAGTAAATTGACCGCAAAGAGTGGCTCTGTGACAAGTTTGTAAAATAAAGATTCAAACTTTTGGCTTCTGTTTCCTCTTTACATATATTTCACCCTATATAATTTGTGAAGGAGTTCAAATTAGGGTTCTTTGAATTTGGGATTCAAAATTAGGGTTCTTGGATTTTGGGTTTGGGAGGTTCAAATTCTATTTGCATATGATGTGGAAAAATTACACTGCCATGCAAGACTTCTCTGTGCCACGTAAGATTTTTAATTGGACACATTAACTCGACTTGGCCGAAAAATAGTTCGGAGACAAATTTGCAACACATAATAGAAGTTTGTTATTTATTTATAATAAAAATTGAGTTTTATTTGCAATTCTTTAAAACGTTGGAGTTTTAGAGGCAATTAAACTTTTAAATTAAATATCTAATGATGCATGTTTATTTCATAGATCATGATGCATATTAAGTTCATATATGATGCATATTTACTTCATACATAATGCATACTAAACTCAGCAGAAAAAAATGTCGGAAAAGGTCAACGACCAATGCTAAAAGTTAATGGTCAATGCTGAAAGTCAACAATCAATTGTCAAAGGTTAAATGATCAAAATAATATTTAAATAATTAAAATAACTAAAATAAAGAATTATTATTTAAATAAAGAGTTAAACCGTGGCAATACATCTTGACACCGATCTAATAGGTATGAAGGGGTCTCACATCGTCATTTTAAGAACGTGCCCTTATTTTTCAACAAGGTGTTGCTATTATTTGTTTATATATTGTTATGGCTCTGCAAATTATTAAGGATGAACTGATGGGATTTGGCGTTTCGCAAGAAGAAGACGAAGGTGAGAGAGACGGGTCGAGACTGTAGAAATGAGAAATGAGACAGAATATAGGGCTTGGTCTGAAATAGGGGAGAGTCTTGAGAAGTCTACGCGTGGCGACAAAGTGACAGTGGATCTTAAGGCAAGGGGGGTTTGATCGGGTCGTACACGTGGAAGTCAACAAGGAAATGTGACACCCGCTTTATTATTATTATTTTTATTTTCATTTTGTATTTTTTTGTTTTGTTAGAATTAAATTAGTAATTGTTGGTTTTGGGTTTTACCCATGATGGCAATTATGTGGGCCACCTGAGTTTGTTTGTTAAAAAATGTGAACATGCAGAGAAAGTTATCAATTTGTTATGATATCAACATTTGGTTTTCTCTCTTCTCTCTCTAATTCTCTCTCTTTTACCTTCATCATCTTCTTCCTGAATACACAGATTTACAGAAACATAAAAAATCCATAAATTATTATAAAATTTATTACAAATTATTTCGGGAAATAACAATTGGTATCAGACCCAGCTATCCTTGGATCATGGCTGAAGGTACAAAAGGCAAGGAGCAGCAAGAATTCCAGAAAAAAAATGGATCAATTATGGCAAACATACCTATGAGGGAAGCTTCTGAAATGAAAATACAAGAGAAAATGAAGATAATCAAGAACAGGTGCATATATCCCTAAAACATTTGTACCTGGGAACATGTGCAAGCAAAGGATAAACTATATGATAATGATAGGAGTTGGCTTATATCTAATATGAAGATCTAAATAATCAAGATCATACTAGGGACAAAGAGGGAATAGAAGAGGTGCATATATCCCTAAACAATATGGTGGGTGAAGAGGGGTTGACCACCCCGAGGTTCAATGGGCATATTGCAGATAGAAGATACAGATCTTGTTATATACTGGCAGGACCATGAGTTTCATCAAGGAAACAACAACAAAATCATTGGGGTGTTCATTAACTCCAGTGAAACCCTTGAAAGTTAAGGTGGCTAATGGGCAGAAACTATTTAGTCACCTACAAGCAAACAACCTCTGGTGGACAATGCAGGGTCATGACATACAACTCTCTCTCAGGGTGCTACATAGTGAAGGGAGTGATATCATCTTGGGTAGTGATTGATTGAGAACTTACACTCCCATTGAGTTGGATTATAAAATCCCTGATTGTCAACATCAACTTACAAGAAAAGAGGCTTTCACTACATGCATTAAACACAGAGATCAACTGTCAACTATTTTCAGAACCTTCCTTATTTTCTGTATTATATTCTGAACAGAGGGATCAGATTGAAGAAATTTATTTATTAGCAATGGTGTCCAAAGATATCCATGGGAATGAACTGGTATCATCCATCTTGGAGTAATACCAGGATATTTTCCAGGAACCAAAGGGACTTCCCCCAATTAGAGAAACTGAGCACCACATGACTTTGAAAACAGAGAGTTTGCCAAAGCAGCAGTGCCCCTATAGGGTGTCTCATGATCAGAACAACACCATTGAGGATATTGTGCAAGAGACGCCGAAAACAGGAATTATGTAAAACAACAAGTCACGTTTTGCTGCTCCAGTCTTGCTAAAAAGAAAGACTCAACATGGAGACTATGTGTGGACTACAGATATTTAAAAAACCTCACAATTAAACATGATTTCCCTATTCTAGTAATTGAGGAGTTATTGGATGAGTTGCAATGGGCCAAATGTTTTTCTAAAATTGATTTAAGATCAGGGTATTGTCAGATTTTGATGAAGGAAGAACACAAGTTCCTCACTGCTTTCAAAACCGCAGTGGGCATTATGAATTTCTAGTTATGCCATTTGGGCTTTGTAATGCACTTGCCACATTTCAGTCACTAATGAATCTGGTTTTTGGGGAATGTCTGAGAAAGTTTGTTTTGGTACTCTATAATGATATCTTGATATATAGCAAGTCATGGAGTGAACACTGTGATCATTTTAGAATTGTATTAGAAATTTTGAGGGAAAACTCTTAGGGCACATTATTTCAGTTGCGGGAGTGGTCACTGATCCTAACAAAATCGAGAGCATGTTATTGTGGCCTACACCAACAACAATCAAGCAGCTGAGAGGGTTTTTGGGGTTGACTGGATGTTAAAGGAAGTTTATTAAAGGGTATGGTGAAATTAGCAAACCACTTACCATATTATTGTGGAAGGATCAATTTAAATTGGGGAAAGAGACTAACTTGGCTTTTGCTAAGTTAAATGAGGCCATGACTAGAGCACCTGTGTTGGCTCATCTATTTTTTCTAAACCTTTTGTGCTCGAAACAGATGCAAGTGACAATGGAATTAGTGATGTTTCAATGCAAGTGGGCCGACCTATTTCTTTTCTTAGCTAGTCACTATGTCCCAAAAATCAGGCACTCTCAGTTTATATAAAGGAATTTTTTAGCTGTTCTGCTAGCTGTTCAGAAGTGGAGACATTACCTCCTTGTGCACAAGTTTGTTATCAAAACAGACCAACAGTCACTCAAGCACATTTCAGACCAGACTACTTCTCCATGGTAACACTTAGGGTTTGACTATGAGGTTCATTACAAGAAAGAGAAAGAGAACAAAGTTGTTGATGCTTTATCTAGGGCCAAAATTGATATAGGGTCGTGTTCTGCTATGACTACTTTAATTCCTAATTAGATGCAATAGGTTATAAAACAGTTGTGATGAGGACCAAACTCTCAAGGAGTTGAGGGAGAAACTGGTGTTAAACCCTAACACTGGACCCAACTACACTCTGCGGGGTGATATAATTAGGTATAAGGGGAGGATGTGCATTGGGAATAACTCCAATTTGAGGCAAGAATTAGTTGCCTATATGCACAACGCTTCAGTGGGAGGTCACTCAGGAGTGCAGGGTACTTATATGAGAATTAAAAAGGTGTTCTATTGGAAGGGAATGAAAGAGGATGTGAACAATTTTGTGTTACAATATAATATCTGCAGGATCAACAAACCTTCTTATGAGCACACCCCAAGGTTACTACAACCACTGACTATATCCCAAGAGGCATGTACTCATATTAATGGATTTTCTGGAGGGTCTACCTAAATCTTTTGGGAAAGACACCATCTTGGTGGTCACTGACAGATTCACCAAGTATGGCCATTTCATTGCTCTATCTCACCCCTATACTATACAAGGAGTGGCCAAGGTGTTTTTAGATTATATCTACAGGCTTCATGGGTTACCCACATATATTGTTAGAGACAGAGACAAATTTTTACCAACATATTCTAGAAGGAGTTACGTAAGTTAACAAAGAAATGGACCAGTTGGCTTCTTATGCTGAGTACTAGTACAATTCCAATTACCATACTTTCCTCAAATTCACACTTTTCCAGGCACTATATGGGTATGCATCTAACTTACTGCAAACCAAGGCTTATTTGGACTCTCTAAATCATGAAGCAAAAGAATTTATGCTCGACATGAATGTAACGATGCATAACTAAAGGGAAAATCTACTAAGGGCACAAAAGAGAATGAGGGTAAATGCTAATAAACAGAGAACTGATAGAGAATTCAAGGTAGGTGAGATGGCTTACCCCAAGATGCAGCCCTATAAGAAAAATTCGGTCCAGTTGAGAAGGAATGTTAAACTTTGCTCAAGACACTTCAGGCCTTATGAAATTAGAGAGGATAGGTCAGGTGGCATACAAATTGGCATTACCAGAGGGACCTAAGATCCACCCCGTGTTTCATGTGTCTCTTTTGAGAAGGAAGGTAGGGAATGGAGACTCATATGTTTTGAAGATTCTCGATGCCGAATAGGATGGTCAACTCAAGGTGGAGCCCACCGAGACCCTTGACCGCCGTGTGATGATGAGAGGTCGCGAGGAAGTGCAGCAGCTATTGGTTGTTTGGTAAGACAAAATCGCTCAATATTTTTCTCATGGGAAGAAGAGAAGTTTCTGACGAAAAAATTAAAAAATTTCGGTCTTTGTAGACAAGGATCTAAAGAAGGGAAGGAAAATTTTAGGGCTCTGCAAATTTTGAAGGATGAACTGATGGGATTTGGTATTTTGCAAGAGGAAGACGAAGTTGAGAGAGACATGGTCGAGATTGCAGAAATGAGAACTGAGACAGAAGATATGGTTTGGTCTGAAATGGGGGATAGACTTGAGAAGTCGACGTGGCGACAATGTGACTGTGGATCTTAAGGAAAGGGGTGTTTGATCGAGTCGTACACATGGAAGCCAACAAGAAATTGTGGCAGCCACTTTATCATTATTATTTATATTTTCATTTTGTATTTTTTTTTTGTTTTGTGAGGATTAAATTAGTAAGTGTTGTGATGGGTCTACTTCGAGATTTGAAGTGACCCGGTGGTAAAAGGGCTCTGATCTGCTCGAACCGTCTCTAAATCTCCTTTGAATCGCTGCAAACACCTGCAAGAACTCAACACCGGAAGTGTTTCCGGTGAAGAGCCTCCGACGCTCAAGTCAGTGAGAGTGATGAAGATGAGCTCTGCTCAGTAGGAGCAGCAACTGAGAAAAATGAATGGAGAGAGTGAAAGTTGGGGTTTTAGGGTTACCTCAACCCCTTTATATAGGAGAAAACACTTACTTGAAGTACCCAAAATACCTTGGTCGACTTACATGAAATGTCTAGAATACCTGGTCGTTTCGACTTCCATCTCTGCTGAGTCAGCATCCAGATTCCTTCTTATCTCGCGGATCTACTCAAGTCGGAGGTTTCCTCGTCTTCTGCTAGAATGCGTAAGGTGTCGGAGCTCTTAATGTCTCGAGGCAAGGTTGGTCGACTTCGAGCACCATCGAGTCGACTCAGGCCATTTATAAACATTTGGAGATTGTGTTATGCGTACTCGTCCTTTCAAGGGAAGTCGACTTATTGAAGTCGACTTAAGCAAATTGTCTAATGGTGATCCTCGTCTCATGATCTAAGTCGTCCACCGGAAAGACATCTTGCCAATGTCATCGTTAATGGTCATTCGATCGAGTAATCATGGTTTGAACTGGGATATGATAGTGGGACCATATCAGTCGACCTGATCGGGGTGGACTTGCAAAGGTCGTTATGGCCCGTTAGGCGGTCGAATAACCCAGCACTTGAACCAGTGTATGATAATATGGCATATCATCTAGCCCTCCCCCCCCCACCCCCTCAAAAAAAAAATTACTCTAAACGACTCAGAGCTTAAGAGTAAGTTTGGTAGGTGGGCCTTCTCCGGGTTTTACTGTTCGAACTTCATATTATCATGGTGTTCGATCGTTGTCAGTTATGTTTGTCTAACTCCGTCCACTCTTTCTGAATATTTCATCTCGTCGTCATCTCTAATTCGTCATACGGATAACTCGTCTTTGACTGATCAGATCTCATATAAACTCGATCCTGTATTCAGGTTAATCGACCTTATCTAATGACAACTATTTTTGTTTTGAATTTCAAATTTCAAATAATAATGATGTACGCCGCCTTAAGACTTGTCTCTTCGTATTTCGTGCTTCATCTCAGCCGTTGATTTTACTTTTATCTAAGGGCTAGGGTTTGTCCACTTCTTCTATAAATAATCATTCTTCTTCCCCTTTCTCACTTTTCGCAACTCCCTTCAGATTTCAGAGCTCTCTATTTTTTTCGGCAACAATATACTTTACTTCCCCGGCGCACATATTCTTCGGGCAACTATTCCGAACTTTCCCAAATTTTTGTCAAGGCATCATGTGTAAGTTTCACTTTTTGTATTTTTGCAGCTTTTCATCTCCTTTCTTAGTTTTTCTGGGTTTTCAAGATGGGGTTTATGAGGTGTTCTTGAGATTCTTTAAATAATTCCCGAACAGTTAGTGTTAGATCCTTATCTCCCAAGATGAGTATCATCAACGTGTTTGCTCGCATGTAAATCTAAAACGTAGTATTGGTTTGGGATCCTCTTAAGTCGACTTCTATCGATTCGGGCGTCCCTTCAGTCGACAATCATGTGTTGGAAAGTTGACATTCAAAACTCTTATCGTCTTTAGTCTTCTTTTACCTTTACTTGAGTCGGGTTTGGGAAAATTCACCTTTTCTTCGACTGTTTACACTTCTCTCGTGGTCGACTTGTGATCACAAGCCCCCATTCGCCAATGCTCCTATACTCTTTAGCACTTAGTATCTAGTTCTTGTTTCATTGTACTGATCATTACTCTCCTCGACTTTTCACTAGATCCTGACTCCGGTTCCGTCTCTGGTTCACTCGCTCGCAAAGAAGATGAGTACTCGGGCTCCGATTCCGTTCAAATAGTCAACTTTATACCAACAATCGAGCCAATAAATTCCCCTAATTCAGCCACCTCTTCCTTCGGGATCAACTGGGATGAATACAATCAAGCGTTTCTCTCGGGTGCCTTGAATGAGAACCCTAGTTCTTCTCGACCTAAATCTCCTCGACTTGGCCTCTTCTCTCGAGGTATTCCACTTAGGTTTTTGGATATACCTATGTACAGAACAAGTTCTATTCCTTCTCCAATAATCGCTCCCTTCGATGAGCCTAGAAATGTTGTAACAGTAGCTTGTCCGTTGGCCAAATTGGCATTACTTAACCCCTTTTCTTTTGCCCCTGCAGTCCAGGTCGAGGGCTTTACGAAGTTTAGTGGGCTTTCTTCTGATTTTGATCTGCTCGCCACAGGTCCCAAGGACGGCTTCGCTCATCCTCGTAAAGGCTGTTACAGCTTCTTTGTCGACCAAATAATTTTCGGGTTGCGCTTTCCTACTCAACCCGAGCTTTTAACCCTTAGTAACTTGTACAATGTGCCAATAAACCAATTTTCCCCTAACGCTATCCGCATCATGGTAGCCTTTGTTATTATTTCCAAAATAAAGTTGGGTGTTTTTCTACCCGAACTTCTCCTTTACTGCTATAGTTATCGTTTCATAAAAGATGCCCATTGCTTGGGTCTTCGCTGTGGTGTTTCTTTTCTAGAGGATCTTCCCTCGAACGTCATGGAATGGAAAACAAAGTATTTTTATGTCCGCCCTGCTTCTGGGCGATACTCTTTCACCAACGTCTGGATAACCGAAAAGGTCAAGCAACGTCCACGGCCCCGATCTCCACAGTTCGAGTCCATGCTTGTCGACCTCAATAAACACACATGGAGTGCTCGTTTAATGGTTAAAGATAGCGCCCTCCTTAACCATGTAGGTCTTTGGGTCGACGAGTATGTTCCTCGACTCGATGATCCGCGTGAGTTTATATGTCTCAATCGTTTATCGTTATGATACCCTCCCTTTTCTTTTTGTTTTTATACTGAGTATCTTCTTTCCATTTTTCAGTTAAGGTTTTGCAGTGGTTCGAAACTAAGAAGATGAAGGGAGGCGAGAATTCTGCGAATCTTCACTCCCTTTCGGAAAAGTCGACTGACGACTCTGGGTCAGGGTCGAAAGAGGCGCAGTCGAGACGACTGCTACCAAGAAGTCTCGAGTTGTGATCCCGTCATCTGATAAATAGCAGAAGTCCTCATGTTCGCATGCCCGAGAGAGAGAGCCCAGGACGAGGCTGACTTCACCTTGGTGCCCGCGTCACTCAAGCTCCAAAAGACTCAGGACAAAGGGAAGTCCGTCGTTCCACCCTCTCCCACTTCTGTGGAAGTCGAGAAGGTGACACTCAAGAGGCTGTCTCAACTTTGGAATCATCCAGAGCCTCACGAGGTGGCTAAGTACTTCGATTTCGTCCTTCCTTCTGCTGACAAGGCCCGTGCCAATCGCGACCCTCACCGTGCCAACTGCTTTTCTCGGGTAACTGTCTCGACTTTCATCTAGTCCATGTCTTACTTTGACTCAGTTCTGACTTGGTCATTCGTTTTGGTTTGATTTTTCAGTTCATGGCGTATGCTATTCCCACTCTCCTTGAGGAATCTAAGTCGCCCGACTCGAATCTTCAAGCCTACAAGAAGAAGTCCGAGGACCAAGTCCTCGAGCTCGAGAAGAAGGAGGACGACTTCGCGGCGGGGAATGCTGTCATCGCCAAGCTCAGAACTGAGAAAGTTGCCGCTCCCTCGCAGGTCGACCAGCTGCGTGCTGAGCTTGCAAAGGCGACTGACGACAACTTGGCGGAGCGAGAAGCTGGCCGAGAGGAACGACGAAGTCCTTTCTTAAGTCATCCATGGGTTCGATCTTCCTGGAGAGTTTTCTCAAGGAAGTCGTCAAAGCCTTCTGCAATTCACCGGCCTTCGTCGACGAGTTGTGTCCTGCCACCGATCAATACATCAAATTCACTTTTGATGTTTGGAGTCGGCTGCAAAGGGCACTGTGCTTGAGGAAAAGGTCGACCGCGAGGCGATCAAGAAGACTCTTGCTCTCCCGGCGGGTTACCGTGGCGATGCGTCACTCCTTGACGATTATCCATGGTGGAGCGGACTCAAGGCCCGAGCCATTCGTAAGGCCGGGTTGTCTAACCAGCCCGAGGTTCCTTCCACTCTCTTGGCCGGTCTGACCAAATTAGTCGGGCCAAGTGGTGCGGATGACGAGGCAGAAGTCCTCGAGGGGCTGGCTGACGATGAGACCGAGGTTGAGAAGCGGGAACTAAGCCGTTGGTGGACGGGGAAGGAGCGGGGACTGAGCCTGTGGTTGGTGAAGATGCTGATGCCGCTGAGAAGTCGACAGGCGACTCTCAGATAAATTAAATGTCTATCTTATTGTAATGGTCTTGTTTGTTTATTTGTTTATTATTTTTTTTTATGGTCGTAGTGCCAATTGTTATTTTGTCCTCGACCTATGTTACAGATGTTTTGTGAAGGTCGAGGCAATCTATCGTGTAATCGAACTCTTGATCAATATGATAATTGCATTTCTGATTCTCTTTTTTGTCATTGTGCTTTCTTTCTATTGTTCTGATTTTTTCTAAGTGCTTTGTCTCGTCTTACTATATCTTCTCCCAACCCGGCTGACAAGCTGGTCGAAGACGAGCCATGGTATTTAGCAGCTTCGTAAGCTAATAATATGTTTTTCAACTCGTCTTCTCCCAACCTGGCTTGCGAGCTGGTTGAAGACGAGCAACGATATTCAGCAGCTTCGTAGCTGATAATCTAAAAGTTTTTCAACTCGTATTCTCCCAACCTGGCTTGCGAGCTGGTCGACGACGAGCAATGATATTTAGCAGCTTCGTAGCTGATAATCTGAATTTTTTCAACTCGTCTTCTCCCAACCTAGCTTGCGAGCTGGTCAAAGACGAGCAACGATATTTAGCAGCTTCTTAGCTGGTAATCTGGAGTTTTTCAACTCGTCTTCTCCCAACCTAGCTTGCGAGCTGGTCGAAGATGAGCAACGATATTTAGCAGCTTCGTAGCTGATAATCTGTAGCTTTTCATCTCGTCTTCTCCCAACCTGGCTTGCCAGCTGGTCGAAGACGAGCAACGATATTTAGCAGCTTCGTAGCTGATAATCAAAGTTTTCAACTCGTCTTCTCCCAACCTGGCTTGCGAGCTGGTCGAAGACGAGCAACGATATTTAGCAGCTTCGTAGCTGCTAATCTAAAGGTTTTCAACTCGTCTTCTCCCAACCTGGCTTGCGAGCTGTGTTGTGTATGGGTCAAATAAGCTGGTCGAAGATGAGCAACGATATTTAGCAGCTTCGTAGCTGATAATCTAAAGTTTTTCAACTCATCTTCTCCCAACCTGGCTTGCGAGTTGGTCGAAGACGAGCAACGATATTTAACAACTTCGTAGCTGGTAAACAGAAAGTTTTTCAACTCGTCTTCTCCCAACCCTTCTTGCGAGCTGGTCGAAGTCGAGCAATGATTTTAACAGCTTTGTAGCTGGTAAATAGAAAGTCTTACTGTGTGTTGTTGTTTAGTTGAATGTATAATTTATAGTTATGGTTGTTTCTGAGATGTTACTCGAGAATTGCAACTTCGCAGTTGCGTTAATTGACTTCATAGTCGTATGCTTCGTAGCCTTTTCGAGATTTCACTCGAAAGTCACAACTTCGTAGTTATTTTAAGTCGACTTCACAGTCGTAGGCTTTGTAGCCTTATCGAGATTCCACTCGAAAGTCACAACTTTGTAGTTGTTTTAAGTCGACTTCATTGTTTTAAGTCGACTTCATAGTCCTAGGCTTCGTAGCCTTATCGAGATTCCGCTCGAAAGTCACAACTTCGTAGTTGTTTTAAGTCAACTTCATAGTGGTAGGCTTCGTAGCCTTATCGAGATTCCACTTAAAAGTCACAACTTCGTAGTTGTTTTAAGTTGACTTCATAGTCGTAGGATTCATAGCCTTATCGAGATTCCACTCAAAATTCACAACTTCGTTGTTGTTTTAAGTTGACTTCATAGTCGTAGGAGTTAGTCGACTACATAGCCATTTTGAAAAATTTGATTTTTCGAGTAATCATAGTAAGGTCGTCATAGAAATGTGAAAGACATAATTGAAACATAAACTTGAAATTCATTTCATTACTGAATGCGATTAAAACATTACAAAAAGGAGTTTGAAACATTGCCTTAAGCATAAAAACTTTTGAGATGGATCACATGCTAGGACCGCGACAGTTGTCGACCTTCTCCATCCTCGAGTTCGTATGCGCTTCTCTCGAGCACCTTTGTCACAGTGTAGGGTCCTTCCCAATTGGCCTCGAGCTTCCCAACGTGCTTAAGAGCATCTACTCGTTTGAGGACGAGATCCCCTACTTGGAATCGTCTGGTTCGGACATTTCTATTGAAGGCCGCGCACATCTTCTGCTTGTACTCGACAGATTGTACCCAAGCCTCTTCTCGTCCTTCTTTGATTAGGTCGAGAGATTCCTTGATCATCTCCTCGTTTTGCTCTTCTTTGTAGAACGTCGACCTGTGGGAGCTCAAACCGACTTCGATTGGCAACAGTGCATCCATTTCGTAGACCATGTGAAATGGAGATTGACCCGTCGAACTTCTTGGGGTCGTCCTATAAGCCCACAGGACTGTTGTCAACTCGTCGACCCAAGCTCCTGACGCTTTTTCCAACCTTTTATTCAAGCCTTGAAGAATGTTCGATTAGTTACCTCGACTTGCCCGTTCGCTTGCGGGTGTGCCACTGAGGCAAACCGTTGTTTAATCCCTATGTCGAGGCACCATGCTTGAATTTGCTTCCCTTGGAATTGGGTTCCACTATCTGAAATTAACACTTTCGGAATTCCAAATCGACAGCAAATGTTATTGAATAGGAATTATCATCTTTTCTTCAGTGATTCGAGCCAAGGGCTCTGCCTCAACCCATTTGCTGAAGTAGTCGACTGTGACTACAAGAAATTTCCTCTGTCCAATCCTCATTGGCAATGGTCCTACCAAGTCGATTCCCCATTGAGCTAAAGGAATTGGAGAGTTGATTATCGTCCTGTATTCGACTAGAATATGAGTGACTTGCCCGTGCTGCTGGCACTTATCACATTCTCGTACAAGTTTTTTTTTTTCGCCCGCACCTTAGGCCAGTAATATCCTGCTCGCAGGGCTTTGCCTGCTAAAGCTCGAGATCCTATATGTGCTCCACAACACCCTTCATGTATCTCTTTCAGGACATGAATTCCTTCTTCTTCAGAAACACATAGAAAATGGGGCCCGACCAATGACTTCTTGAACATTATTCCATCGACTTCGAAGTATTTACTTAGATATCGAGCAACTTTTTCTGCTTCTTTCTTATCTCCCATAGGCACTCGACCTTGCATAAGTGTTCGCTAATTATTTTTTGCTATCCGCAAGTGTACGGCGTAGCTATAGGTAGTGGCGAGCAAGGTCGTATTCTATAGAGATTGTAGTTAAACTAATTAAGTACTAAAATAATAACGATTAAATATTATCTAGACTAATGAATTGGATGATGATTATGAACTAAGAAATTAAACTAAGAACTAATTTACCTAAAGAAATAAAAATAAAATAAGATGCAGAAAATAGATTCTAGGTTATGCTTTCCTCGGAATTAATTCATGAAACGTTTATATTCGTATAAACCTTATTTAATTTTACCAGTCGTAGAGATAATCACTAAATCTATTTCAACTTTTCTCTCGAACAAGAAAATCGTAGATATTAATTGTTATCTATCTACTCTCGGTCTCAAGATGAACAACTAACTCCCATAAGTTCCTAGGATTTTCGTTCTCTCATAAGATTCTATCAACCTCTCGGTCTGTTTAGTCTCATACGTTATAAATTTCCCAATTTTAGCAATCAATTATCTCCTCTCGTTCTCAAATCAATCACAAATATGCATTCATAGTGGCCATCTACTCACATATTAAATATACGCAAAAGAAATTCATAAACGAAAGATAAACTGGAATGAAATAAATAAAAACTAAATCATAAATCAATCCGAGTACTAACAAATCCTAGAATCTAAAATAAATCTAGCCTAGAAACATGCTTTCAAAATAAGAAAAATAAACATAAAAGATTGAGTTCGAAAAGAGGAAAGAAAAAGAAAGAAAAAGCTTATTCGACTCCGTCGATCCCTTCTTCCCAGCTTTCTCCCTCGTCTTGCTCGTGTTTCTAGCCTCCAAAAGTCTCCAAAGATCTGAAAAGTATGTCCCAGACCCCCCAAAATCGTGCCCTAGTGTCTCTTAAATAGTTGGGGTCGAGTCCCAGTCGAAATAGGTCGAAAATACCGAAAAAATAGAAAAAACGCGTAAAACCGGATTTTGCTGCGCCCAGGATCACACGACTCGTGCCACTAGCCACACGAGTCGTGTGAAAAAGTCGAGAGCACAATTCGCGACCGTCAGAACGACACGAGTCGTGTCGTACGCCATACGACCCGTGTGAGTCTGGGAGGTTGAAACAGCATTTTCGGGGCTGCTCGTGACTCCTGACGTGTTCTCCAGCGTCCCAGCCGACTCCTGGTGGTCGTACCTTGCTTCCAGGTGGATAGAATACTTCCAGGTGGCTGGCCATGTGAGCTCCAGTCAAATTCCGGCGGCTCCATCACCCCAACGGACAGCAGGCTGACAGCTCGAACATGGTGGCCGTGCGTCTTCTCCTTGATGACAGGATGGCGGCGGCTGCCGGAGAAGTGGTCTGAACGGCGACAAGGCAGTCCGGTGTGAGCTTGGTCGAGCAACAATAGCAGACATAGCGGACGGATGGTGTTACATGAATGTGGTGGAGAAGAAGACCAACTTATCTCTTGTGCAAATGACTCTTATAGCCTCACTTAGTTTCTTTTGTTGGGCTGATTTTGGCCCAAAAATTACACAATGCTTGGGCTGCCAATCAATATTCACGGGCTGTGTACGTGGGCTCATCCAGAAAAATGGTCCATGTCTTCACAAGGTCCGTTTGTTGCCGATTTTACCTCCATAAATTATATCAGACCCCATTTCTTATTAAAACTCGAATTAGAACACCTCATCATAGTTTAATAAAATTAATTAATTAACTAATTAATTATATAATAATTAATTATACAATAACTAATTATATATCAAACTACGACAAAACGGACACGAAAATCACTATAAAATGCACGTAAATATGACGCATGTCAAATCCCCCAAACTTAACAATTGTTCGTCCCCGAACAAAAACTAAGCCAAAACAAACCACGTGCATGAAAAGTGATTTCAAACCAGAAAAGTCTCAAGTCACTTAAATAATCAAGATAAGTTTAAGTAATTGCAAATACATATGCCCCAACTCTTAACTTGATAAAAACTTTGAATTAATGAACTCTTAAATAAGGTCAAATATATATGTGCTTCACTCAAATATCTTGTGGAATATCATCGAAAAAATAGAAGGGTGCGCTCAAGTTAGTTCGAAACACAAAGTCAACCATAAACTTGCAAATCGTCTATAGTCTACTAAATACAATTAATGTACGTGAGCTATGAATCAAAATGACTTTTGAGTTGTAATGTAGGCTCTTTGGACAAGGTAGGAAAATATAGGTCAAGTGACTAAAAAAAAAAATCGAATAAGACATCGATAAAAAATCACCATCCTCTCCAATTATTTCCCAAGAATAAATATACATATACAACTCTATAAAGCACAATACCATATATGCAAATCTTGGCACTTCATCATTTTTTTTTCAACTTTTTTTTTCTTTTTTTTTTTTTTTAATTTGAGAGACCATTTTTTTTTCTTTCCAAACAAGAATAAATTGTAGGGACAACATTTTCCAGGGTTGCCATTGGAGATCATCCAAGTGTCCTAGAATGGTTTCCCATTGCTCATTACTCATGACTTGATGAATCAAATCGAGAGTAAGAGGAGTAAAATCCCTACAATTTACCTTGCGAGCTCTCTTTATTTTTTTTTTCTTTTTTCAATCAAATGCCTCAATTAACAAATAAATCATAACACATCTCATACTCATTATTCCCAAAACAAAAAAAAATCACTATAGCTCATCATCACATCAAGTTTCATTCAACCCCAACATCTCCAAATAAAAATCAATCACATCAAGGGCTATGAAGAAAAGGCTCGAGGCTCAAACGGGCTACTAGGGATAAAATTTTAGGAAAAATAAAAGAGGATAAAACGTGTTAGATAACAAAAATCGCCTACATCATTTTCAAAACTCCACGTACATAATTATATTTTTCAAGTAGCACCAATGCAAGTTCTAGTATCCTGTTGTAGCAAATTATTTTTATTTTACCGAGCACCGAATCAAATGATTCGTTTCCCGGGTCGATCTCTCGAGGAAAACAGTTCAGAATCTAGAATTGGTGTCGAAATCACAAGAATAGAAAATAACTCCTAAACACTCTAATCAAGATAGGTTTTGTTTTTAAATATTAATTACTATTATCAATTTAATTAAATGCTAGAAAATTATAAAGTTATAATTATGTTAATAATGTTACAAGAGTTAAAAATTATAAAAGAGTTAAGGAATCAGAAAATAATTATTTTCAGTTCTAATGATAATTCCAAATCATTGATTGTTCGGTTAAGTGATTCAATAAACACATTAATTTAGAGGTTCATATTCAATAACTTTTCGTAACAAGAATATAAACATTTTGGATTCTCTCATTTGAGAGTTCAGATTCTCTCGTTGAGAGCCTTCACAGTTTCTGATTCTCCCCTTTTCTCCATATAGTTTGGATTTATTTTTTCAATTGTGTGTGTTTTGAGGGCAGATCTTCATCTCAGTTCAAGATCGTTGATTTTTTTTATTCTAGGGTTCTGGTATGGCGAGTTCTTCTGCGCCAAATCCCGATAGTGATTTAGCCTCAAAATTGAACGAGTTCTCGCTGTCTGAACGGGAAGGCAATGTGATTGATATAGCTCAGAGAGATATCAGGCTAAGTGATGACGAGTGCCAGCGGAGCTTATTTGGGAAGGTCATCGGGGACAGAGTTGCAGGGTGGTTTGGGGTGAAACGGGCCATGAACCAAATTTGGAAACTCTCTCAGCCAATGGAGGTCAAGGAACTCAGCTCTAACTACTTCCAATTTATTTTCGAGAGCAAGGACGACAAGGATCGGGTCGCAAGTGGTTCCAACTGGAGTTTTGAGAACCAATACTTGATTCTCAGGGACTGGACTCGCAATCTCAATAGCAATCATCCAAGCTTCAACGAGATAAGCCTCTGGGCCCAAGTCATAGATCTTCCTCTAAACTGGACAAGTACAGAAGTAGGGTTAAAAATTGGGAAGACTTTTAAGGAGGTGAAGAATGTGGTCTTGGTTAACACAGGTAGTCATGGAGGAAAGTTGCTTACAATGCTAGTTACTCTCAACCTAGATGAACCTCTGCGTAGAGTTGCTCAAATAAGATTGGGAGATCAACTGGTCTGTGTCAGATTCAAATATGAAAAACTACTGAACTTGTGCCACTACTGTGGCAAGATTGGGCATCTGGACCGTACGTGCTACAAAAGGCTCTTAGACATAAAACACAATTCTCTGAGAGAGGGTCAATATGGAGACTGGCTCAGAGCTCCTGATGGCTTCAAATGGGTGGGTACAAATCTCTCTGGATCAAGGTATTCTCCTCCTTCTAACTCTCATTCGGACTCTGAGCAAAGACACTCGCATAAAGCCTCAACTGGCCAAGCAGAGCAAAGTCAACAAATTGTCCAAATAAGGGGAGAATCAGCTTCCCCCCATATGCAGAGTGACAAAGACCAACAGAATTCTCCTACTCCAGAGACCTCTGACATAGTTGCTGCCATCTCTTCTTCCTCAAAGGTTCACTCTCATGAAGGTGGCATAGTGGAGCCTCAGCTGCAGTTGGTTGAGTTGGCTGCCAACATGGATATTGAGCACCAAACTTCATCGGTCCAAGCTAAGCATGTGAATTTGTCTGGTAAGGTCTCTACTGTTCCAATCTCTAAAACTTGGAAGAGGCTGGGTGTTAAATCAGGTAGACTTCAAAGAGAGCCTGTTATTCCTATTATTATAGACAAAATCTCTGGCTCTAAAAGATCTTCTGCTGAAGGTGAAATGTTAGAGTCCCAAAAACTATCTAAAATTTCTAAAGGTGAAGATATTCTGACATCCGAGGAGAACTCTGAAAAGGTGGGGGTTGCCAGCCTGGAATGGCACCCAAGTGGCCCATGTTAGCTCTGGTGTGGAATTGTAGAGGGCTGGGTGGGCCCTCTACAATTTCCCAAATCAGAGAGTTGCTCAGAACTCATCACCCAATTTTTCTTTTTCTCTCAGAAACTAAAAAATCAGCTGCTTTTGTAAATACTGTCAGTAAGAAATTAGGTTTTGAAGATAGATGCTCCACAGTAGATCCTTCTGGCCTTAGTGGGGGGCTGGCCTTATTTTGGAACTCTAATGTTGTTATCAACCAGATTCAATGCAGGGATTTCTTCATTGCTGTGGAATTTAAGCTCAACTCTTCTGACTCTCAATGGGGCATTTTTGTCTACTGCAGTCCTCTTAAAACAGTTAGATTTTCTCAATGGGAAGAGTTGCAGTCTGCTAAAATAGTTTGGGGATCTAACTGGTTTGCAATTGGAGATTGGAATGATATCCTTTCTCAATCAGAAAAGTTTGGAGGTCTGTGTAGGAATCCCAACTCTTTCTTGGATTTTTCTTCCTTCATTAACATCATGGATATGGATGAGATTAAAATGGAAGGACCTCCTTACACCTGGTGCAATAATAGAGCCTACCCTGATCTAGTCGAGGAAAAGCTTGACAGAGGCTTCCGTTCTTTTGATTGGGCCCTCCAATTCCCTAATGCCTCAGTTACCAATGTTTTGAGGAGTGCCTCGGATCATTCAACCCTATTACTTAACTTGGGGCTGCCCAGAGAAGGAAAGAAAGGCATTTTCCACTTTGATAAGAGATGGATCAACCAAGAGGAAGGATCTGCTTAAACCTGTGGACAGTGAAGAAATCAAATCAACTCTTTTTTCTCTGCATCCAGATAAGTCCCCGGGGGAGGATGGCATGACTGCATTCTTCTATCAGCATTTCTGGAGTACTATCAGCACTGATCTCATAGCTGCTATCTCCAGCTTTTTCCAGTCAGGTATGATTCTTAAATACTGGAACCATACTATCATATCTTTAATTCCCAAGTGCTCAAACCCTGAAACTTTGGGGGAATTCAGACCTATAAGCCTCTGCAGTGTGGTCTATAAGCTTATTTCCAAAATCTTAGCTCAGAGGCTCAAGCTGTGCCTGAATAATTGCATTAGTGACTCTCAAGCTGCCTTTGTGGAAGGTAGACAGCTTATGGATAATATAATCATTGCACAAGAAGCTTTCCATTTTCTTAACAGGCATTTTTCTGGGAAAAACTTTTTCATGGCTCTAAAGCTGGATTTAATTAAGGCATTTTATAGAGTTGAATGGGTTTGCTTAAAGAAAATAATGATTCAGATGGGCTTCAGTTTGGATTTTGTTAAGCTGATTATGATCTGTGTTTCTTCTGCCACTTTTTCTTTCAAAATTAATGGAGCTCTCAGTGGTTATATCTCTCCCTCTAGAGGAATTAGGCAAGGGGATCCTCTATCTCCTTACCTATTTATTATAGTTGCAGAACTGCTCTCAGCTATTATTCAGAATTCTATTAATTTGGGATTGTTTAAAGGGATGAAGATTTCCAGGAATGGGCCTTTGTTGTCTCACCTGCTCTTTGCTGATGACTTATTGTTCTTTTGTAAGGCTGGAACTGAGCAGGCAGGTACTCTCATGCATATTCTTGAGCAATATAGGTTGTTCTCTTGTCAAGCTGTGAACTTACAGAAATCTGCTATTTTTTTTTAGCAAGAACACTCCCCTGCCTATTCAGACTGCTATCTGTGCTTCCCTTAATGGTATTGCCTTTTACAGATCCACTAGATACCTAGGTCTTCCCCTAGGTATTGGAAGAGCCAAGAAGGAGGTTTTTGATTATTTGTTGTCCTCTGTCAAGCACAAGCTGCTGAACTGGAAATCCAAATTCCTTAGTCCTGCTGGCAAAGAGGTGTTATTGAAAGCTGTAAGCCAATCATTGCCTATATTCTCAATGTCATGCTTTAAACTTCCTCTTACCTTATGCTCTGAAATTTCTAAGCTCTGTGCCCAGTTTTGGTGGCAATCAGGTGGAGAGAACTCTCATGGCATTCATTGGAAGAAGTGGAGTGTCCTGACTGCTCCTAAGCAGAAGGGGGGCATTGGTTTTCTTGACTTGAAACTTTTCAACAAAGCTCTCCTTTGTAAACAGCTGTGGAGGATGGCCACAAACCCTGACCTCCTGGTAAGTCGATTGCTGAAAGACATGTATTACCCAAATTCTTCCATTATTCATGCCTGTAAATCTCAAGGAGGTTCTTGGATGTGGAATTCATGGATGGAAGTGCTGCCCTTGTTTTCCAAGTGGTTGAGGATTGAGGTTAGGAATGGGGAAAGCTCTAAAATTTCAGATTTTAATTGGGTTCCTTCTCTCAAGAAGGCCTCTCCTGATCTTATTCCTATTGCTAGAGATCACTTAATTTGGGTGAAAGATCTGATTTTGGAGGATGGCCTGCACTGGAATGAATGGTTGGTTGCTCATGTTTTTGACCCGGTTGATTGCAATGCTATTCTAAGGATTAAGTCCTTGCACCCTGACAGAAATGACAGGTTCTTTTGGGGTTTGGATAGTAAAGGCACTTTTTTAGTCTCTTGCACATATGCTCATCTCTCCTCTCTGAAGTTGCTTCAGTCTGACATCCCAAAATCTAGTAACAACTCCAATCTAAACTTATCCATCAAATGTAGATTTTGGAAACTGAGGATTGCTGGCAAGATCAAGCACTTTTTGTGGAAATGTCTGTCGAACTCTCTCCCAGTTGCTGCTCTTCTTTTTAAGAGGAAGCTTGTATCAGACTTCCTCTGTCCTATTTGTGGTGAAGCTCCAGAGACTTTAGAACATATCTTTTTTGAATGTGATAGAGCTGTCAGAGTTTGGAA
Source organism: Striga hermonthica (assembly GCA_902706635.1). NCBI lineage: Eukaryota > Viridiplantae > Streptophyta > Magnoliopsida > Lamiales > Orobanchaceae > Striga > Striga hermonthica. Next base: position 1,966,240 of record CACSLK010034598.1, on the reverse strand, counting down.
GCTTAGTCCTGTTAATTGGGATGGTCTCTCTCACTGTTCTTCCTCATTTAGAAGCTGGTGGCTCAATGTCTGCTCCCTGGATCAATCTGAGGTTGCCGAAGCAAGGATTCAACTCTCGACATATATACTTTGGTGGCTTTGGAAATCCAGGAACCTCTGGATCTTTCAGAAGTCATTAATCCCGGAGACTGCTTTGTCTCTTTTGGCCCATGCAAATTGGTTGTCTTTTATTTCAGCTTCTATTAGTTAGTTGGTTTTCTTTTCCTCTTCTTTGTTGCTGGTTGGAGTTTTTTTGACTTGTGTTTGGTTTGTAACTCAGTCTAGGCTTTGAGGCAGTGGTCTTGTGTTGCTTTCCGTAGTTGGTTGCTTTTGTTATCTTTGTTGAGGTTCTGGTCCACCTTTGGTGGTTCTTCCATGTTTGTATTTTGAGTGTTATTGGTCCAGTTGTTCTCAAACATTGTATATTTCGATTTTATTAATAGTTATCTCTATCGTTTTGGGAAAAAAAAAACAAGAATATAAACATGAATTAATGTATTTTCGTATCAAATAACACATAAGCAATACAGTTACGAACAAGCTTACTCATTTCGAGCCGAGATCAATCAACTTCGCCCCTCTCAGTTTAAAAATCAATTAAGTAGATTTAGAAGGTGTTTAATCAACTAAACCATAAAAATAAGCACAACTCGAAACGATTGAACAATCAACAACACGTCATCATCATTGAACCGAAACTATCATTTCCCTATCCCATTAGGATATTCATAGTGATTTTATCGACATAATCAACAATAATAACCCAAGATATCGCCGTACTTATAATAAGTTATGATAACTTACGATTACTATTGAAAACTAGACGTCAATATATCACTAGAACTTCAACTACATAAAGAGAAATCACTTACAAGATCATGCAAAGTTCATGCATGAGAAGTAGTCTTGTAAGTGATATGCTTAAAGAGAAGAGAAGAGAAAAAAGAAAAA
>CACSLK010034598.1:1941276-1965220 GCA_902706635.1 Striga hermonthica | reverse complement strand
AAAAAAAAAAAAAAAAAAACTATTTACATTCACATACCCCTCCTCCTTTTTACATGAAAATCACACCTATTTATAGGTGAAGATTAAGCTTGAAAATGTCTGAAAATTGGAGTTTGGTATGTGTTCAACATCATTACAAAGCATGACACCATAAAACATTAACATCCCAACCAACAAGCTTAGATAAAAACTGCACAGCTGCAGAAACGGGCCCTTAGCGCCGCTTAGCGCCGCTAAGGTGTCGGCAGCATGCACGTCTCCACTATTTTCGCTCGTTCGGGCTCGTTTTAACTCGGAATTTAGTTCTGTTTTTTCCTAAATGTCTCTAACGAACCCCTCTATAAAATGGTGCAAGCTTTTCACACTTTTTCCCAGAATACAAATTTTGTGGAATTTCCATCCTTTAAAGGATCGGTAACTTGCTCAACTTTACGTTTCGGCCCCGTTTGGATTCATCCGAACTCGAAATCGAATTCTGCTTTTTCTCACTTGTCGCTAACTAACTTATCTAGTTAGTTGTTCTTGAATGGTCGAGTTCCGAGCTCAATCCAATCCTCACGGGGTTTTCGACCTGCAAAAAAAAAAAAAGAAGAAAATGGGAAAAATTCACAGGAAAAACCAAAATGGATCAAAAGACATAATAAATCATGAAAACGAATAAAAACCAATAAAAATGCCTAAAATAAGGGAAAACGAAGAACAAAACAATAAGGAAAAATGCAACAAAAATAGTACAAACAACTCCCCCACACTTAACTCTTTGCTTGTCCTCAAGCAAACAAAACAACAACCAATCCGAGAAGAAAGATCAAAAAGTCCAAAGTTAATAATCATGCGAAATGAAACTCTCGTCTTCCTCCGGTTATCCATAAAACTCAACTCAAATTTGACAACACGATTACCACAAAATGAGTTCAAACAAAACAAAACTCGTCCCAAGTTATTCTACATATGATTTACTTGATTCAAAATTCCTTTTTACAAATACACATGCAAAAAGTTAGAAACGGTTTACTCAATATGTAAAAAACAATAAGAACCAAACTAACAAGTCCAATTCCCTTTTTTTATTATTTTTATTTATTATGAGTCATTTTTTCCAAATGAGAGTAATTAGGACGATAATTACCTAGGTTTCCCCTCAGGGTTTTTTCCTGAGTGTCCTAGGCTGGTTTCCCGTACTCATTGACCCAATCTATCTCGAGTCAGACTATTCAGATCAAGCGGAGTCTAGTCCTTTCAACTCACACGAGCTCATTTAATTATTATTTTTTTCGTGAGCTACATTTTTCCAAACAAGGTTTTCGGATGATTATTATCTAGGTTTAGCCTTGAGGGGTTTCCTCGAGTGTCCTAGACCGGTTTCCCGGGCTTATTATCTCATTCCACGAAATGGATCGAAACAATAGGAGCCTAATCCGTACTTTCTTGTGAACTCACATCTTATTTTTTTTTATTTTTTTTAGAGGGGTGGCAACACAAGGATACATCATAAATATAATAACATGAACATCACAATTCAATCAAGACGTAACACAAGTGTATAGCATAACACGTTAACGACAATCGAGCATAAGACAAGATTGTTTCAAGATTACCAATCGAGAATAAACAAGGGACAAAACAATTTTTCGAACACAATTGTGGTTTCCAATGTCAACAAATCTTCATTTAATTTTAAGGGAACCGTCCAATTCATCAAGTACATTGAACATGATAATTATCAATGAGACCAAACGACAATCCAAACTAACCACTTAGTCGTTTTGACTTGAAACAAACATTAAGCTTCATATGGGGAAATTGGCACAAACACACACCTAAAATGAAAACGACGACTAAGCATGCATAATTATGAGATTACTCCCCCACACTTAAAACAAAGCAATGTCTTCATTGCTTGACCAAAAAGCATAGAAAAGAACACACAATCACACAAACTCATGCGATGAACATGAACTAAGAAATCAAATACACAAGAACACAAATAAGAGAAAAAAGAAAAGGATGTGCAAACCGAAGATGTATCAAGTCGATTAAGTCTTTCCATATGAAACATTTTCTCATGCTCAACCTGGGCGCTCATCCTATGCCGTAACCTGCAAGTTCGCTCCTGGCAAGAAAATCACAAATCTCCAAAACTTCCATTATTAAAAAATAAAAGAAAAAACATCAACGAAACACACAAGAAAGCAATAAACGAAACTTGGGTTGCCTCCCAAGAGGCGCTTGTTTAATGTCATTAGCTTGACAAAACCTGTAAACTATGCCTTCGTATTCTCGAGAAGCGGCATCATAGGAAGGGTGACATGACCAAGGATATGGTGGCCTCGAGTGGCAATATTCTTGTGGAACCGAGCGTAAACACCAAGGATGGTAACAAAATGACCCAGAGCTCTTCTCGAAAAACCTCCACATTCATTCTCCCGAAACATGAGAATGTATGTGGAGCATGTCGAGCTAAATGGGGCCTTCTCGACGGTGTGGAGAGATGGCTCGAGTGAGGGACTCTCGAATTCGGGCACATGAGTTTCTTCCATCACAATATTACCCTCAATCTCTGGGAGCGCATCCTCCTCTTCTTCAGTCTCGCCCACGTGGATTTTGCATTCAATCTCGACGGACTGAGCGCGTTCTATTATGTCGTCAAGCTTCACCACCAACCGAGTGCAAACAACCTCCACATTCTCTAATCGAGCTGTTTGGGCCGACATACGAGCAAGAATGAGATCGAATTTTTCATCATCCGTCAAAGCGTTCCCCCGAAGTTCATTTTGCATGAGGGAATCAGGGGAAAAATTGTAAGCTCGATCCTCCAAGACTCGAATGCGTTCCGCTAGGTTCTCGAGTTCGACCTCAAGAATTTTTGTTTGGGCGGCTTGGGAGGTCAGAAAATCGAGAACCCGATCAAACTTAGCATCGTCATTCGAGGAGACCACGAGGAACTCATATGGTTGCTTAAACGGTAACGGATACCACGGTTGCTCGTAAGAGTAGGCACATGTCTGGTCATACTCCCATGAACCGTAGCTCGGCCCATTATTCCAATAAAGGGTCTGCGATGAGGGGAACATGTTGCTCCGGTTCATTGATTCTTCTATTCAAAGTACCTGCACACAAGAACAGAACAACCACGCGAAGCCACGAAAACAAAGAAAAAGAAAAAGGGACAAAAAGAAAAACAAAGAGAAAAACAAAGAAGCGGGCAAAGAACACGAACACGAAAACACAAAATAAAGAGAAATACAGAAAATAAAATCAAACACCAACTAAAAATATCCTACTTGCCTTCCCCGGCAACGGCGCCAAATTTATTGTAGCAAATTATTTTTATTTTATCGAGCACCGAATCAAATGATTCGTTTCCCGGGTCGATCTCTCGAGGAAAATGGTTCGGAATCTAGAATTGGTGTCGAAATCACAAGAATAGAAAATAACTCCTAAACACTCTAATCAAGATAGGTTTTGTTTTTAAATATTAATTACTATTATCAATTTAATTAAATGCTAGAAAATTATAAAGTTATAATTATGTTAATAATGTTACAAGAGTTAAAAATTATAAAAGAGTTAAGGAATCGGAAAATAATTATTTTCAGTACTAATGATAATTCCAAATAATTGATTGTTCGGTTAAGTGATTCGATAAACACATTAATTTAGAGGTTCATATTCAATAACTTTTCGTCACAAGAATATAAACATGAATTAATGTATTTTCGTATCAAATAACACATAAGCAATACAGTTACGAACAAGATTACTCATTTCGAGCCGAGATCAATCAACTTCGCCCCTCTCGGTTTAAAAATCAATTAAGTAGATTTAGAAGGTGTTTAATCAACTAAACCATAAAAATAAGCACAACTCGAAACGATTGAACAATCAACAACACGTCATCATCATTGAACCAAAACAATCATTTCCCTATCCCATTAGGATAGGTTAGTTCATAGTGATTTTATCGACATAATCAACAATAATAACCCAAGCTATCGCCGTAGTTCATGCATGAGAAGTAGTCTTGTAAGTGATATGCTTAAAGAGAATAAAAGAGAAAAAAGAAAAAAAAAACTATTTACATTCACAGACCCCTTCTCTTTTTTACATGAAAATCACACCTATTTATAGGTGAAGATTAAACTTGAAAATGTCTGAAAATTGGAGTTTGGTATGTGTTCAACATCATAAAAAAGCATGACACCATAAAACATTAACATCCCAACCAACAAGCTTAGAAAAAAACTGCACAGCTGCAGAAACGGGCCCTTAGCGCCGCTAGTACTCCTTAGCGGCGCTAAGGTGTCGGCAGCGTGTACGTCTCCACTATTTTCGCTCGTTCGGGCATTTTAACTCGAAATTTAGTTCTGTTTTTTCCTACACGTCGCTAACGAACCCCTCTATCAAATGGTGCAAGCTTTTCACACTTTTTCCCAGAATACAAATTTTGAGGAATTTTCATCCTTTAAAGGATCGGTAACTTGCTCAACTTTACGTTTCGGCCCCGTTTGGATTCATTAGAACTTGAAATCGAATTCTGTTTTTTCTCACTTGTCGCCAACTAACTTATCTAGTTAGTTGTTCTTGAATGGTCGAGTTTCGATCTTAATCCAATCCTCACGGGGTTTTCGACCTGCACAAAAAAAAACAAGAAGAAAACGGGAAAAATACACAGGAAAAACCAAAATGGATCAAAACACATAATAAATCATAAAAATGAATAAAAATCAATAAAAAGGCCTAAAATGAGGGAAAACGAAGAACAAAATAATAAGAAAAAATACAACAAAAAAAGTACAAACATATCCCAAGTATTCGACTAATCACACAAGAAATAAAATAAGGCTCAAATCCTCTCAAGGCAAATAAATCAATGATTCAAAGCAAAAAAGTTATTCATCAAGGCATATAATTCATGATCACCTTCACAATTTCTCAATTAAGATAAGCAACTTCAAAAAATTCTCGTCTATCCACCAATCATCCGAAAGACAAACAAGACAAAGCAAAAATATTCGACTCAAACAAATTATTACTAATCTAATAAAACAAGTAAACGTGCATCCTAAAAAGTAAAAGTAACCTAAAAAAAATCATAAAAATAAAAGTAATGCAAGCAACTATATGATATGCAATAAAGCAATAAAAACTCAAAATATACAACACTTAAATCCCCCAAACTTATTCTTTGGAAAAGAATAAAGTTTGAGAAAAATAAATGGTATATCTCAAGTAACTAACCGATAAGTCGAGCTAGCTCCACCGTAAGCAATCATTTCACCCTTGAGCACGATCATCTTCTCCTTGCTTTGCTCGAACCTCGATCATCATCATTTTTTTTTTTTATTTTTTTTTTTATCTTTTTCCAGATTTTTTTTAAATAAAATAAAATAAAAATAAAAATAAAAAAACGAAAATAAAAAAAAATAAAGAAAAAAAAAACGATAAACGATGGGTTGCCTCCCAACAAGCGCTTAATCTAACGTCTTTAGCTAGACGTCTTCCAGGCTTTCAATAAGGGTCATTCCCGTTCATACCAACCACCTCTTTGATCTTCCCATGGCGTCGGCTACCATCTTTTGGCTCTTCAATTTTCCAACCACGAGCAAGTGTAAAAGTTTGGTATTCATCAAAGGCTCGAAACGTGATCTCACCAAGCTCCATGTCAATAAGTACTCGTCCGGTGGCTAGGAATGGTCTTCCTAAAATCAACGGTATATCACCGTTATCCTTCATATCTACCACCACAAAATCCGTCGAAAACTTGATTCCATCTTTCGTCAACCAAACATCCTCTACAATTCCCATAGGACGAACTTGGGATTTATCCGCCATCTGAAGAGTGATCATAGTCGGTTGAAGCTTCTCCAATCTCAACTTGTTAAAAACCGAGAGTGGCATCAAGTTGACGCCCCCCCTAAGTCGCATAGACCTTTCCCGGTATATATTTCTCCAACTGCACAATTGATATAAAATCCACCGGGATCATCGCACTTAACGGGACGGTCTCTATGTAGTAGTGCACTACTCTCCTCCGTGAGTGTAACCACCTCATGAGCCTCAACCGGGCTCTCCATCTCCTCGTTTGAATCAACTACAACCGTCTCGACTCTTGGTCTCTTTTCCTCTTGCTCATGCGCCTTCTTCACCTCAGTTAGAACGTCATCTCTCGTCTCTTGGGCATCCTCGACTTTGCAATCCTCTTGGGTGATCTCCGTACTACTTAAATATTGGCCCTCTTGCTGTTGACTCTCGACCGTCGCGATCATTTGCCCAATTTGCTGCTCCATAGACTTCATGTGATTCTCCATCAAAGCGAATCGTGCGTCACTTAAATCCATATACTTGTCCATGTTACTCATGACCCTGGCGAACGTATCCTCCAATGACTGCTTCTTCGGCTCATTCATGACCCCATTGGTCGTTGAAAATCCCATTGGCGGTTGTAGAGCGTTATAAGGATTCGAGTACGAGAAATTAGAATAATTCTGGTTGCCCGAATAGTACGTGCTACCTCCTTGATATTCCCAGAAATTATTGAAATTCTGGTCATGCAAATAATTCACGTTCTGAACGGGTTCATACATTGACACCGCATTCACCCCGATTGTCTCGTTCTTTACCCCTTGCATGTTGTTAAGCACCATTGCGGCCACTTGAGCTGCCAACGTCGAGATCTCATCTGTACTGGTACTCATCGACATGCTATTAAACATCGTCTGCTCCTCCGGCCATTGGTAGCTATTAAACGCCATCTCGCAAGAAAGAAAGAAAAATAAGAAAATATCAGAAAAAAAGAAAAAGGAAAATAAAATAAATAAAAAAATGTCTAAAATAATATCTAGTCGCTTTCTTCTAATATTAATTAATTCAACAAACAATCCCCGGCAACGGCGCCAAAAACTTGTTCGCTAATTATTTTTTGCTATCCGCAAGTGTACGGCGTAGCTATAGGTAGTGGCGAGCAAGGTCGTATTCCACAGAGATTGTAGTTAAATTAATTAAGTACTAAAATAATAACGATTAAATATTATCTTGACTAATGAATTGGATGATGATTATGAACTAAGAAATTAAACTAAGAACTAATTTACCTAAAGAAATAAAAATAAAATAAGATGCAAAAAATAGATTCTAGGTTATGCTTTCCTCGGAATTAATTCATGAAACGTTTATATTCATATAAACCTTATTTAATTTTACCAATCGTAGAGATAATCACTAAATAGATTTCAACTTTTCTCTCGAACAAGCAAATCGTAGATATTAATTGTTATCGATCTCCTCTCGGTCTCAAGATGAACAACTAACTCCCATAAGTTCCTAGGATTTTCGTTCTCTCGTAAGATTCTATCAACCCCTCGGTCTGTTTAGTCTCATACGTTATAAATTTTCCAATTCTAGCAATCAATTATCTCCTCTCGGTCTCAAATCGATCACAAATATGCATTCATAGTGGCCATCTACTCACACAATAAATATACGCAAAAGAAAATCATAAACGAAAGATAAACCGGAATGAAATAAATAAAAACTAAATCATAAATAAATCCGAGTACTAACAAATCCTAGAATCTAAAATAATTCTAGCCTAGAAACAGGCTTTCAAAATAAGAAAAATAAACATAAAAGATTGAGTTTGAAAAGAGGAAAGAAAAAAGAAAGAAAAAGCTTATTCGGCTCCGTCGATCCCTTCTTCCCAGCTTTCTCCCTCGTCATGCTCGTATTTTTAGCCTCCAAAAGTCTCCAAAGATCTGAAAAGTATGTCCCAGACCCCCCAAAATCGTGCCCTAGTGTCTCTTAAATAGTTGGGGTCGAGTCCTAGTCGAAATAGGTCGAAAATACCAAAAAAATAGGAAAAACGCGTAAAACCAGATTTTGCTGCGTCCAGGATCACACGACTCGTGTCACTAGACACACGAGTCGTGTGAAAAAGTCGAGAGCGCAACTCACGACCGTCAGAATGACACGAGTCATGTCGTACGCCACACGACCCGTGTGATCTGGGAGGTTGAAACAGCATTTTCGGGGCTGATCGTGACTCCTGACGTGTTCTCCGACATCTCAGCCGACTCCCGGTGGTCGTACATTGCTTCCAGGTGGACAGAATACTTCCAGGTGGCTGGCTATGTGAGCTCCGGTCAAATTCCGGCGGCTCCGTCACCCCAACGGACAGCAGGCTGACAGCTCGAACATGGTGGCCGTGTGTCTTCTCCTCAATGACAGGATGGCGGCGGCTGCCGGAGAAGTGGTCTGAATGGCGACAAGGCAGTCCGGTGTGAGCTTGGTCGAGCAACAATGGCAGACATAGCAGACGAATGGTGTTACGTGAATGTGGTGGAGAAGAAGACCAACTTATCTCTTGTGCAAATGACTCTTATAGCCTCACTTAGTTGCTTTTGTTGGGCTGATTTTGGCCCAAAAATTACACAATGCTTGGGCTGCCAATCAATATTCACGGGCTGCGTACGTGGTCTCATCCAGAAAAATGGTCCATGTCTTCACAAGGTCCGTTTGTTGCCGATTTCACCTCCATAAATTATATCAGACCCCATTTCCTATTAAAACTCAAAATAAAACACCTCATCATAGTTTAATAAAATTAATTAAATAACTAATTAATTATATAATAATTAATTATACAATAACTAATTACATATCAAACTACGGCGAAACGGACACGAAAATCACTATAAAATGCACGTAAATATGACGCATGTCAATAAGCTCGCGAATCAACTTCCTCCAATTGTCTTTCTCCTCAACCTCCATTGCCTCGCCCAACACACTTCCTTCTAAATGCATGGTTGTGATAGAATTTCCCATTTTCCCGTCATTCGAACTCACAATTCTTGCAAGCCAATCTACTCGCTTGTTTTCCTCTCGCGGACTTGTGCCAACTCAAATTTTGCCAATCCTTGTACAAGGATTTGGATTTTCTCGACATATTTCATCATTCTATCTTCCTTTATTTCACAGTCTCCCAACACCTGTCCCACGACGAGTTGTGAGTCAGAGTGCACTGCGATTTCTGTTGCTCCACCACCAATTGTGAGTTGGATGCCTTTGATTAGTGCCTCATACTCAGTTTCAATGTTCGAGGCCTTGAACCCCATTCTAATGTCAAAGTCGAGTTGCTCGCCCTCTGGAGACACGAGGACGACTCCCAAACCAGATCCTTTGGTCGTCGAGGACCCATCGACATGCATGATCCATTTCTTTTCTTCTCCCTTGGTGCCTTCTTGGATAAAGTCCGCCAAAGCTTGAGCCTTTATGGCTCGTCTGGGCTCATATCTGATGGAGTGTTCGCTCAACTCAACTGTCCACTTCATGAGCCGACCCGAGATGGTGGATCGACCAAAGGTTTCTCCGAGTTGAAAGTTCGTCCATACCACTATCACATGATTCAAAAAATATGGCCTTAACTTCCAAGCCGTTATCACTAATGTTAAAGCAGTTTTCTCGACTTCAGAATATCTCGCTTCCGCACCTTGAAGTACTCGACTGGTGTAATAAATCGGTTGTTGGGCACCTCCTTCTTCTCACAGCAATGCTGAGCTTTAGGAAAATACTCCAACCAAGATGTACAATACCAACTTGTCATCGAGCTCAGGCTTGGTCAGTAGGGGAGCTCGCTCAGAAATTCTTTTAGCTTTCCAAACTCCATCTGGGCTTCTTCGCCCATACGAAAGTCAACTTCTTCTTAAGTAATCTAAAGAATGGGAAACCTTTCTCCGCAGCTCGAGCAATGAATCTGCTGAGACTAGCAATTCGACACGTTAAGACTTACACCTCCCTGATAATCCTCAGCGGGGCCATGTCGAGTATAACCTTCACCTTCTCTTTGTTTACTTTAATTCCTTTTTCAGTTACCACGTAGCCAAGAAATCGTCTTGCCCTTACACCGAAGGCACTTTTGCTTGGATTTAACTTCATCCCAAACGCTCTAAGGGTTTTGAATATTTCCCTTAAATCATTTGGGTGCGAAGCCGAAGATTTGCTCTTGACGAGGATGTCGTCGACATATACTTCTATATTTTGCCCAATTTGAGGTTTGAACATACGGTCCATCAACCGTTGGTAAGTCACCCCTGCGTTCTTGAGCCCAAGGGGCATGACGACATAGCAATATGTCCCCTTACTCGTCACGAAACTCACCTTACTTTGATCCTGTGGGGCCAAGGGGATTTGGTGATACCCTTGGGAAGCGTCCATCATGCTCAAAAACTCGCAACCAGCTGTGGAGTCGACCAACTGGTCGATTCTCGGTAATGGATAGTGATCCTTTGGGCACGCCAGATTTAAGTCGCGAAAGTCGATGAACATGCGCCATTTGTTCAATGCCTTCCTTACCATCACTGTGTTGGATATCCATTCGGGGAATTGTATTTCTTTGATATGTCCTGCTCGCAGCAACTTGCACCTCGACCTCAATGGCTTTGTCGATCTCCGCGCCATGGTGTCTAAGTCGCTGCTTGACTGGTTTTCTGAGGGGGTCGACATTGAGTTTATGTTCCATGATGTCGGGGTCGATCCCCGTCAACTCTTCTGGGTTAAAGACGAATATGTCCCTGAACTCTTTCAACAATGCGATAAGATGGTTTCGCAACTCATCCTCCAGGTCCTTCCCGACCTTAGTGGTCTGCTCCTCCGTTTCTCCAATTTGTATCTCCATCAAGTCTCCATGTGGCTCGAGGTCGCTACTCCTCGGTCTTTTTTCGCTCGACATCGGTTTCTTTCCTTCTTTGATCTCAGCTCATTGGTTGGTTTTTACTTCTATCTGGTAGCATGTTCTCGACAGCTTTTGGTCTCCTCGAGCCTCCCCTACTCGATCTCCGACGGAGAACTTTAGTTTCATATGGTAGGTCGACACCACTGCTTGGAATGCGTTGAGTGCTAGCCTGCCAAGAATCACATTATAAGCCAACTCGACATCGACCACAACAGATCGCACCATCTTTACTTTCCTCAAGTCGCCTTCCCCTAGGATGACAGCGAGTGTGGTCTCTCCTAGGGGTGCGACCTCCGACCCCTTGAACCTAAAGAGTGACGTATGCAGAGGTGTTCAATGTCGAGTTCCATCCGTTTGAGACAGTCATAAAAGATCACATTTACTGAACTCCCTATGTCGACAAAGACTCTCTGTACTTCATAGCCTGACACTTGGGCGGTTATCATCAATGCATCATTGTGAGGCCTCTCGACCTCTCCCACATCTGCTGGCCCAAATTCATCACAGGACCACCCTCATCGACTTGCTGTACCTCGACCTTAGCATGCCGCCCCCGAGCATAGGCCTTTCTTGCTCGGTTTGAGTCCCCGTCAGTTGGTCCACCAAATATCATGTGAATTACTCCTTGTTTTTTGTGGGAGTTCCTCCTTCTCGGTCGACCTTGTCCTCTTGCGAGGACTTTTACTTCGCTCCTTCCTTCCACTCGTCCTCTCACGATCCTTGTATATAAACTATTTCAGGTGCCCAACTTTGATCAACCATTCAATCTCGTCTTTGAGGTGCCTGCAATCGTTCGTATTATGCCCGTAATCTTTATGAAATCAACAATACAAGTTACTCCTGGGCTTCGGTGGTCTATCTTTTCTCGTCTTGGGCCACCTGACGACATTATCATGAATTTCCTTCTCCATTATCTCCAATATTATCGATTGGGAGGCCGACAAGGGGGTGTATTGAGTCGGCCTCCATCCCCTAGATCGTCACTCCCTGTCCGCCTTCGGGGATCCCCTTGTTTCTCCGGGCGGGTTTTGCTTTTTATCCATCTTCTCATCTCGATGCTCAGTTTTCACCTTGGCTGCTTGTAGGAAATCGGCTTCCGTTTTCTCGACATTCATGTATTTCGCACACCTTTCCAAGACTTCATCAAATGACCTACCAGGTCGTTTCGCCAAAGTGTTTCTGCACAACCCTGGTAGCAATCCTCGAGTGAGTTCGCCCGACTTGATCTCCTCTGAGGCCGTTGGGACATCGACACAAGCCCGTGTATACCTCGCCACGTAATCTCGCAACGACTCTCCATCTTTCTGTTGCATACCTATCAGGGTGAGGTAAGACTTCTCTTGAGCTTTGACACTTGCGAACTGGTTTAGAAAACTCGAGCTAAACCCATCAAAGTTCCTGACGGCTCCTAGAGGCAATTGGTGGAACCAATCTTGTTTCGGTCCTCGCAGAGTCGTTAAGAATGCTCGACATTGAACATGATCATTGTAACGATGTAGAACCGCCATATTCTCAAAACTCCACAGATTTCGAGAAGGGTCAGTCGACCCATCGTACCAGATGTTTAACTCTCTAAACCCTTGCGGCAAATCGGCGTCCAAAATGTGCTGCGAGAATGGGTATCCTCTTGAACTCCCCAGTTTTCCTCCCCTCTACTCGAGCCTGCAAATCTCGTACTTGGGCCATCAGTTGTTCTGAAGTGTCATTCCTCGCCTGCGGATTAATATTTCTGACAGAGGACTCCTCCTCGTCTGCCCTCCTGCTCTGCCTTTCATGGGACTGTGCTTGTTGTTCGCGCTCAGGGGGTGGTTGCTCATTTCGAGGTTGTTCGACCCTAGGTTGCTGGACCCTGGGTTGCTGGACCCTGGGCTGCTGAACCCTGGGCTGCTGGACCCTGGGCTGCTCGACCCTGGGCTGCTAGACCCTGGGCTGCTCCACCTGCGTCTTCTTAAGTTGGGCCGCCACTGCCTCTGCTATCATTTTTTTGCATCTCGCTTCTCGTCATAGTTAATGTTTGCTCTTTAACTTGGAGTAGTAATTTCGTCCCTTGCCCTAATACCTCTCATGTTTGCCTCCCTAGAGTTAAAGACGTTTCTGTCGACTCTTGCCCCTCGACTCCTGCATTCGTTCCCTTCACTTGGCTAGATCCTCCTTGTGTTAATACTGGATTTTTACCCCAGGTGGGGAAATGGGTGTCTCTTCCTCCATACGCACTTCTGACGGCGCGTACCTCTGAATGGTGGAAATTCAAACACTTGGAGCGGTGGTTTGGTGCTGGGAATCGGCGGAGGTCACTTATCAGTCCATGTCCCTCTGAAATCCTCATTCAAATTCCTCTGCAACCCTTCCTTCTCGGCCATCTCCAAATATATCGGAACTAGGTGCAAAGCTCTTGTTTCCCTTAAGAACTCCCCACAGACGGCGCCAAATGATGGGTCTACTTCGAGATCTGAAGTGAACTGGTGGTAAAAGGGCTCCGATCTGCTCGAACCGTCTCTAAGTCGCCTTTGAATCACTGCAAGCACCTGCAAGAACTCAACACCGGAAGTGTTTTCGGTGAAGAGCCTCCGACGCTCAAGCCAGTGAGAGTGATGAAGATGAGCTCTGCTCAGTAGGAGCATCAGCTGAGAAAAATGAATGGAGAGAGTGCAAGTTGGGGTTTTAGGGTTACCTCAGCCCCTTTATATAGGAGAAAACACTCACTTGAAGTACCCAAAATACCCTGTCTGATTTACATGAAATGTCTAGAATACTCTGGTCGTTTCGCCTTCCATCTCTGCTGAGTCAGCATCCAGATTCCTTCTTATCTCGCGGCTCGTCTTGTGCTAGAATGCGTAAGTTGTCGGAGCTCTTGATGTCTCGAGGCAAGGTTGGTCAACTTCGAGCATCGTCGAGTCGATTCAGGCCATTTATAAACATTTGGAGATTGTGTTTCGCGTACTCGTCCTTTCAATGGAAGTCGACTTATTGAAGTCGACTTAAGCAAATAGTCTAATGGTGATCCTCGTCTTATGATCTAAGTCGTCCACCGAAAAGTCATCTTGCCAACGTCATCGTTAATGGTCATTCGATTGAGTAATCACGGTTTGAACCTGGACATGATAGTAGGACCATATCAGTCGACCTGAACGGGGTCGACTTGCAAAGGTCGTCATGGCCCGTTAGGCTGTCGAAAAACCAGCACTTGAACCGGTGTATGATAATATGGCTATATCATGTTGGTTTTAGGTTTTACCCTTGTTGGGAATTACGTGGGCCATGTGAGTTTGTTTGTTAAAAACCGTGAACATGCAGGAGAAAGGTATCAATTTGTTATGCAACCAACATTTGGTTTTCTCTCTTCTCCCTCTAATTCTCTCTCTATCACTCTATTTCTCTCTCTTCTACCTTCATCATCTTCTTCCTCAATACACAGATTTACGAAACACAAAATTAAAAAATTATTATAAAAATTATTACAAATTATTTCGGGACATAAAATATATACATATATTGTGTTCATCTAGAATTTATAAAAAATATACATATACCTATATAAATATAAACTCAGTAAAACATAATGTTTATGATATGTGATGTTCGTGTGCAATATTTTTTCTGTGGTTGATAAATAAGAATTATGCTACTTAGCTAACCTCCATTACAACTTGGTTTACAACTAAGTGTAATGGAGACATTAAAAAACATTTTTTAATGCCTCCATTACACTTGGGTTGTAAACCAAGTTGTAATGGAGATGGACAATGTAGCATAACCCGATTTTTTAATGCCTCCATTACACTTGGGTTGTAAACCAAGGTCTAATGGAGGTGGACAATGTAACATAACCCGATAAATAAATTTTATAGAAAATGAGAAAAACAATTAATTATACTGCATTGTAAAAAAATTAAAGCACTCTATAGTTGTATACTATGCATGAATTGATAGTTTACCCATCTTTCAAACCTTGTATTGCAAAAACTCCTAAAATTGAATACGTCAGCATATATGTTAGATTAAATTTGTTCTTGTTACAAAATCACACAACAAAAGCAAGGATTGTGTGTGCTTGAAATAACTTTGGTGAAAGCTATATTTTATGACGTATATAAAATATTTAGTACATTATCATAGAACAATTTAATTTAGGAGTTTCTATACATATTTTTCAGGAATATTTTGGAAAATTTTAGGTAACTTTCATACATTTTGAAAAAAAGGATAATATTGTAGATATTTTTAAATATATTAACATTTTAGGTGCTTTTAATATTTTAGATTGGAACGTATTATGTTCTCTAGGCAAGTTAATTGTAATACATATTAACTCATATCTTTAATTGTTAATACTATTTAATAGTATTTTAAAGGTTATAAAATTTATTTTTAAATATTAATACTGTTTAATAGTCTTTTAAGATTATATATATTTTTATAAAATTGCAGTAAAATTGGTTGTCAAGATTAGAAAAAATTGGTAAGAATAGAGATATTTATATTATTTATGGAGTATGTGGCTACACTGCACTAATCTACTTAGGGGTCGTTTACTTTGCTTGACAAGATGGGATAAGTAAAATTATCCCTCAATATCTAACGTTTACATACAGGGATTGAGACAAGGTTGAATTGACGTGGCGTACATGTGTCTGCGGGCCCCACAAGCATATCATTTATTTTCCGATTATTCTGTCCGGGGTAGACCCCGGGATTTTTTAATCCCACCTTGTAGATTACGGTTTTACCCCCAAAATTGCCTAAGAAAATACGTAAATATCCCTCAACATCCATTTAATTACCATACCTTACCATATAAAATATTAAAATCTGTCTGCAATTAACCTTCATCTTCCTCGACAAAGTAAACAAAAGTGCAGAGGATGTGGAGCTCATTGTTTTATCCGTCGCCAAGGTAAGCTCGAATCTCACTTTTTTTTGTATGTTTTTCGACAATGCTCACATGTACAATACATGGTTCTATGCCTTATGGTCGCCCTCTTCAAGAACCCTAGTTTTTTATAGTCAAGATTTGTGTTTCTGTAATTCTGCTTCACCTCTCAATGTTGGTTCTTTTTTTTTTTTTTGAAATTGGGAAACGATTTCTTTTTTATTAGTATTAACCATCACCTGTGCATTTGCCCAAATTTTGCAAAGATGTGTTCTTGTGTTTCATAAATGGGGGTTGGTCATTTTTTAGTGAGTCGTTTTTCTTTTTCTTTATTTTTTTTTTCAATTGTTCTTCATATTGCATTTTTCCCTCACATGTGTGATTTACCTAGTTTTCTGTCGTCCACGTCCGAATTCCGGCCGTCGCGGCTTGTCGTGGGGGCCAACGTCGTCGTCTCTTTGGGGAGAAGAATGAAATCGAAGGCTAAAGTAGTCTTTTGCTTTTTTATCATATCACTTAATCCATGAAAGTAAATGAAAGATTCTTTTCTGAAAATTCCATCCCAATGCTGACATGTAAAGTTGCCTTGATTATTTTCTTTAATCCCATCCACCAAAGTAAATGATGCCTTATAGTTAATAAACTTCGCTACATTGGAAGGCTAGTAAGAATCGTGAATATCCAACCATCTACATTAAGGAACTGTAGTCATCTCCCCAAATTTAATACATTAACTTTTCAAAAAAGACAAAAGAAGGTGCAATAATTATGAAGAGAATAATAAAATTAATTATTTTCTATTCGACCTAATTCTAGTGTCGTTCAATATCCGTTTTAGTTGGGTGACCAGACCCACTATAAATTCTCCGCATCGAGATGGTCTTACTAGGGATGTAAATGGGTCGGGTTGAGTACAGGTTTTGGCAAACCCGAACCCGACCCGCATATAACTTACACTACCCAAATTCGACCCGTTACCCGGCTAGTGATTTTTGGGTTCGGGTTGGGTTTTACCCGGCGGGTTAGTGGGTTTTCGTCGGGTAAATGGGTAACCCGAGTCTTAAATTTAGGTTTTTCCCGACCCATCTCATTTCATATCAAAAAATAAAATAAAATAATTTCACAATTAATTATAATGTAAGAAAAAATTTATTAACTAAGTTTGACAATAAAAAACAATAAAAAATATAATTTTTTGGAATAAATAATGAAATATGATTATTTATCTTTTATAGTCTATTTAATATTATAATAATTAAAATAAATATTTTTTCTTATACAATTAACAAAAAATGATAATGAAATTATAAAATAAACTAAATTTAACCATTAATTAAAATTATAATAGATAATCTAATTTTTAAAATTAACACATGACTACTTTTATATTTATTATAAGTTATAAGTATATATATATATATATATGTATGTATGTATATATAATTCAATGGTTCCGGGTAAACGGGTAGGGTAATCGGGTCGGGTAATGAGTTTGCCTGCTATACCCGCACCCGACCCGGCCCGGGGTTCGGGTAGCATAATTCTACCCTAACCCGACCCCAAACCCAATCACCTCGGGTTTACCTAACCCAAAAATGTGGGTAACCCGCGGGTAACCTGACCCTGTGGGTTTTATTGACATCCTAGGTCTTACCCACAAGTTTTCTGCTTAATCAGAGTCCCTTTGACTTTTCATTCTTTTATCCAAAATAATTTATAGTATTATTTTATTTTCAGCCTACTTTTGGCATCATTTGACACGTGTTTATGTCGTTTGACCCACTGTTTGATTTGTTTCTTTATAAGGTCATATGACAGAGTTTTAGTCCAATCGAAATTTGTTTATCCACTTAATTTTCTATCCAAATTAATTAGAGGCTCTTAAATTCACCATTCTCTTTTTTAAGGTCATTTTGGTGTCGTTCGATATCCTTCCAATCGGGTAACCAAATATTGGTTACATCTCGTCGAGATAAGTGTTAGTGTGTATACTGAAAGTCTGGCTTTAGATGTGATTAAATAAAGGGTAAAATTGCGACTAATATCATGGCCTTTATCGATGTTGCAAATTAATCACAACATTTTAACTTTTGCATAATATATCACGCCCTTCAATTCTTTGCAAAACGATACATCTGGTGCCCCAACTCGCCTGACATGGCAGTCAAAATGCCAACGCACCTGCTGATGTGTATTTAACAGACAATTTTTTTTGAATAATTAATCACAACCTTTTAACTTTTGCATAATATATCACGCCCTTCAATTCTTTGCAAAACGATACACGATTTTCATCTGCTGCCCCAACTCGTATGACGTGTATTTAACAGATGTTTTTTCTTTTCCATCTCATCCCTGAACGAGATGAGGGGGAGATTTTTTGGAACCCTTGGGGATATATTAGGCTAGAGCTGGAGATTTTGGAACACGAAAAGATTTAAACATCGGGTCGTCTCTCAAGGAAGGTTAGCTGGATTACTTTGCACGTGTATTCAATTACACGATGAAAAGAGAAAACAAATCTAAAACACTCTAATTCAATTGTTTTTCGTTTTGATTATCAACTACAAATTCTAAAAATAAAGCAAGACACACTTCAAATTCCAAATGAAGTTCAAGTAATGATTGGTGAGTTAGGGAGTCAGAGATATTTATTTATGGTTCTCAAGCAATCAATTAGTACGCAACCGCTCGGTTAAGAGATCGAATAACATACTCGTTTAGAGGCTTGTTCTCAATAACTCTTCGTAACAATCAATTATTAAACAATTAACATATAGAAAATACATTAACGAACAAGCATATTCTAAACGAGCCGAGATCAATCAATTTTTCTCATTCCGGTTCTACAAATTGATTAACTGGATTAAAATGATGATCAAACATCTAACCCTAGATTAAGCACAACTCGAATAGACTGAACGACAAACACGCACACATAAATCTCAATCGAACTAAAACAAATATCCCCTATCCGTAACAAAGCGATTTAGCCACACATATTGATATCAATCCCAACAAAAGATTCGACATAATAAATCACTTCCATAATCAAATGAAAGAAAATTACTATTAATCCAAGTCGAGAATGAAATGAATTACAAACCAAATCGTGTTCGTTATGGAGTGCCACAATCTCCAAAACTCGAATCTAAGCAAAATCAAAATAAAACCAAGTGAAAGTAATGTAATGAATAGAGTCAGTGCTCAGATCAAGAGAGAGAAAGTGTAGTAATGTAATGAATAGAGAACAATGAATGAGGTACCTTAGCCCCCCTTTTATAGGAAAGTATACCTTTGTGGGCTCAAGTTGGGCTTGGCCCATATCGTGATGCTTAGTCCATACATGGGCTTATCTTCCAATATATATTAATATTCTCCATTAAACCGGGTATAGTATAATATCATATATCATCTAGTCCCCCCCACTCTGGTCGAGTAAGCATAACTCGATCCAAGAGTGAAATGCCTCTTCGAGCTGTTTTCTACAACTTGCCACTAAGATCGAGCCTCGAAAGTCGAATGACCATTGAATAACCACTGAAATATCCTCCAAATGAGCTTTGAGATTTCAAGATCGAGAACCGAAAGACCACGGAAGTCGCAAACCAAATAATCAGAAGTCGGGGTCGAAAATCGAAAGATTTGTCAATAAGGACAAGAACCTAATGACTTGCCACTGAGGTCGAACACTAGGAGTCGAACGTCAACTGAGATCGAAAATCGAGTGTCGAGACCGCTGAGGTCGAAAACCGAGAGTCGAGAGACTGTTGAGGTCGAAAACCGAGAGTCGAGACCGCTGAGGTCGAAAACTGAGAGTCGAGAGACCGTTGAGGTCGAAAACCGAGAGTCGAGAGACCGTTGAGGTCGAAAACCGAGAGTTGAGACCGCTGAGGTCGAAAACCGAGAGTCGAGACCGCTGAGGTCGAAAACTGAGCATCGAGAAACCGTTGAGGTCGAAAACCGAGAACTAAATGACCACTCCCTGGAGTCTTGAATTTGAAAATTTGAACTTATGCCTGTTGTGTTTCGATTATCCTGTCCGAGTTCTCTTAGACCACCCCTTCTATCGCCCCTCAGTTCAAAATTTAAAATTCAAGCTGCTCGAGCAAAAAATGAATATACCTGACCCGCAACTGGGATCAAAAAATGAATTCGACAAGCCAGAATCAACAAACAACCTGCTCGAGCAAAAATGAATAT
The DNA here is from genome assembly GCA_902706635.1 of Striga hermonthica. Lineage (NCBI taxonomy): Eukaryota > Viridiplantae > Streptophyta > Magnoliopsida > Lamiales > Orobanchaceae > Striga > Striga hermonthica. The sequence goes on along the minus strand of CACSLK010034598.1, from coordinate 1,945,415 downwards.
ACCTGACCCGCCACTGGGGTCGAAAAACAAATTCGACAAACCAGAATCAACAAACAACCTGCTCGAGCAAAAATGAATATACCTGACCCGCCACTGGGGTCGAAAAATGATTTCGACAAACCAGAATCAACAAACAACCTGCTCGAGCAAAAATGAATATACCTGACCCGCCACTGGGATCGAAACATGAATTCGACAAGCCAGAATCAACAAACAACCTGCTCGAGCAAAAATGAATATACCTGACCCGTCATTGGGGTCGAAAAATGAATTCAACAAACCAGAATCAAAAAACATCCTGCTCGAGCAAAAATGAATATACTTGACCCGCCACTGGGGTCGAAAAATGATTTCGACAAACCAGAATCAACAAACAACCTGCTCGAGCAAAAATGAATATACTTGACCCGCCACCGGGGTCGAAAAATGATTTCGACAAACCAGAATCAACAAACAACCTGCTCGAGCAAAAATGAATATACCTGACCCGCCACTGGATCGAAACATGAATTCGACAAGCCAGAATCAACAAACAACCTGCTCGAGCAAAAATGAATATACCTGACCCGCCACTGGGGTCGAAAAATGAATTCGACAAACCAGAATCAACAAACAACCTGCTCGAGCAAAAACGAATATACCTGACCCGCCACTGGGATCGAAACATGAATTCGACAAGCCAGAATCAACAAACAACCTGCTCGAGCAAAAATGAATATACCTGACCCGCCACTGGGGTCGAAAATTGAATTCGACAAAACCATGATAAAACACAATCCACCTGCTACTGGGATCAAAATCACAAATACAGCATAATCGAACCGAATAAGACCATCCATCTGATCAAATCATCCATAATGAATTTGATCAACCTGCCACTGAGGTCAGAAGCACAAATAGCACAAAACTAAATCGAATAAATCCGTTAACATGCTCGAGCTATCCGTAGCGAGTTTGATCGACCTGCCACTGAGGTCAAAAGCACAAATAGCACAAAACCAAATCAAATAAATCCGTTAACCTGCTCGAGCTATCCGTAGCGAGTTTGATCGACATGTCACTGAGGTCAGAAGCACAAATAGCACAAAACCAAATCAAATAAATCCGTTAACCTGCTCGAGCTATCCGTAGCGAGTTTGATCGACCTGCCACTGAGGTCTCCAATAGGCTCCATGTCTTCACGACCCAACACTAGGATCGACCACCCAGCCTGGAAGCCTTAGTCATGGTGGATTTTGTCTTCCCTCAACCTGCCACTGGATTAGGAGCAAATGTACAATGATAACAAACCAAATAGAACCAAGAAAAGATCATCGACCTACTTCCGAGGTCTGCTCGAGCTATCCATGTCTTCACGACCCAACACTAGGATCGACCACCCAGCCCGGAGGCCTTAGTCATGGTGGGTTTTTATCTTCCCTCAACCTGCCACTGGGTTAGGAACAAATGTACAATGATAACAAACCAAATATAACCAAGAAGAAATCATCGACCTGCTTTCGAGGTCTGCTCGAGCTATCCATGTCTTCACGACCCAACACTAGGATCGACCACCCAGCCTGGAGGCCTTAGTCATGGTGGGTTTTTATCTTCCCTCAACCTACCACTGGGTTAGGAACACATATACAATAATACCAGATGAAATAGAGCCAAGTAGGAATCATCGACCTGCCTCCGAGGTCTGCTCGAGCTATCCATGTCTTTGCACTTGCCCACCCAATCCGAGGGATGTTGGAAACAGGGGGCTAGCCTGCCCATCCCAAGGGGTGTACTAAACAAGCGACCACCCAGCACGAAGGCCTTAGTCATGGTGGAGTTTGTCTTCAGGCACTTGCCGACCCTGAGGGGGCCTATCGAAACAAGCGACCACCCAGCCCGGAGGCCTTAGTCATGGTGGATTTTTTTCTTCGACCTGCCACTCAGGTCAAACAGGAACACATCGAGCAAAAAGATATGATAGTAATTGATCATTTTCGTTAGTATCACCAAATGTATAATTGCGTCGAATGAGATAAAAAATGTTGAATGTATTTTTCTACCTCCCTTTCCTGGTTGTACATGATAATGTGTGCTTGAATTCTTCGACCTGCCACAGAGGTCAAAAAGGAAAACATCGGACACGACCAGATATAATAACACCCAATCCTTTTGTTAGTCATCGAAATAATAATCCAAACATGCCCATGTACCTCACCATGCCATCAATTTCGCTAAAAATGTTCAAACATTCATGTGTTGATAAAACTCGACCACCAAATCAAGAGTTGAGAATAGTTTTGTACCTGACGGTAGAGAATACCACTCCAAATCGTCTTACCTCTCCCAAAAGAGAATGATTTCTGCCTTTGAGATCGCCACCGGTGACCTATATCATCCATGTTTGTCCTTCATTATCACCCTCGTTTTGATGGATCCATGCTCGTCCATTTTATCCTCGACACTCAACTGTTCGCGCACCATAGCTTGTCGAGACTTTGGTTATTTTGTTGTTTCCTCGACAAAAATTCAAAAAGATATCATTACCTGTATTATATTCAAGTCATCCATCTTGCAATTCTCTACGCCAGAAAAATAAGATATCAAATAAAAGCATCACCATCTCCTCGATTTAAGACCTTCTCGAGCAATGACATGTTTACGAATAATCCAATTCAACAAGGTCCACATTTTCACAAGAAAATTCAAATCAGCGGTTTCGGATATATCAAGAAACTGAATCGCATAATTTCCTCGAATAAATCAAATAATCATCCACAAATAAATCAAATATGACCTCCTCAGATCAAATACCTCCATAAATAAATCAAATAACACCTCCTTGAATAAGTCGAAATCTCCACAGATAAATCAAATAGCACCTCCTCGGTTAAATCATATACATCCACGAATAAATCGAATAATATCTCGAGTAAATTAAACAATTCTCCTCCAATAAGTCAAATAATTTCTACGTAAAAGTCGCATAATCCTCATGAATTATTTAAATAATGTATCCTCGATCAACTCAAATAATATCCACGCATAAACCATATAATATTTCCACAAACCAATCAAGTAATATCTCCTTGAGCAAATTAAATGTATACTCAGATAAATCAAATTTAATAATATCCCGGCCCAATCGAATAATATTCATGCGTATTCACGAATAGATCACATGATCCAACACGAGCCAAACAAATAATCCTCAAGCCGATATCACCAATTTAAATCCTCATGCCTCTAAATTTAAATTAGTTACATACCTCCGCTGCGAGAGTAATGTCTCAAATTATCTTACCGTTCTCTTTTAATTGTCTCGAATTAACTTTGGGCAGAAAATAGGGTTGTTTATATAATTTTGGGTCGTTGGAGGGGCTGGGTTAATTCACTGGGCCACCAAAAAACTCGCTGGGATGCAAATACACACAGTTGGGCCGCAGATGCGAGGAGTTGGGCCGCTGAAATGATGGTTGGGCCACCTTGTTTGGGCTTGGCAGCACGCGGGCCTGTCGCGGGCTGAATTTGGGCTCCCGCGGGCCGATTGCTGAGGGAAAAGCGGGCTGGACGTGGGCCTGGCGCGGGCTGGGTGTCGGGCTTCGCGGGCTTGAATCAAAGAGGCGCGCGGGCCAAGCGGGCTGGGTACGGCCCGCGAGCTGTTGACTTCTCTCACAATGGGTTGTATGCTATTGGGCCTCCTCTTCTGGGCCACACGCTGGGCCTCCACGGGAGAATGGGCGCGGGCTACTGGAATGAGCTGGGCCTCGCGCGTCAGGCTGGTGGGCTGGATGGACAATAGATGCGGGCGGATGAACGCGGGTCGGATGGAACAGACCACCATCAGGGGAGCTGGTTGTGAGCAGCGTGCAACTCGTCAGAAAAAAGAGGCCGGCGAAAGGATGTCGGCTCCGGTGAATATGACCTGAAATGCACGCGCCCTGGTGAAGAGAACCCGGTGGTGCCCTTGGGTTGAGGTGATTCGCCGGAAAATATCCGGCAAAATGAAGGAGATGACCGGAGTTGACCACCCATTTCTTAGATCCATAAATTTTGACTGACAAATCAACGACCTTCCCGGTGGAATTCTTACTTGAAAATTTAAGGTTTCAATGTGCACGACGAGAGCTTTCCAATGGCGTAAGAATTTTTTCGATCGGATG
>CACSLK010034598.1:1929725-1941263 GCA_902706635.1 Striga hermonthica | reverse complement strand
TGCATTTGAACGCACGATTTTGACCGATTTTTTGCTAGATCTGGAAACTTTGACCGCAAAATTGACGGCTTTCCCGGAGGAATTTTCGCATGAAATTTTAAGGGGAGATTCACCTCGAGGTAATCTATCCAATGATGTAAACGATATTCAGATCGGAGCACGTTTTCTGACGGCCGGCGGCGGAGGTGGCGGCCGGCGGTGGCGGTGGCCGGTGAAGAAGAAGGAGGTTTTCGAATTTTTCAGTCGGAACTCCGCTTGACCTTTTTACGGGTCCCACAGACGGCGCCAATGAAGTGAATAGATTTCACCCGGGCTCCTTCAACTCGAACGGCCTCCGCACCTGCAGAACCCAACGCCGGGGGTGGCCCCGGCGTCGAGCCTCCGATGCTTAAGTCAGTGCTCAGATCAAGAGAGAGAAAGTGTAGTAATGTAATGAATAGAGAATAATGAATGAGGTACCTTAGCCCCCCTTTTATAGGGGGAGTATACCTTTGTGGGCTCAAGTTGGGCTTGGTCCATATCGTGATGCTTAGTCCATACGTGGGCTTTTCTTCCAATAAATATTCGTTTTCTCTAGTATAATATCATATATCAATAAGAAAAAAGATAAAAGTCTCAATAATCTGTTTTCTCTCCAGTCCTAGACTAATATATCCCCAAGGGTTCTAAAATCTCCCCCTCATCGCGTCCAGGGATGAGATGAAAAAAAAAAATCATCTGTTAAACCATGTATCGTTTTGCAAAGAATTGAAGGACGTGATATATTATGCAAAAGTTAAAAGGTTGTGATTAATTATGCAAAAAAAATTGCCTGTTAAATGCACATCAGCAGGTGCGTTGGCATTTAAGTGCCACGTCAGACGAGTTGGGGCTGCAAATGTATCGTTTTGCAAAGAATTGAAGTGCATGATATATTATGCAAAAGTTAAAAGGTTGTGATTAATTTGCAATCTCGATAAAGGTCATGATATTAGCCGCAATTTTGCCTTAAATAAAGTCCTATGTTCTATTTCTTTGCATTTGGATAAATGATTTATCAGCGATGGACAGAAGATCAGTTGTCAGTTACTTTGTAAACATAAACTCTTGATTCACAACCGAGATAGAAAGTTTACAATCTTTCAGAGTGTGAGCGGTACAATCTGTCTTGACTGATTAGTCACACTAGTACACATTGGTGTATTGACTGGATCCCTAGGAGGAGCAGTTCATTTTATGTTGATCGGCGCAAACAAATTAGGCCTCATGTTGGTGCAGAGACGACTACCGTCAGACCTGGAATGCGGTTACGGGTCATTAAACAAAAGCTTTTTTATCCCACAACAAAGAAGAATATTTATTTCAATCAGATAACTAGATATAACCGAAAGTCCAACTAGACTTAAAATCAAACCAACAACTTCAAACAAAAGGAGTTTAGCATGAGAAAGTTACAAAAATAGAACTCCCCCTCCACAACCTAACAGGCTAAAAAAAGACTAACTACCTCTACAATCATTTACACAAAAAATAAATAAATAAATGTTACCAAACCGAAGAGTTACTAACAAACAGTAGATGTCACTGGCTATTGAAAGCATACTAACATCAAAACCTATGCATCCCAATTTGTCCACAATAGACATCAATTTTCAAAACAAATCAGCTCCAATAAGTACTAGAAGCTTGTCCCAAAACCCTAATGAAGAATTAATGCAGGAGGTTTGAACACTCAAAAGTTTTCAGGTCGAATTCCTCCACTCATCTCTAGCCTTCTCCATTGTCTCTCTCTCTCTCTTAGTTAGCAATTCTCCTATGAAGATCCAGTTGTTCATGACTTTCAAGAGCCACTAGAGAAGATATGTTGAGAGCTCCATTCTTCTTCTCAAACAGTCAGAAACATCACTGCAAGAAATTTCTATCCACCATTTTTAAAGAATCACCTCTATCTTAAATGCGCTTCCACATTATCCCAGCCAACTTCCATATTGTTTTGGCTCTTAACCAATTGAAGAAAAATATGATCATGGTCTTCTTTGTCCACCCCACAAGTACAACAAATTGCATTCCTTTTTCACCATTTCTTTCTGGTTGAGTCAAAGTCCCTAGAAACCTATTGCAGCATCCCCGCATATAATTCTTGAGTTTATTCTTAACAATTAAAACCCAAATAATCTTACACATTCTTATTAATTTTATTATGTGGTTACTTCACTCTATGATCCCTTGTCGGTGGCCTTGACAGAGACTAAAGTAGTATAGAAACTCTTGACAGATAGCTGCCCTCTGTTATCAAAAATGCCAAATTAATCTATCTCTTCTACTTTGATGATTAAAAGGGATTCTAAGGATAATGTTTGCTTCACAGTTAATGAAGGTTTACAAAATCAATTCTCTATACCGCCTTTTTCCCATCATCTGTCACCAAGTTTCTAACCTAAATCAGCCTTGACCTATCATATTGAAAGCAACAAAAGGGTTTGGAGGTAGGAGTTTTGGGTAAACAAGGTGAGTTTCAGATTTGGATTGTTTTCCCGTGCCCTACATGAAAACCTTGGACCTAATTCTAAACACCTTCTAGAACCTAACCAACCTTTTCACAATCAGGAATATGAGTTTTTAGCCTTAACCTCCCAAATTTTCAGGTTATGGAAATATTTCCCTTTGATCACTGTACTCATGAGGAGATTTGGTTTGGTGATAACTCTCCAAAGTTGTTTAGCGCGGAGGGCTTCATCGTAAGGATCCTCCTTTAAATTTTTGTTTTGCCATCTTATCCCAACTAGACCACTGCACTCTATTCTTTCCATCTTGGTTTTTTCTCCACCAAACATCAGCAGAGATTTTACAATTATCCTAACAAATAGACAAAGTTATTCTGAAACATGACATTGGTAAGTAGGCAGAGCATTAATAACCGTTTTTATGAGAGTCTCTTTTCTTGCGTCACGCAACAAATTGTTTTTCCAGCTCAAGATTCTACCTAACAATCTTTCCTTAATAAAATTAAACGTCTCTCTTTTTTATCTACCAATTCCCAAAGGTAGTCCTATATAATTAGAAGAATTGACAACTGAGACCCCATTCAGAATTTGGCATATAGCATCGTAAGATCTACTCAATATGTTTTTAGAGAAGAACACATAAGATTTGTCAAAATTGACTTTTTTACCATAGGAAGAGCAATAATAAAACATAACTTCAGAAAGAAGAAAAGCATGCAAAATATAATCTTTACAAAAGAGGATCACATCATTAGCAAAAAACAATGGCTTATTCTAGGAGCATTTCTGCGTACTTTAATACCTTGAAAATACCTATTTACACAGACTCGATGGATGAGGTTAGACAAAGCCTCAAACAAAATAATAAAAAGGATCCCCTACCTCGAAGGGGAGCAAAAAACCAAAAGGTATACCACAAAGGTTAATAGAAAAAGGAGGTGGAACAACTGCAAGCTAACAACCAAGATATGAATTTATGTAAAAGCCTTTTTGTTTTTTTTTTTTTTATTTACAGATAAGGAAATAAAAGACCACTTCACCATGTCATATGTTTTTGCCATATCCAATTTGAGGGCCCTAAAGCAATTCCCACACTTTCTTTTGTTATTGAGTAAATGCACACACTCATTGGAAATAACTGCATTGTCTAAGATTTGTCTTTTTAACATTAAAGCAAATTGAGTTGGAGATATGCAAATGTGAAGGACACCCTAAAGCCAATTAGCAATAATCTTAACTATTACTCCCTTTTATTTTTAAATAATACTTTTTTTAAAAGTTACACAGTAATTAAGAAACTTTTTTTCTCAATAATAACCCTCAAATGTTTTGAAAAAAGATGAAGAGTGAATATGAAAATTCGTAGTGTATTTAATAGCTAGATGAGAGTAATAATGGAAAAATATGTACAAAAGATCCAAAACGTCATTTATTTAGTTAATTGTTGATCAAGACAAAATGACATTTAAGAAACATAGGAGGTAGTATTTTATAATTGACAGTGCAGAGGTGTCAAGGACTAAACTGTGAATTTTTTTTGGAGATTTTTAGTTTTTGAGATAAGACTAATTAGTGTCAAACATGAAAAAGGATGTGAACTAATTGATAATCTAGTTAAGACATTAATGACAAAGTATAATTTAGAAAATATATATTTTATATATTTTATATATTTAGCTGTGAGTCAGAACCTGTATTTGTATCTGGAAAAAGATCTGAAGTAATACACATGAATAAAGGAGACGCCGAATCAGACGGAATGTGGAACTTAGACAAGGAGGAAAATGTAGTATGCTCCCAAAAGGTAACATGACGCGAGATACGCAACCGATTAGAAATCGGATCCCAACACCTAAATCCATTGTGTTTGTTTGGTATATATTTGATGGGCAAGGGATAACCGAGTTACCCGAATCGGGTCGATCTCGAAGGAAGGCTATTCGGAGCTTTATCTACTAGATGATCGTCCAAAATAACAAAAAGGAAAAATAAAATCCTAAACATTTTAAGCAATTGATTGGATGGTTGATTAACACTAATCGAGCACTTAAAAACGAGCAATTAATTAAAAGCAAGATCAAATGACGAGCAATTAGCTAACTAGATCACCGGAGTCTCATGCCATAACCATAACGGGATGATAATCAATCGACATTCGGAATAAATGAGCTACGAGCATTAGATTGCTAACCCTAGTCGTCTAACCGAGATCAACGAGCAATTAACGACTCTATCTACTCAAGCAAGCAAGCAAATTCAAGCATTTCCTCCATCATCAATCAAATCCAAATTTACCCTAATGAACATTATAAGTAAAAGCGGAGAAAAAACCGAAGTAAAGAGCTTTAAAACTAAATACTCATTCTTCCATTGCGTAGACGATGAAAAACGGAGTCAAAAGCTCGAAACTTGAAAGAAACCGAAGTCGCCGGAAAATCTCCCGGAAAATGACATAAGCTCCTAATCTAGAGAGCAAAATAAAACATAAGCTAATTTCCCAAAGTGGGAAAAGTGGAAAATGAAAGTTGGATCCCCAAAATACAAAGAAAAAAACATATTTATAGTCTTCTACAAAAACACACACTAGGTGCACACACATTTAAAAATTTAGCACTCGCTAGGTAGCGAACTAGCTCGCTAGGCGAACTGGTCTTGTAGTTGTGCACACTCGCTAGGCGGCGAACTCATTCGCTATGCGGACTGGCCCTATGAGTCTTGTGAACACTCGCTATGCGGCGAATACGTTCGCTAGGCGAACTAGACTTTCGGCACGGTAATGACTCGATAACGGCTCGGGCGACTCGGGCAACTCGATCGACTCGGTCGGCTTGGACGACACATCACGAAATGATTCTTCCTTCCGGGCCTACAAAACACCAAAATGCACAAGGAAGATAGAAATATATACAAAAACAACTAAAAAAAACGGAAAGCTACTAAAACGAACACAAAATGGACCGGAACGCACAAACCGAACCTAAAAATACTCGATTCAAGCAAATAAAAACACAAGAAAAGCACACAAAAACATAACAAACAGTGTTCTACCCCATAACCCAAAAAACAACACAGACGAGCTCGGGGTTCTAATTTGGTCTGCTCATGGGACGGAAGAAGAACAAAGCAAGCATAACCAAAAGGACATAACTGAGTATAATCAGGAGACTGACTACAACTTCTCAAAAGGACTGACATCCCTAATGACTGATGAGGGTAACCGATTGATAGCATAAACAACTGTCAAGGCTGCCTCACCCCAAAAATGATCAGGACACTGAGCAGAAAGAAGAAGCGCACAGACAATATCAAGAATGTGACGGTGCTTACGTTAAGCTCGTCCATTTTGTTGGGAAGTATATGGACACGAACGCTGAACTAAGGTGCCCTGATCAGAAAGAAATTTAAAAAAAGTAGAATTTTTGTACTCAAGAGCATTGTCAGTATGCAAGACCTTTATAGGACAAGAAAATTGTGTAAGAATCATTTTAGCAAATTGAACATATATGCTGGACAACTCATAACGATTTTTGAGAAAATAGATCCAGGTAAAACGAGAAAAATCATCAACAAAAATAACAAAATACCGAAAACCACTCAAGAAGCAACATGAGAAGGACCCCAAATATCAGAATGTACCAAATCAAAAGGTTTATCCGCAGTAGACAAACTATCAGAAAAAGAAAGAACCGGTTGTTTCCCAAGTTTGCAATGAAGACAACTAAAAGACTCAAAATGACCTGAACCCAAAAGACGCTTATTATATAAAGAACGAACTTTAATCGAAGACGCATGCCCAAGACTAAGATGCCACTGGAAACTAGACTTACTATCGGTGGCAGAAGCAGAAAAAGAGTAAGAAAGTGGGAAAAATATATGTTCTATATTATTCACAAGACATGTACACATAGGAACATAATGAGCCTAAACCTAATCCTACAAGATATATACAAAATATATTCTAACATTCAGAAAACGTAAAATAAAACTTAATATATTCTAGGAGATAATATAGATGTTGCGATTACAATTTTAAAAACTTAAAATGCCTAAAATAAAACTTAAATTGAAATTAATCACATGGTTGAAAATCTATCCTTATATAAAAAGTCATCCTATTTACTAGAATTAGTAGTAAGAAAAGTCAAAGGTAATTAATGCATTCTATTTCCATCAAGTATTTTATTTAATTATTTTATTTAATTGTTTTATTCCATAACACCTTTTCAATACAACTTACCATGATTTTTCTATTGTGATTAAAAATTAGATTTTACGTTTAAAATCTTATGAAATTGTTATTATTATTTTTATAAAGCACATATTATTTGTTAATATATATATATATATATTATACACATTATAGCATTATGGTAGATGATTTAAATTTCAACCGAAAAAAATGCTAATGATTTAAATTTGAACACACTTATGCATTTGACCAAATGTTCGGATGGTTTAAAATTGAGCCCATAAAAAATTATTTAAATGTGAACACACTAGAAATTTATGTACTTTTTATTTATAAATATATTGAAAGTGTTATTTAATGGATGTTGTATAAACTATTTAAATATATTTGCAATGAATAAAAGTTTGAATGAATAATTTGTAATGTTATTCATTATGTTTGTGACTTATGAGACACAAACACATAACTACATACATATTTGTCAGAAGACGGCTTAATAGTTTTCATAGATTGTTCAAAGCTTAATGAATCAACAAATCGTGAAATAAATAAAAAAATCATGAAAATGTTTCCTACACTGATAAAACGTCACAAACTGATAAAGGCTAAAAAAATATTATGAAAAGCTTTTATGTTTGTTTAGATCAACAACATTGATCCAACAAGTTCATCTTTCATGTTTGGTCAAAAAAATAATCAAACTTAATAAGTCAATAAGCAAAAATCTTTGATCAAATTAATAATCAAACTTTATAAATCATTAGCAAATGAAAATCAGTCTTAATTGAATGTAGAGTATGTTGTAAAATTGAATGAAGAGTATGTTGTAAATCAATTCACACAGTTAAATTTGTGATTATAAAAAGTAACAAACTAAAAAAAATCAAAAAGTTTAGATGACATGTGACATGCATCCCGCTCCGAAGAAACTTTTATCTTATAGCAGAATGTTGGCTGCATCTAATCTAATAGATGTGTAGAAGAACATGATGGATAAAAAAACCTCATCATAACGAGAAAACTTTTATCTTATAGCAGAATGTTGACTGCATCTAATAGATTCTTTTTTTTATTTCTATTTGCAACCAACATTCTAGCTATACTAAAGTAAACCATTATATCATTAAGAATAAATTATACTTATATTATCAAATCATAAAAAGATATTAAATCCATATTGTAAAAAAAAAAAAAAAAAATCATATAATTTTATAACAATTCTACTACACTATTTAACAATATTCATTTTTATTATATAATAAAATTTAGCATCATAGTAGCTATATGACGACTTTATTAATATTAGCATAAAGTTAAAATATTTTTACAGAACACACAAGTTAAGTTGCGATGTGCTATATTATATGGAAACAGAACACTAGTAACTTGATGAAAAAAGGAAACCAATCTATTATTGCACTAATTAGGGAGATGCTCATAATCATTTGTTGATAATCTTGGCAAAATCAAGTGTTTTCTTGCCTTCAAGCTTGCTGGTAACGTAATGTTTGTTGTACTCTCCATGATTGTACCTTCTGTATTTGCAGGGGTTGTTGTCGTCCACCATTTCTTTCATTGGCCCAACTTCCATTTCATAATTTGGAGCATAAAATGTCACAATCGATAGCCTGTCTTTTTCTTTGTTTGCCACTGCCCTATGTTCCACACTCTTGTATCTCCCATTCGTTAGCACCTGTTTTAAATGTGTTTCAAAACTTTATCAATTTAAATTTGCCTCTAATATTACGATCTTTATCGAAGTTGGCAATTTAATCGTGACCTTTTCACTTTTTGCAAATTATATCACAATCTTTAGTTTGTAGCAAACAGTCTGAAAACAGTCGTAGAAAAACAAATGTGGTCGAACAACAAACTGAAAATTGTGATATAGTTTGCACGAGATATGCAAATCGGTGCGACAATTTGCAACAAACTGGACATTGTGATGTGATTTACAAAAGTAAATAAGCCGTGATTAAATTACAATTTCAAAAAATATATAATGACAATTTTGCCAAAAATTAATTATAGAAACTTAGGTTAGATTATTTAACTTGAGTAAAGTTCTTTAATTAGAACTTGACAGTATAAAAAAAATTAAAAATAAAAAAGTGAGTAATTTATTTATTTTTTTTTACCTCAAGTGTATCACCAATGTTGATGACTAGAGCATTGGGAATGGGTTGAACGGATACCCAACCGTTGTCTTTAAGAATCTGAAGCCCAACTGGGTTTCCTTTACCTTGCTGCAAAACGGTAATAGCACTTCCATCAGAATGTGGGCTGAGGCCCAAAACGAGATCGGGCCTGGGGCATGCTGGGTAGTAATTCATCCGCACGGCTTGGACACTCTCCCCGAACATCTCCTCAAAAACTTCATCTTTTAAACTCAGTGTAGTAGCTATGCACTTGAGCAATTTCTTGCTTAATTTCCGTATTTCTCTCGAATATATCTCTAGTGTTTCACTGCCACATACATTTTTTTTTTTTTTGGGAAAATATTAAATACATACACAAAATAAATATGTCTCATACATCATCCAAGTAAATGATATGGGAAAATGTTAATATGTCTTGACTTGAAACTCTGTTATATATGTTGTATATCGAAATTAATAAATAAAACTAGTTTATAAGCTTTCTGTATTTTTATAAATTTCGTTTGGTAGGACGAGTTTTTTTCAAAAGTTCGAGCTTTTCTCATAAGCGTATTTGGGTAGCTTTTTTAAATAAGCTCGTTGATTTTTTTTTTCAACTAGTTTATCAGCTAATTTTACATAACACTTTTATCATATATGCTAGTTTTTCTGCTATAAATCATAAGTTACAAGTTATAAGCTCTAAAATTACTGTTGACCTATCAGCTAGCCTATCAAACATAGCCTATAACAACGATGCAATGCACATAAATTTTAGGTATAATAAAATATTATTTTTAGTAAAATGATTTTTGAAAAATATCTAGTCAAGAAGCTCACAATATCCATATATTGGTTCCCGTTGTCCTCACATGATGCATAATAATAATAATAATAATAATAATAATAATAATAATAATAATAATAATAATAATAATAATAATTCCTCGTTGAATAAAACTAAAGTTTTCAAGTTTGGCCGAAGAGTGACAATTCACCAGATAATCGGATCAGTACCGTGTTTATTACATTTTGAAAATTAAAAAATCATTAATATGCTACTTTTCTTATGAATATCACTAAAATCAACAAAAATAAGTAAGTTACAAGTAAAAACTGAATATAAGTTTATCTAAATAATTATGTATGGAAATGATTAAGTCTTGTTACGCAACTATTCCGTTGGGTTTGTAACCATTAGCTCGTCATATAATCGTTCGGGATAGTTGATCTAACGGCTACAAACTCTAACGAAATGATTCCATAACGGAACCGTAGCATCTTCCAATAATGTATTAATTTTAAATGTTATACCTGAAATCAGAGGGTTTAGTTGGCCAAAGCTTTGGGTTCCTAACAAACTTGGGCTCCAACCCAAGTGCAAACATATTGCACCAATCCAACTTTTGGTCCTCTGAGAAAATAAACGCTTGCCCATACCCTTGCACTGTCCCTGGAGCCATTGGATACTTTTTCTTCTCCTCCAAAGGCAAGTTGAAAAATTCCATGGCCACTTTTTCCATTCTTTCTAGCAACTCCACTTCAATTCCATGGTTCATCACCTGCCATATTTGTAACCGTTAGATCTAACTATCCCGCCGGTTACATGATGATGTAACGGTTAAAACCCGACAAAAAAATTCCCCAATAGTAATAATAACAACAATAGCAATAGTAATAATAACCTGGAAAAATCCCCAGTCTTGACATGCTGTTGTGAGCTTCATTATCTCAGTACAAAAATCATCATCGTCGTCTTTATTTTCCTTGACAAGTTTTGAGAGATCGATAATAGGTATGTTGTTGTCACAAGAAAAGGACTGCTGCTGCTGCTGATCATCGAGAGATGGCCGCTCAGAAGTGTCCCTGATAAATCTTTCAGGGATTTCTGATGATTTGTTTCTTCCCAGTTCTTGGACATCATGAATATGCCCAACTTTGACGCTTGGAGTTGGAGGCATCTGTGTAATAAAGAGATATTACGAGGACTGGAAATGTAATTAGGGGGAGTCAGTGAGTTTTCAGTTTGGGGTAGTGGAGATGTGTTATTCAATTCAATTTATAGAAAGATGGAAAGGGATAAGCATCTTGAGACCCACTTTATGACTTTCTTCTTCTGCCTTTCCTTTTTTTCTTTACTTTTTTTCCTACTTTTTTTATTTTTCCTATTTTTAAATTCCTAGGATTCTTTTTAAATTTCGGATCTATATATACAAACATAATTAATATATATACATATATAATGAGAGAGATATTTTCAAACTTGAGATCAAGTTTAGAGGAATACTGTTATACCACATGCTAATATATCTACCGTTTATGTGTCATGCATATATTGGTAATATATTTTTTTAAATATATTAACATCACCAATGTGTACATGCTACATAAAGGGTGGCCATATTGATATGTGGTCGCCGTGGGTAGGAGAGCATTACCGTTTAATATATATAATATAATATAATATTTATAAAGGTGGGAAGTTGTTGACTTTAGAATAGAATTTTCTTGATCTTACGACTTGTTAATTGTTATATATTGGTACAAGTACCGTGACACACATGTAATGACGTAAATGAAAATACTCGTCAAAAAGTCACGTGTTGGTTCGTTAGGGTGATTAATAAGGTCTATCTAATGGGCACAAATTTCAAGTTATCCAACTAATTTATTGTTGGAAAAATAAGTTAAACTTGGGTTTAGCTCGGTTTGTTTTTAAGCTTAAATA
>CACSLK010034598.1:1874104-1893431 GCA_902706635.1 Striga hermonthica | reverse complement strand
AAAACGGGATATTAATATTAACATATATAATACACATAATTTACTTAATTATATAATAACATTAAGACAATCTAATAACAACAAATAATAGCAAATTGACATTTAATAACAACAACAACAACAACAACTACAACAACAACAACAATAATAATAATAATAATAATAATAATAATAATAATAATAATAATAATAATAATAATAATAATAATAATAATAATAATAATAATGATAATAATAATAATAATAAATTGGCAAATAATAATAATAATAAATCAAAATAAAACCCAAATAATTCATAAACGAACGGAGCGTTACAGTCTACCCACCTTACAAAGAATTCCGTTCTCGGAATTCGAAAACAATCAACTAGAAGGTAAGAGAGTGCAAAAGGTAACATCAAAACATGAGGGTCGGGTACTCCCTCCGAACCTCGGTCTCCCCCTGTCAAGTCGTCTCGCCCTCGACTTGACTACAACCACTGGACTTTGATGAGTACCCATCCCGGTCTTTCCTGATGGACCCTCGGTCCCAACAGGTCACCGGTACCTCCATATATGTAGGGTTCTGCCTATCACGCAGCTCGTCACAATTCACACATACCTCGGGGTCACGCACACATTCCCTCCATCACGAGGCTAGAACGTGTCATGCATCCTCGCAAGTCCCGGTGGTAGAGTCAATCATCAGGCTAAGTTATCGACTTGGTCGACAAACCATCATAGGACAGACAATCATCACTTTATACTCAAATCTGGTACATTCAGAACACACGATTCTGTTTGATACCGATGACAAGGCCTCACTCATTGCCGACACAAGTAACACCTCGTATGCGGCTTCGCGAGTAATGACAAGATACTCGATAATGATTTCCTCCATGGAGTCGGTCTCCAGTCGAGACTCAAGGCTCCACCCCAC
This sequence comes from Striga hermonthica, assembly GCA_902706635.1. Classification (NCBI taxonomy): domain Eukaryota; kingdom Viridiplantae; phylum Streptophyta; class Magnoliopsida; order Lamiales; family Orobanchaceae; genus Striga; species Striga hermonthica. The sequence continues at coordinate 1,892,513 of CACSLK010034598.1, read as the reverse complement.
ATTACTACAGAAACTACTATCTCGCCATCTCGAGAAAATCTCGCATGTGGCAAGGGAACTAATCGACAAACCTTATGCACTGGGGATTGATGATTAGGGCATTCACACAATGACTCTAAAGATCAACATACACTTTGACCAAAAATCTGGTTCAAAGACCCCTAAAAAGACAAGGTCGGACTGAGTTTAATGCTTAATGCACTGTCACCCGAGAGGTGACACACACGCTGGCGCTGCATATGCGGGGCGCTGGGACGCGTGCATGTACCCACTCGGATACCAACTACAAGGTCAAGGTTTGGCCGTACACACTGACCTGAGGAGTTCGTGCGTTCGGTGATGGCGGCGGCAGCTCTCGTGCGAGTCAACGATCGGCCACTGCAGTTGGCCTCACGTCTCTCAGCACGGGCGTGCAGGCTCGGCCACCACTTCGCGTGGCTACACCCAGTCAGGTTCGGCACTCGGTTCGAGGTGCATTCCAGAAATTCAATTTCCGAGTTTCACAATTCCTAGGTACTCAAATGGGAAAAAGGTTTTTCCACAAGACTCAAAATCACAAAGGTTTGGGTTTGACAACAACAATCTCCCAAAAGGGATCGAACATTGGCATCACTGCTAGGAACAATCCTAACTCGGCAGTTAATACCGAACAACAGAATGGTTAGCTCGTTTGACTCTTCCGACCAACAATGTCGGCCGTCACGACAGCTTTTACTCAAGTAGCTAATCGTGTCGGTAGTCCTAAACGAGTTCAACTCTCATACACTGTCTATAGTTTCCACACTTCGAGATCTTAGCGTAAAGCTTATCTCGTAAGTGTTTCCAGTCAACACTGATATAACAACAATCAAGTTAATTCATATAAGGCAGGCATGCATATTGAATATAACACTTATTTTCGAAAACATAACTCATGCTTACCGAAATCACACAGTACAACATCCTGTTATCAGATATATAACTTGCAACATACACATCATATAAGCATGATTTAAGACGAATATAAATTCTAAGACATGCGGCTACAATTCTCATTTAAATCACACAACCATACAAGGTCGTTTGATCACATATTTTTCAGCAAACATTTTAATCATGATCGCAATTCAAAGCAGGAAATAGTCAACTTACAGGGTTTTAGAAAGTTGAGAATTTTATAAGCTACAGGCACCCAAATAACACGATTCAAGACTCAAGTTAAGCCTAAGGCATGCATCTACAATATCTATTTAAATCATAGAAGCAGATAAGGTCATTAAGATAGTGTAAAAGCAATTAACATTTAGGAATCAATTTATGTCATCATTACCAACTCATCTCATGCATATCCTAAATAGATTTAACATAAATCGAGTCACAGTCATCATATAAGCATGAACCTTATCTCATTAGAAAGCTTAAAAAAAAAACAGACCTATAACTTTCATGTTGATCACTTAAGTAAAAAAAATAACTTTAAAATCGAGTTTAAGCATAAAACACTTCAGTCAAGAAATCTGCCAACATAACTATTTGTCAGTTACAGCAGGTCATTAAAACAGAGATATATCATGCCAAAAAACTCTAAATCATGCAAACTCAAAACCTACAGAAACTAAACTTGGATTGCTACAAGTTCCAAGAAGAGTATTTTTACAAATAATCACATTAAGGGCCTCATTTTAGAGCATACATTTCAATCATAGACACAGCCACTGTTTTAAAACAAATCTGGGCATAACCCCAATTTTGAAAAGTCATATAAAATCAACCAGAACTCCAACTAACATGATTTCAACTCTCAGAGAAAGCTTATAACATGTACTACAAGTTTCATGTTGATCACGTTTTTACATAGTCACATTAAGATTGTTAAAAATAGCCTAACATCATGATTCTCAATTCTGTCTGGAATTTCAAAAACTGCTTGCAGTTTCAACTTAAAAAATTCATAATAAATTCAATTCAACTCCGAATCATGAAATTCCAAAACTCACAGAAACCTAACTCAATTGACTACAAAATTCATGAAGGACACCTAATCAGAAAACAGCTTGTAGACCACGAGAATCTGAGCACAAACAGAGACTATAACGAGAAGTTCCCATACGATTTTTCGCCCAAAAACACAACTTCATGTACATAGCATCAACAAGTCACATATAATCACAACATATAACTCAATTACGTGCATATAAACTATGATGAGGTCAGTCCTAACATGATTTTAACACAAATTCACATAAACTCATACGATCACCACGTAACACGTTTTAAAGAATCCCAGTCGTGCAATAATCGTCAAGTTCAATCATATAAGCATGCTTTTCATAATATCAACTTTAACATCTCGAGTCATATGGATCCTCAGCATCAGGCTTAACTATAAATTCATACCTTTACAACTGCGTGCCTCGCAGCCAACTCACAAGATATTCACGCGATGTCGGAGACTCGTCCTATGGACGACGTCGTCGTCTTTCATCCATGCATCAGTCTTCAGGACTTACGCTTGATCTAACATACAAGACTTATCAACTATCATCGTCCCTCTCGAGGCTTAGCCGCTCTCAAGAGTTACGACGGTGATACGCGTTAGATTCTCCTAAACTATGGGGTTCGATTAGTAACCAATTCGCGGCATCTAAACGACACTCCCGGTCCTCGACGACTGAGGTTCTAATTTCCCGAGTGATCTCATACACTAGAGATTCACTCGGTACTTAATCTTTCTCTTTCGAGATGGGTCACGAATGGTCCTACTCCAAGGACACTGAACGAATCTTATAGCAAAAAAATGCTATAACAACACTTATCTCAATAATAACATACTGAAACTCACAACTAAGAATCTCTAGAGTCCGAACTTAACTCTATATCACTAGAGTTCAATGTCAAACACTAGAGTTCACAAAACCTAAAGAAGGTGGATAGATTTCCTAAGCCCCAAAACAACATATATATCAGTTCATGAGTAGTCCCATTGCTACTCATGCAAAACCTCATAAGTAGTTTCATTGATACTCATGTAGAACATCACAAGTAGTGTCATTGCTACTCGTGCAAAACATCACAAGTAGTTTCATTGCTACACATGCAAAATCACAATTCACATTATAAGTATTTTCATTGATACTTATATAAAACATACCTTAAGCAGTGCGGCGTGACGAAGACGAGTGGTCAATACAAGGTCTAAATCACATAAACAAGTTGATCACATATAGACCAGTCTACAGAAACGCAAACTGACTCTGATACCAAACTGTAACACCCCACTTTGATGTTACAGAAATTCCGGACATTCCAAAAATTAGTACAAATTTTTTGAGATCATTTTCGAAATTTAATGGGTGTTAAACAACATTTTTCATAACCCAAGTGCCCACGTGGATTCATTACACAGTTTTCACAAGGTTTTCATTAACCAAAGAATATCACGAGACATAATACTCAACATGAATAATCAAACCACATCATCATCTCCCAACAAACGAGGGTTCCACAAGTTTTCCCAAAATCAAAACAAATCATACGATTTGGAAAAAAGTTTTAATAAGTCTCAACATAAAAGGTCCAATAAGCCTTATTTATTCCAACGGAAGCTAAATATGCATAATTAAATGACCGACCCACTCGCCTCTCCTCGTCACCCTACACCTGCTTAACCTGCATCCGTAAAGAACAGCTGGGGATGAGCACAAGATGAAAATGCGTGCTCACCACTATGCACGTATATCACAATAATAAATAATGTAAAGGAGGTATGGTTACAGCATGGACATAAATCAATTATTCTGTCACGTCTCCTAATCACATCACAACATATTACCCACGTGTACACATCTTTCATTAGCCAAGGAATGGTGATTTATTACCCTAACTCGTGAGGTACGTGCCATACAACAAGACACGACCTTTCATTAGGTCTTACGGAGACAACCGTATTACATCGAAGGGGACAACCGTACCGACGACTGAATCGGCTCACGCTGATAGGCTACATGGTTTACATGCATACTTAAATCATACCAACTCAACATTAAAGTAAACACATACGGCATAACAAATTTTAGATTAAAACCCACCTAGAATCGGTTGATAAAGCAAATTAACAAGAAGTCGTAGGTGGTTGAGACACTGCTCGTCAGAAACCTACATAATTCAAGACAGTCTCATAAGCAACTATCTCGACTCTTACACAGATAACGAGAATTATACTTAGTCGAATCACATCGANAGAAACTCGTGGAAGTTGTGGAGTTGGAACATTAGGACGACTCTTAAACTCGACCAACTAATTAAATAATCTTATAAAAGCAGGAAATGAAAGTTTGACATAAAAAAACGGGGTCAACGGGTCAAGCAATTGCCAACAAAGCCAAAAACGATTAAAAAGGACTAGTTCAAAATAAATTGAATGAGACCATAAGGGGTTGTGCTTGGACTTTACAATTCAAATTTTTACAGTAAATTAATGGCTGAAAATCACACATTTTCACCAAAGGAAAACCCCTAAACATGCTCCTAACCATTTTAAATAATTCAAGCAAAAACTGACCAGAAATCAAATTAAATTAACTAAAATAGCTACAGTTAGAATTTGACTTTGAAATTTTTACAGAAGCAAGATAACATGACGAACATCCACATATCCATAAATTAGCCATTTTAGACAAGAACGCGATTTTATATGAATTTATTAATAAACAGTCCATAAATGGTTTTTGGGTTTTGACAAGGCTACAGGCCATATAAAAATCTCATATTTTAACCACAAGTACTACAACAACAACATTAAAACATATCCAAAAATCAGAATTTTTGAAGCAATACACGAATTATAGTGATTTTAGCAAAAACGGGCTGTAGCACAGTTTTCAAAAATTCATAACTTACAATATACACAACAAAACGACACAAGGCCAAAGCCGTTGCGTCAAGGACATTCCTAAATCCAAAATTCCACAGCACTTCCACGGAAAAAAAAGATATTAACCTCAGTTCGACAATTTTTCAAAGTAACGACAATCACTTTGATATCCAACAACAATTATATATATCAAAATTCACACGAACATATTACTAAAGCATATAGCCAACTCGATTATCACACGTTCAGCAATAACAACACATATACGAGCACTTAAACACTTATTGGAGCGAAATAACTAAGTCGAGGGTTAGCCCGGGTACCGTTCTCTAGACGGGGTTACGAAACGGGACCAAATCGGGGCCAAACGGATAGCACGTGCACGTTGGGGGATCGATTGCTTGCAGTTTGGACCTCAAGACAGCATTGCAGGTGAAATAGCGCTGCAAGGGGGCTTTGAGATCAAGTAGCAGCGGGGAGTAAATACGCCGGGACTCGCCGGCTTGGTTCGGCACTCCGACGCAACACGATGGGACTCAACTGCTACGTTCGGCACTCCGACGGAACTCGACGGGTCCCGAAGGCTGAGAACAGACGTTGACGGAGGAGGGCTAGCCGGTGGCTGTGTGATGTGGAGGAACAACAGACAGTGGTCGATACGCGAACGGGGTCGCTGCTGCTAGGTCACGGCGAAGGTCTGGTCGCGTGTTGCCGCTGCGCGAACAGGGAAACGCCGGAGGAGGGTCGCCGGAAGTGCTGCTGCGTGGTGGAGAAGGGCTTGCCGGACTGACACTACAAGAAATCTGCCGAACAGTGACGAAAATTCATGTGACGAAAATTAAATCGTCACCATATAATGCCTTACTGTGACGAATTTAATAAATCGTCATTACACCATTGCATATGACGACGACTCCTATATTCGTCATCTTAGAATTATTTTTCGTCACGCAATGGAGTTTTTCATGACAATGCAACTCTATTCGTCACATATACATCTAAATTCGTCACATGGATATGAAATGTGACGAAATTAAATGTGACAAACAAAATGTCGTCACTGTTGTTGTTATGTGAAACGACGCTTGCGACAAATTTGTCATTATATAATTATTTATTGTGACGATACAATATAATACATCTAAATTCGTCACGGTAATACGTATTATGACGAAATTCACTACGACGAAAACAAATTCGTTGTTTTTCTTTGTATATGAAATGACGCTTGCAAAAATTTCGTCATTATAATTTTTTGTTTTGTGATGAACTATAAACAACTAAATTCGTCATATTAATACATATTATGACGAAATTCACTGTGACGAATCAAATTCGTTGTGTTTTTTTTTTTTGTGTTTAAGATGACGCATACGTATAATTTGTCATCATACAACTTTCTTTTGTGACGGTATGGTATAATGCATCTATATTCGTCAAAATAATACATATCGTGACGAAATTCATTGTCACGATAAAAGTCGTTTATTTTTATTTGTATTCAAAATGACGCTCACATATAATTCGTCATTATATAACTTTGCTTTGTGACAAATTTGTGTCATAAGTGGTTTAGTAACAATCACAAAATTTATATTTGTCATTAAAATATGCCCTTTTATAACGTAATCGACTTTTGTCACCAATATTTTATATTGTGTTACGACATCATTTGTCATTAAAATATGTCCTTTTACTCGAAAAATGAATGACAAACATATAAAAGAAAAGCAAGATCAAATTCAATTTTTACAACTAAAGTCAAATAAAATCACCAAACTCGGATTTTTGCACAAGAATCATCAACAGAAACTAGAAAACAAGAGATCTACTCAGAATGCATAAGAATGAAAAATACAAGAACTTGCTCCTTAACACCCAAGAATTTAGCATAATAACATGAACATGGCGTTAAGAAGTTAGCATAATAACATGAACAACCTGCAGCTGGAAGAAAGTACACCTAAGAGAGAGTTAAAAAAAAAAAATACAGCAAAAGGATAATCCTTGAAAAGCACAAACTATATTTACTAAGATTTGAGAATTAGATACCCTTCACCCACTACATGAACTTGATTTTCAATCATCATCTTGTTTACAAGAAAATGAACCTTATCCCCTGCTCGAACACTCGACTATAAATTACAAGTTTCAGATGAAACCCAAGAAGGACTGTAATCATGAAATGAGTTCTCTGGATTTAGATCTCCTGATAGCTCTGAACATGATGCAGTTTCGTAGTAACATTCTTCCCATATTAAAAGGCTGCAAAAGAAAATCAAGCTGAAATCACGGATTCGACATTATCGAATCTTTTTTAGAGTAAAGGTAACAAAAATAGATAATTAAGAGAAAAAGATAGAAAAAGGGATGCAACCAAGAAGTACAACATAAGTATTCAACATATATTCATAGGAAATCTATCACATTTGAAAAGGTTTCATCATCTAGAAACAACTCCAATACTTCTACTGAGATTTTTAAAGACAAACAAAAACTGACCCACAAGAAAACTCCAAATTCAAAGTAAGTGAAAGCTTCACTTATCAAATCATGGAGCGAAAGGAGGAAAAGACAACCATATCCTAAATCTGTAACTTATCAAAACATATATTGTTAACCATATTTTGTTCATTTTCTAGCACGCATCCAACTCTTATCCATTCTCTGGTCCTACATATAAATAACAAAAAGATCAACCATCCATTTAAACTTGCATTCACAAAAAACTCATTAGGTTTGATATGAATTTGCAATAAACCAGGATAATTAGATGCTATAAATTTTCGTTGGGTTCTTTTGTAAAAATTATAGAAAAGTAGGAGCATATGTATCCCACAAAATGAAGGTGGCCCGTTAATCAAAAGTATATATACAAACAGAACAAATGTTGAACTACAAATCATTATAAACTATTACCAAGAAAATAATGATACAGGCACATAGTTTGTACAAAAATAATAATAACAATGAAGTGCAGTTGGAAACTTGTAGTATAACACTAGGAGCAACAGATTGTGATACTAATGTTGAGCTTAGATTGCTCTTTTCGGGCTATGAATCAATGAATATTTTCTTTAAAAAAAAGTCTTTCAAAAGCTCCGCAACTAGTTCAAAATATACGGCCAACAATCACACCAAAACAGGGCAAAAAAATTTACAACATCTACATGCTCCTTCTTCTCTAAAACTTTAACATGATCATAACTAAAACTCAAGGTTCAGCTTAACACTTCCAAAAGCTCACGAAACAGTAGATAACAACAAAGAATAGCAGCCTCCAATCTCATAAACATGCTAAGCACAAAACTCATGCAATTCATGCTTCATACTCCTCTAAACTTATCCAAACTTAATGGCATATGAATTAGTCTAGAAACTGGTCCTTAACAATTCAAAAACACTTAATCTCACCTACAAACCACTTAAACAGAGGCTTGATTCAGCAATCAGAAACAAGGCTGAAAGTATTAAAACAACCAAGCCATTACTATGCTAAATTTTCCTTTTCAACAACAATAAAAATAAGCATGCATTTTCAATACTTTTATTGAACATTTATCTCTGAAATTGCACATCAAAACCGCAGCATACATAACATAAAATATGCTCAGCAAGTTCAATACACACAAGGCACAAACAATACAATCCTTGCTTCTTTTCTCGGCCAAAACAGGGATGTAAAAATGAAACCAAAGCATATAAATGTCACGAAATCTCGGTCAAAACAGGGATAAACTCGGCTCAGTCGAAGGTACCTGTTACGGGACTCAAAATGGAAAAGAAGGTGCTCGATTTCTGGTTGAAGGGCTCTCGAAAAAAACTCGGTTGCTGCAGCCTGCTACCGGCTACCGGACAAACCTAGCCGGAAATCTGTTGGCCCTCGGTCGCGGTTCGTACTTCGTAAGGCCTGGAGGTCGAAGGTCGAAACTCAGAGGTCGGGGCTCGACGTCGGAGAGTGTAAATTTGAAAAACAAATAATCTTTGAATGTGAATTTGTGAGACTGAGAGTGCAAATTCAAAGGAGAATTTGAAGGTAAAGGTGCGAATTTTGTGTGTTTGTACTGTGCGAATTTGCAAGAGGTTGGGACATTGAAGTGTTTGTACTATTTGAAGTGGTTGGGACTTGGATCAATTGAGAGAGAGTTTCAATTAAGAGTTAGATTTTCTATAATTTCAATTACTTCCTCCTATCTTTTTTATTTGTCATTCTAGCAACTCTAATTAAGAATTTTTGTTGTTGCCAATATTACCTCTATTTAATGAAAACTACTACTCCATTAAGTAACACAATTAATGATGATTAATGTAAAAAGTAAATAAAGATTTGTGGAAAATCAAGAGAGAGATAGAATATGAAGAGACATTAGAAATTAGGTGGAGGGGTTAAAATTGGAAAAATATGAACAAAATAGCCAAAATGACATTTATTTATCCAATAGTCAATTAAGCTAGAATGACGAATAAAAAAGATAGGAGGTAGTAATAGTTAAGGTTGTCAACTCGAATCGAGCCAAGCCAAATATTTTCGAGCTCGAGTTCGTCCATATTTTTTAACATGTTCGTGTTTGTTCGTTAATAAATCGAACAATTATTTTTATTCGGTTCGTTTGTTAGGTTCTACGAGTTCGTGTTCGTGTCTGTTGATTTTTTGTTCGCGAACTTGTTCATGTCCGTCCAATAACTAAACAAGTATAATTTAATGTTAGAGTTCAGATCGAGTACTAAACGAACGAGTTATCATCGATTACAAATTGAAATCTAAAATTGTATTATTATTATTAATTTTTTTTTTTTTAATTCTTGTGTTGCCCGTCTAGCCAAAACCTAAGACCCTCGCGAGTCAACCCATTTAGGCCCGCTCTTTGACAGACCTTTGAATAGTAGCCAACCCAGCTACTAGGCCAGGCGGGCCAATGTGACCCATGGGGCCAGACCCGTTTTGACTAGCCTAGGATCAGACCGGGGTGGGTCGGGCACGGGCGGGCTAGGCCGGGGCTAGTTTTAAAACCTAAACATAGATGCGTCAGTGAACGAGTTGAACCTGGTCCGGCCCCGTTTTGAAATTGGGATAGATTTGACCGGCTTCGAATGCTTCGGTCGGGCCAAGTAAAGAAATATTTATAATTATTTGATTAACACGAAATATTCATTCGAATTCATTCGAGCTTGAAAATAAAAAATAAAATAAAATAAAATAACTTCATATTTTAAAATTTCTATAAAAAAAATATTCATATATAATATTTTAGAATTTTTATTAAAAATATTCATATATAAAAAAATAATAATAAAATATAAAATAATAAAATATTAAATCAATGTTCGTGAACATTATTGAATGCCTAAGAACAAGTTCGTGATCGTTCAACTACTAAACGAACCTATTTTTTTGTTTGATCTCGACTTGATTAAGAACAAATGGGCTCTTAATTTACACGAATGAGCACAAACAAGCTTTTGTTCGAGAATGTTCGGTTTGGTAACAAACCTAGAGATTTGGAATAAATTATTTGCCGTTTGATTTAAAAAGTTACGTTACAAATTACTATATACAAAGTACTTTTAAAAGTTATATAATCATAGGATTAAAACAAGTCGACACTTTTGCACATGAGTCGTAATTTAATATTATTCTTAAAAAAATAACGTCATGTTAATTTGTACTATGACATTTTTAAAAAAAATTATCATGTAATTATAATTTTTAAAACATTTCATTGTATTGTTATTTTGTTAGAGCTTTTTAAACAAGGTCACAATTGTTTAGTTTTAATTATATTTTTCAAAAGAGTCACTTATTTATGTTGGTAAATAAGAAGACACATTTTTTTAAAAACGATAAGACCTTCTCGTGTATTAAAGAAGTATTGTGATATACATATAGATAAAAAGAACAACACTTTTGTACAATGTCATAATTTAATAACATTCTTAAAATTATGTCACCATATTGTAAAATAGTGGGAGACTTGTTTAATAATGATAGTAATATTTCAAAAATACTGAAATTATATATGATTAAAGTAGTCATATAAGATCCATGAACAAGACACGTCTAATAATTATTACTTAGTTCTCGGTATAGATGTTTGTAAAATCTCAAAAAATGTACAATTTTTTTATCAGTTCGGTTCGAAAAAAGTAAAATGGTCAATGATTATTTTTCGATTTAATGTGAACTCGGTTCAATTTTTACATAATGTACAACTCCAAGTATTCTGTTTCGGTTTCGATTCGGTAAAACACACATACACACACACGCACATATAATATGCATTTACTATAATTAGTGGCCATAAAGATTCGGGATTAATAATTCATACTATAACTGATAAGATTTCAAGTATTTTAAATAAAACTTCGAGCATAGACTGAAGCATAAAATGCATGCATTTATTTATGTTACATTTGTTAAAATTGATGGAAATTGATATTCAAAGGTTTAGAAAAAAATATATTTTTTAATTATTGTTATTATGAGTGATATTTAAGAAACACTATAAAAGAATATATTTAATAATATTGTTAAAATTGAATTGGTCTAATTTTTTGTAATGTAAAAGAACATATCCAATAGTATTTTTAATATAAATAAAAAATAGATATTTAACTATAATGAATATATTATATTGAAGTTATTATAATTTAGTTAGATTAAATTTTGAATCACTTAAAATTACTTAGTGTTCCATTAAGAACCCAAAATTATACCAAAAAATCACCTAATTTGTATCTCCCCAAACCGACCCCCGTTCACAAACCCAAAAACATCCAATTCATTTGCCCCGTCCATATTCATCAATCCATCCTAAATAAATAAACACAAACCTAAAAATCAGCTTGCTAATCCCCATTAGATCTAACATCTCGACTCATTTTTTTATCTGAAGCCTTCAAATTGGTGTGAATTTGCCGATTGATGAACAAATTTCAGGAGGTAATCCAAATTGAATCCTCTGCTTCAATGACATCCCGCCACCTGCTGCTCGAAATCGGAGGCGAGGACGAGGAAGGAGACGCCGACCGTGCGTGATACAGAGATCGACGACGCGTATGAGGGTGAGATTGGGGGTGGTGCGGGAAGACGGTCGGGTCTGTATGGTGGCGGAGAAGGTGTTGTCGCCGAGTGACAGCCAATTCTCGACGGAGGTCAGGTCGTCGGTCACGCCGGTGCAGAGGCTCGCCACGTCCATGGTGATCCGGCTCCACAGGTTCGGGGCTTTCCATTCTCATATGAATCATCTATTTTTTTTGGTGTAAAATTTGGCTTAATTAATTTTATGATTTTTGTTCTAAAATTTCGCTTAATAAGGGTAATATGGTTATCTTTGGCCAATCTTATTCCCTAAAACAATGGCGGAGAAAATTTTTTATTTGGCGCTCATTGCCTCGTTTCATTTTTGGTACTCTTATCTATATAAGGTAGATAAAGACTGAATTCAATGTGATCGTATCTTCTGCTAAAATCTCTCCTCTCCCTCTCACTCCTATAAGTCCAATATTAGGCTAACAATCAACAAAGTTATAACATGCGCGCCTTCTCTTTTGCATTAGTCTGTTCTGGAGGAACTAAATGTCTAAATACTCTTAAGTTTTATCTTGCTTCTTTATGTTTTATAGAATTTTTTACCCAAAAGTATATTGTTTGGTTGTGCCTTACATTAAGGTTGAATAATTAATTACTTGGCTTGTGTTATTTATTCTTTCTGATTTTGTTTTTGCCTCAGACTTTAATGTTTTATTTTTATTTTTTTTTTTCGTACAGATTGTTTCAAATGGCTCCTGGATTAGTTCGTAATCCAAAAGCAAGAATCATACCAAATAATTCTCGGCAGATTCTCATGGAACACATGACAGGAGGTTTAATAAGGAGTAAAACCCGACAATCCGAGAAACCTGATATGGCATCATACAAAGTGAACAAGGGATTGCCAATAACAGATGGTTCGTCTATAGGAAGCAAAACTGTGAATCCGACGTTCGAGGGAAACATGCCAACTAATAAGCCTCCTCAAACTCATCAAAATGAGAGCATTCTTATGCCAGAAGTTCAGTCTCCTCAAACTCAGCACAAGGAGAGCACTCTTACGCAAGAAGTTCAGACTCCTCAAACTCAGCAACAAGAGAGGACTGCAAAATCAAAGTCAGCAAAATGGAAGCACTCCTCATTCTTCATTACAAGAGGGAAGTCAACATCCTCAATCACCTTAGGCAGATATCATTGGTAAGTATCTAATATTCCGAAACCGTTGCGAATTTACAGTTGCAAAAACATGCTAAACATGTTGTAGTTGCCTTATGTGATAATTTGTTGTTGAAAATCTGATTACTTGGCTCCGGGGTAATGTGTGCTCATTCAGATTACTGAAGGATAGCATATGTGCCTGTTATGTGGCAGTGGAAATTGTTGATGTGATAATTGATAAATTCTTTTACGAGTTTGATGTTTTGTCCATGTTAACAACAATGAGTTACCTGGTGGTTTATAATTGAATATAGTTTGAAACTCTAGTGATTTGTATGATATCAAAACATACCTGCTCTGCTTATTTGAACCAAAATGCATGTGCCTGGTGGTTTATAAGTTTATCTCTTTTTCTAATGTGGTTTGTCTTATTATAGTCTAAAAAGTAGACCTAAAAAATTAGGTTCCTTCAAGTACCTTGAGTACTGATATAGAGCTGACGTTAGAGAAAAAGAAAAAAGGGAAATTGTTGATGCTGAACCAGTTATAATATGTGATTTGGTCTTTGAGCAGCTTCTTTTGTGGATATTTAGCTAAATTTTGTTTGCATCATTCTAAAACCTTGATAGGGATTATTGTAAAATCTTGTTTCACTTTCAGGTAGCAGGTCAATTTGTTGCCACAATAAATGATCAGAAAATGACCTTGTGTTGTATTCATATCCATCAAAACGTCTTTATGGTTCTTCTTTTTCTTCAAAAAAATACTGTGATCAGAAACATCTACTTGATTTGCTTCGACTTTTCCATAGTTGTCACATTGGTGCACTTAAAGTCAACTGGGTTTTCATTTTCATTTCATTTTTTCACCTCTTTACTTATCTTAATTACTATTGTAAACTGTGTAAGAGTAACTACTCTAGCAATTGGTGGTTCTTTCATGAAAGATACATTTAGTCTAGAACTACATATGATGCTTTAGGAAATTAGTACTTTGATTAATTAGTCTGTTAAATTAAATTGAAGATGTCCGAAATACGATTTTAGTAGTTGGACAAACACAGTTTAACTTGGCTCATCAAATCACTACTTTGCATTGTTGGTTCCACAAGTAAAAAAGTAGACCCTAAAAAAGTAGAATTCATTAGTTTCACCTCGGTTATTTGCTAAATGTTGCAAAATGTTGATAATTGTGTAATTGAATATAGTTTGAAACTCCAGTGATTTGTATGATATCAAAAACTTGTCTGCTTTGCTCATTTGAACCAAAATGCATGTGCCTGGTGGTTTATAAGAGATGGTTTATAAGTTCATCTCTTTTTTCTAATGTGGTTTGTCTTATAGTCTGAAAATATGTTTTGTAGAATTCATCAGTTTCACCTCGGTTATTTGCCAAATGTTGATAAATGTGTCATTGAATCTAGTTTGAAACTCCAGTGATTTGTATAATATCAAAAACATGCCTGCTCTGCTCTTTTGAATCAAAATACATGTGCCTTTGCTTTTTAGCGTGTTCCATAAATTACAATCTTATGGGTAAGTTGCATGCACAATCTCTTATTCTAATTGTTGAAATGAATATCAATATGATTATATAGTTTTTATTGGTATTTGTCAGGACTTGATGATTTCAAGGAGAGAAAAATATTCTGAACAAGGCGCTGAGAAGAGTGCACAAGAGATACTTCTTGAGGTTTTTGGCCATGGAGATGGATATATAAAAGGTTATGGGTACGGCCCGAGGTCGCCAAGTAGACGCAAAGCATATGGCTCGAATGGTCAGAAGGAACTTCTAGAGACTCAAGAAAAGCTGCGTGAGAAAGAATCTGAAGTGATTGAGCTTAAGGACTAAGTTAGTGATTTGAATGCAAAAGTAGACAAACTTATGGCTTTTATGGCTGCCAATGGGAACATAATTTGAGAATGTTAGCTTTGTTATTATTATTATTTATTTATTTGGAGCATTTTGAGATTGTTAGTTCGTTTATTTAAGTTTTTAATTAGCAACATTATTATTGTTGTTGTTTTTTAAATTTATCATCTACAACATCTTACCATCATATGTTATAAAGATTTTGTCACTGTATTTTCTTTTTCATGACAATTGTTTGGAGTGACGATAGTTTTTGTCAATGTATTATATATTTCATGAAAAATAAATTTATCACTAAATATATGCAAATAATGACAATTATTAGATTTGTAATAGTGACAAATTTTAAATTGTCATTAAAAATACTTTTTTTTCACAACATGTAATCGTGGTGTATTGTTTGGATTTGTCACTATATGAAATGTTAAAATGACAATAACTTTTGTCACTAAATATTTACCCTTTCATGACAACTTATGTTGTCATTATATCTCAAGCTTTTGATGACAATCTTATTTTTCGTAATCATAGAGATAATAATTTATGACAAAAGAATTCATCGTTGTTGTATATTTTTGGAGACAATGAATATTTCGTCACTACTTCTATTTTTTTGTGACACTTTTGGTATCGTCATATTTAAAATTTATTTTTGTGACGACCAATATTTTGTAATTATAAAACAACTCTTTCATGACGAATTCTATGAAATATGACGATTATCTTAACGAAAATGCCACAAATATATTCGTCATTGAAATATTATAAATTTGATAAAAAAAAATAAATTCGTCACTAAACAATAATACTTAGATGACAAATATAAGTTTTTGTCATTTAAAATTTATTTTTTTATGACGAAATAATCATTTACCTGACAAAATTTTTATAATAAACGTGACGAAATTATTGTCACAAAAAGTGACAAAAAAACATGACGAAACTTATTAACGTCATTAAAAGTTAAACATTTGGTGACAAATTTGAAATTTGTCACCTATACCTAATATGACGCGGCTACGGTGACGATCTCTGTGACGATAAATTTTCGTCATCAATATACTGTTGTGACGAAAAACAAGGTTTACATCACGAAATTTTTCGTCATGTTTTGCAAAATTTCTTGTAGTGCATGATTCGAAACTCGCCGGGACCTGTACGTGCGGGTCTGATTCTCGCGATGGGATGGCAACGGGATGACCTGCTGCACCGGACGATGGTGATCGCGCGATGATGGTGAGCCAAGGATGATGATGATGTTGGATGACGATGGTGACTGGTGCGATGATGATGGCGGCGATCAATTCACAAGAGAGGGAAGGGAGCGATCAGAGGAGAAGATGAGATGAGATGCTCTGTAGTTGCTTCTGTCGATGGTCGATGAGGGATAAGAGAGAGAGAGGGTAAAACAGATGAGGACTGTGGGAAATTATGATTTTTGACGAGGAAAATATAGATACAGTGTTGTATATATATGTGCAATGATTAGGTCTTATCTTCTTGACTTCTAAGAAAGACACACGAACTCAACTTTCACACGCACAGAAAAACAAGGGAAAATCGGGGTTCATGGGTCGGCTAAGGTGCGGGCTCGAGATAATCTGACGATAATTAAACAAAATAAAACGGGACATTAATATTTACATATATAATACACATAATTTACCTAATTATATAATAACATTAAGACAATCTAATAACAACAAATAATAGCAAATTGACATTTAATAACAACAACAACAACAACAACAACAACAACAACAACAACAACAACAACAACAACAACAATAATAATAATAATAATACTAATAATAATAATAAATCAAAATAAAACCCAAATAATTCATAAACGAACGGGGCGTTACAAGACGGCTTAAGGAGGGAGAGATCACCGTCTACATGGGCGATGGTACGAAAGTGGCAGCTGTTGATGTGGGAGATATTACTTTATCGTTTAGTAGTAGTAGTTTGGTTTTAAGACATTGCCTTTATGTTCTTAGTTTTAGAAAGAATCTTGTTTTAGTTTCTAAGCTTGTTTCGGATGGTTTTTATTTACGTTTGATGACTAGGTTCTTATTCGCTATGGAAATCGTTTGATTTGTTCTAGTTCACTAGTTGTCAATTTGTATGTACTTAAACCAAACTATCCTACACTACAACAAACTGAATTGCATAATGTCATGGCTAAATCTAATAAGAGGAAGGAGTCTTGGCAGATGAATCAAGCATATCGTTGGGACCTTAGACTTGGGCACATCAACCTTAGAGGAGTCAAAAGTTGGTATCTAGTGGGCATCTCGGTCCATTAGAAGATCAGTATCTAACTTGCGAATCGTGCCTGAAAGGTAAGATGGCCAAGAGGCTGTTTACGACAAAATGGTATTGGAGCCAAGAAGTGCTAGGATTGATTCATTCTGATTTGTGTGGTCCTATGTGTTAGAGGTATGCTGTAAAAGCTGTGTTTTGCAGTTTCTATCAATTCCATTTTGATCTGGCAATCATGTTTCGGTCAAAGTACATATGTTTGCAGTTTATTTATTTATGCAATACATACTCCATGTCTTATATTGAGATAGTGTGGTTCGAAGAGTTTCGAACGGAAAGATCACCTATCGGTTCCTTATAAGACTAAACTACTCGTTCACAGTCTAGATTGGCAGTGAGACCCCACTTGGAAAAAGACTGTAGTGTATTCCCGATTCAGTTGGTCTTTGACTGAAGGATTACACTAGCACTTATGTTAAGTGTTGAACAGGACCATAGAAGGATAAGGATATGAGACTCACTGACCGTTGTCGTAACCTAGACCTTCAGTGATTGATGCGTTCTCTTAAGCTGTAAAATAATATAAAATAGGCATATATTATTATTTCTTATTTATTTGATTTACCAAGTGATTCCTATTCCGTTAGGATGACATACGAGGTATTTTGGTAAGTAAGAATAATTATAGGGTTAATTGCTAAATAAACCTTAACTATTTTGTGTTTGGCAATTTTATCTCAATCTTTGGGTAATTGCAATAAAATCTCAACCTCAATTTACTTATTGCAGGTCGAACCTAAAACCAGTTGGACCTTCAAAAAACTGGTCTATTTGAAGGCGGTTCGAACATATCAGAGCTCATATTTACCGGTTCACTCCAGATCTAGGAGGAGACTCATCACCGGTAGCTTACATTGACATAGAATTTTCGGCTTTGTGCGTGGATTTACATTAAATACGTGGAAAATGTCAACTTGCTACGTGGATGGCATAAAAACCCGTATCAATGGAAGACTTGGAAACAAAATCGATCCACAAATACTTAAAATCAATCACTCTGCACTCAAATTTGCAATAAGTAAATTGAGTTCGAGATTATATTGCAATTACCTAAAGATTGGGATAAAATTGCCAAACACAAAAAGGTTAAGGTTTATTTAGCAATTAACCCATAAATATATGATGTGCTATTATAGATTATTTACAGTCACTATGTTCCAGTGTGCTGGATT
>CACSLK010034598.1:1812672-1830772 GCA_902706635.1 Striga hermonthica | reverse complement strand
CAAAACTGTACTCACTGAACATGATAAACTGAATAAAGATTAAATGAACGAAAAGTGCTCGGATCATGCCGGACTGAATTGAACATAAGGAGATATCAACGCACCTACGCATGAACCGAACATAACATGCTTTATCTTTGAAATTCTTAAATTTATTCGAGCAATTAACCTCAGCATGACACTGTTATCATTATGAGGAGGAGAATACCTTCACAGACGATCGTCGGAACAATCAAGCTGACTTCCTTAAGCTATCGCGTGTACCCGTGCGGTGCCTTCTCTTGCCGTGCGATTGTGGAGGATTATTGAGGGAATTTGCTGAAATAGATTGCTGAATATAGAGGTGACTTAAGGAGGATGTATTGCTGAGCTTATTATAGGGAAAAGTGGGAAAAAAATTTGCTAAGTTCCTCCTTATATAGACGGCCGTGTGGGAGGAGGGGTGATGTAGCCCATATGTGGCCTTCTCCCCATCTTGCCACTTGCCATTTCCTCATGACTTCTATTTTGACTAAGCATCTTCCTTAACTAGCAAATGGCATCACTTGATTGGAGAAAACTTGAGGGAAACTTAGTTTCCTATAGGAGAAGGAAGCTTACGGTTTGTTACTCAAATTAGAAGAATGAACTTAATTGCTCACGGCTTAATGCCACTTGTGTGTGATTAATTTACAATTAATCACTAATATATGTTTAATTCTTTAATTAAACATAATGCTTAATTACCAAAATTATTTCGAACGTAAACGGTACGTCGAAAATAGATTTCGGTAATTCCGACTGAACTTAATTAATTCCGAAAATAATAAACAATAACGTTACTATATCGGATTTAAACGTAATTTATACCGATTAAAATATCGGGATATTACAGATTTACTGAATGATTATTGGTGATTAGAATGTAAAATATGTATGCAATACTCAACAATGGCCCCGGTCCGAGGTGAACCAAGGTGAAAAGCTTCTGTGAGCTGTTTCGTGTTTCATCATAAAAAAGTTCGGTTCGAGAATCCTCCCCCGTACAAGTATTATGAGCTTTCTATTTATAGTAAACTTTTAGAGATACATATCGGGATTCGTGCGTTGCTTTTTCCATAAAGCTACTTTTTGTGGGAGGTCAGGATAGTGGGTCCCACTTGAATGATAGCAGATCTCGTAGTTCGTGAGAATGGCGTGTAGGCGCCTTGTCACCTGCTTAGGAGGTAACGACCTCGGTTAATGTTGATCTCGGTTGGTAGTGGTCACTTCGGTCTTCTATGGTTATGTCGGTTTGTCATACGAACCGGGGTGACTTCGGACCATGTAGGTGCAAATGTTAAGTTGCCTAAGACGTTGTTGGAAGCTCGTAACAGTGGATTGCCGAGTCGGATGATAACATAAACAATTTAAACTTGTAAAAATTAATCACTTTAAATATATCCTTACATAACATTATAACATTAGCTTTTCTTAATTTAATGCTCAAAATTAACTTTAGTTGCCACCAAAAAGGAGTTAATGACAATCTGATCATTTCTATCGGTCACACGACCCGTGTGACATGTCACACGACCCGTGTGACCTCACACGACCAGTGTGATCTCACACGACCCGTGTGACTTTGAGTCACACGACTTGTGTGAAAATGCCGAAACTGAACTTGAACAGTGCCTTGAGCCACACGACCCATGTGGCCTATCACACAACCCGTGTGACATCACACGACCCGTGTGGCTATCCACACGACCAGTGTGACAATAAAACTTCAAAATCTTAACTTATTTGGCCTCAAAAATAGCTCAATCTTGAAGATAAACTGATACTTAATACTAATAACTGAATGGGATATTACACCCCTGACGTGACCTGCATGCTATCAAACTCTATCCACTGGAAAGCTACTGTGCACAAAATTAAAACAGCTCTTACCCCAAACAAAAGCTACAACGCGACATGTCTGAAAATTAACACCAATACAACTTAACACAAAGCAAGACTCCTAAGAAGATAAAAAAAGACATTAACAAAATTTAAAATCCAAGGCTAGCTGATTCCTCCCAGTCTGCTAAGGCAAGCCTGATAGTATCAACTTCTGAGCGGAGAACCTGCTGAAGCACCCAAAGGTTTTTCGTCTTCCACATCCACAATAGGAGATAACAAGTGAGCTGAATTCTATCCTCAGTGGTTGAAGCTTTATTTACGTTGCAGATGTGGATCCACAGTGCTAGAATGAGTCAGTACCATGCTATAGACCTTCCCAAGAAATCGGAGCAAGCTTTCAGATTAGCTTGGCCCTACTTCAATGGAAGAATAAATGTTTCTGGGTCTCCTCATTTTCCCCACAAAACTTACACCCTTGATCCAGGATTATCCCTCTATGTTGTAGGTTCACCAATACATGGAGAATCTTATTGAGTCCTTTCCAAAGAAAGTGCCTCAGCTTCCTTTTAATTTTCAGACTCCAGGTTCTTTTCCTTGCAACCTTCAACTCTTTTTTATTTTTACTTGAGCCAGCAATGTTTAGTTCTCTCTAGCTTTTCCTCAACCAATCTTCTATATGCAGATACCACTATGAATTTGCCATTTGAATTCCAGTTCAAGTAGATTTTTCAGGTTTGGTAGGATCCATGTTTCTGATGTTCAAACTTGTTGTTGCTTCTTCTGGTAAAAATACTTGCTCCACCAAGTTTTTCTTCCATCTCCTTCCTGAATCATCCAACAATTCTTTAACCCATATCAGTGCTTGGGTTCTAGGAACTTCGCTTGCAAGTTTCTTTCCTTTAAGCTTAGGGACCCAAGGGTGTTCCGAAAGTTTGATTGAGCTGACATCCCCAATTTTCAAAGACATGCCTCTAAAGAAATCCTCTTTAACGTTCCGTCAACTTGTCCAAAGCCAGAAGCTGTTATGTTTCATTTTAGCTGTCTAGAGACAATCATTTGGAAAATATCTTCCCTTCAATATTTGACTGACTAGCAATTCAGGCTGAGACTGTGTTCTCCACAACTGTTTTAGAATTAATGCTTTGCTGAAAATGTGTAAGTCATGGAATCCTACACCCAATTGAGTTAGCAAGCCAGTCATTTTCCAGGACTTCCAATGTATGCATTTTTTTCCTTCCTTGCCCGTACTCCACTAGAAATTGGCCATGTAAGAGGATATCTTTTTGGTCACTGATTGTAGCANNNNAAAAAAAAAAAAAAAAAATTAGGACATAGTGTATGTTGGTAGGGTACCAATGACAGCTTTCAGCAAGCCTTTTTACTTGCATGGAAAAGATATTTGTTTTTCCAATTCGATATTTTTTTACTCACAGTCTCCTCCGCATAAAAAAAAGTTACTTTTGGTAACTCCAATACCAAGTGGTAAGCCCAAATATTTAGAGATGGACTGAGTGGTAATTCCCGTTAGGATACTAAAAATTTGGTCTTTGAGGGCTTGATGCGTGTCTTTGCTGAAAAAAATAGAAGATTTTTGGAGGTTGATCTTTTGCCCTGTCAAGGAGGAGTAGGTATGCAAAATATTCAAACGAGTGTGGGCTTCTTGAGTTTCTACCTTAACAAATAAGAGGGTATCATCTGCAAAAAAGAGGTGGGTTAAGAGGGACAATGTTTACTCAGCTTAATTCCCTAAAGATGGCCTCTGTCTACTTCAATCTTTATCAAGTGGGAGAAAATCTTAGTGATCAAGATGAAAAGGTAGGTTGAAAGTGGATCACCCTGCCTTATTCCTCTTGATGGCTTTAAGTAATCTGTTGTTTGACCATTAATGTTAAAGGAAAATGATGTAGAAACAACACACATCATAACCAACTTCACAAACAAAGAGTTACATCCCAATTTTAGCATAATAAGTCTAACACTGTCCCATTAAACTCTCTCAAAGGCTTTGTACATGTCTAATTAAATGGACATAAACCAATGGTTGCCTGATTTGTGGTTCTTAAGAAAGTGCATCACCTCATTGGCTATTATAACGATATCCAATAGTTGTTTATCCTTCACAAAGTAGATTCGTTCACACTAATACAAATAGGTAAACAAGGTTTAAGCCTATTTTCTAGGATTTTGGAATCACTCTATAAACCACATTGCAAAGGCTAATTGGTGTATTGGGCTACTTTAGTGGGATTAGGGCATTTAGGAATAAGAGTTATTAATGAGTGATTGAGACTTTTCAGGATTTGGCCAGAAGCAAAAAAGCTAAACACATATTCACAAAGGTCATATTGAATAATATTCCGAAATGACTGGAAAAAGAGAGCATTTATACCATCTGGCCTAGGGGCCTTAGAAGGATTGATGTTGAACAAGGCTGTTTTGATCTATTCAATGCTCACTTATGCAATCAATTCTAAGTTCCTTTCTACAGAAATGACCTCCTTAATGCCTTGTAAATGTCTGTCCCCTGTGATTCTACTAGTTGATGTGAACATAAAAGAGAAGAACTCCTCAATGCAGTTGGCTATCTCATCTTTGCTTTCACTGATAACATCATCCTCTCTAATAAGCTTCATAATCTTATTCTTTCTTCTTCTTTGCATGGTTTGGGCATGAAAGAACTTTGAGTTCTTATCACCATACTTGAGCCATGTGATCCTGGACTTTTGCTCCCAATATTGTACCCCATTTTATAAGCTGCATTCAGTTATGTTGTTAGTCCATCGCAAGCCTTCCAATCTCTCAACCCCCCAGATCTCTTAAATGCTCCGGTGACGAGAATGGACTCGTGCTATGTTGAATTAGTCCAGACTCGAGCATCTCGCCTAACTGCTTCTCGATCTCTGCCTCTTAGAAATGCACGTAGCGATACGAATGCACATGGACTGCTCGGACTTCGTCGACAAGTGGGATGCGATTGTCGTACGGTCTCCTTGGCGGTAATCCCTTTGGCTCGGCCAGCAATTTTCTGAACTGAGCGAGTAAGTCCTGAATCTCTCTCTCGTATGGTGATGAGTCTTCAGACCCCTCCATATCTCCCTCGATCATGACAGAAAAAATTTGACTTCTTCTTCTCCATATTTTCTCGATGCTTTTCAGCCTGATCTCCTTGGCCCCATCATCACTACTCGCCTTTAAGGTTACCTTTTGATCGCCGGTATCAAACTTCATAACTCCTTCTCGATAGCTAGTAGTCACATCACCAAATCCCTCTAGCCATTGAACCCGAAGTACTATGTCGGGTCCTACAAGGGCAAAACATATAGATAGGTCTCAACCGTGAAACCAAGAAACTTGATGGGCACGCCTTGGTCTGACTCGAAACAGCGTATGCGCTCATCATTGGCTACCCGTACATCGAACGACTCAACCTTGGTAGTGGGTAATTCAGCTTGTGGGACAACGAGGCGTTTATGAAATTGTGTGACGACCCGTTGTCCACGAGCACCACAACAAGTTGGACGTGGACCAACGCGGGCAGCCGCATGGTTCTCGGCCCTTTAGTACCGACCATTGCGTGAGATATCTCTGCCTCATCTTTAAGTGTCTCGGCCTCAGCTTTCTCTGGTTTGGGCTCGTCACGAGTTGGTTCATCATCGTCGAAGTCAACTACTTGGATCAAATAGGCCTGTTTGCACTTATGCCCCAGCATGTACTTCTCTTTACATTTGAAACATAGGAATTTCTCTCGTCTCCGCCGCATCTCTTTGAAGATTAGATTCCTAACTTATGGTGGTCGAGGTCTGAAATTGTTAGGCGGTCCTTCACTCATGCCCCGGTTGATATTGGGCGTGCTCGGAATCACTCGGCGTTGTTCGGTGAAGCGCATGTCGTTGCGTCCAGACCTTCGTGTTGCGACTAGGTGATCACGCCTTCTTCGTGCCACCTCCATTGCTTCTTGCATCGTTGTTGGCCTTTCTAATCGGACCTCTGCAACAAGATTAAATTTTAGCCCTCCGACGAACGCCCCTACTAGCGTACTCTCGTACCATCTGCGTACACGACAAGCTATACGCTCGAACTGTTAGAGATATGTTGTAGAAGCTATGTTTTGTAGATTCTATCAATTCTATTTTGATCTGGCCATCATTTTTCGGTCAAAGTACATATGATTGCAGTTTGTTTATTTATACAAATCATACTCCTTGTCTTATATTGAGATAGTGACAGAAAGATCACCTATCAGTTCCTTATAAGACTAAACTATTCGTTCACAATCTTGACAGACAGTGAGACCCCTCTTGGAAAAGACCTGTAGTGTATTCTTGATTCAGTTGGTCTTTAACTGAAGAACACTAACATTTATGATAAGTGTCGAACAGGACCGCGGAAGGATAAGATTATGGGACTCACTGATCGTTGTTGTAATCTAGACCTTCGGTGATTGATACGTTCTCCTAAGTCGTAAGATAATATAAAATAGGCATATATATTCACTTATTGTTTATTTGATATACCAAGTGATTCCTATTTTTAGGATGACATACTAGGTATTATGGTAAATGAGAATGATTATATGATGTGCTATTATAAATTATTTATGGTCACTATGTTCCAGTGCGCTGGATTGATGATGCCCCGAAATGAGCTGAGGAAGGTACATTATGTTAAACCCTACAGGTAGACAATTGTCTGACATAATGGTTAATGGTCTGAGTGGTACTAATTTCGGAAATGAATAAGAAGTTGATTAATTATTTTGTCAGTAATTTAATTAATCAACAGACGTTATATCTCAAACATATGTAGGTAAATCGAATAATCGGATTAATATTATTTAATCATAGAGGCTCGATTTTATTGATAAAATATGAGCTAAATGGAGAGAGCAATAATATTACTCTAGTGGGATATTTTATTATTTAATTCCATTTAATAAAGAATTAATTTTATTCCATATTTATTATTCCATGAGGAAAGAAATATTCCTACAAGAATCTTGTCTAAGGTTAGGAGACTTGGGAGTCTTCTAGAAGGTGATGATTAGTAGGAGAATTCTATCCTTGATTGGATTAGTATATGGAGTAGAATTAGGATTTCTTTGCCTAATGGGATAAGCCCATATTTAGCACCTCCTTAAGGTCCCTAATGGAGCCTATAAATACAGCATGTCCCAAGCACTTATAAAAAGTTAATGTTGGCCGATTTTCTCCTACATACACGAGAGAAAGAGCATTGTTTGAGAGTTAGGGAGATTCGATTTATCGCTCCACCAAAATTAATCGAAGTAGGTGTTTAGGTAATCCGTTAAAAGACTTTTGGGTACAATATAATCGAGCCTTTAATTACATATTTTCGGTCATCCCCTTCCGCCATCCGCCGCTGTCGACAGCCGAGCGCAGCCACTCGCTACCGCAAGCAGCCGCTTATTGCCAGACCCTGCTAGTGACACCTTACCGATCACGTAACTTGCGCTTACTGCCTGCAATGCTCGCGCCCGCTCCCAGCGCCCGCGCCATACCGCGAGCGCCCAGGAGACTTGCCCAGCAGGCTCGCGTGCGTCCAGTTGCCTACGCCCGTCAACCTCGGCATAGGAGTAGCGTCAGTCCGCGAAGCCTAGCGATACGCCTGCACGCCCCAGCGCCCGATGCGCATCACCAGCATCCCGTGCACATTGCCAACAACCGCAATCAGCACACGACATGCACACGTCGCAGGCGACCTGCCCGCTGCACCCGATGCCGAGACACGCAACCGTGTGACCGAGTTCCATCTGACTTCTTGATTAGAATCGAGTAAAGGCCAAATCTATCTGCCCATTAGATTGTGGTGTTCAGACGAACTACATCAATGGTATTCTACATCGTCTCTGAGTCGACAAAAATTTTAAAAGGTAATGTCGATATCCTAACTATAGATTCTGATGCGTTAGGATTCGGTGCTTTGAGGTGTTAGTGAATTTATTTGAATGTTGTTACATGGGATCAATATTTGATGTGTAAATTCCAAACTACTTGACTGAGTAAAGACTATGTTTGCATGATCCTAGGAATTCAAAATGTCTTTCAATTCGTTGTCTGTTATTCTCAAAGAAAACAAACTTGTTGGTCCTAATTATATTGACTGGAAAAGGAACTTGGATATTGTGTTAACTGCTGAGGGGTACAAATTTGCTACTATTGAGGCTTGTCCGGCTGTGCCTGCTGACAATGCACCAGACCAAGAGAAAGAGGAGTATGCTCGGTGGAAAAAGGCTGACGAGATGGCAAAGTGTTACATCTTGGCATCTTTTTCAAATGTGCTTCAACATCAACATCAGTCTATAAACATTGCAGCAGAGATACTCCTAAATCTCAAGGAGTTATTTGGTCATCAGTGGCGGGCTGCTTGACAAGAAGCCATGAGGGTTCTGATGAACATGGCCATGCGTGAGGGCACTCCCGTAAGGGAACATGTTCTTGCTATGATGGCCCAGCTGAATGAGCTGGAGGTTCTTGGGGCTTTTATTGATAAGGAAACCCAAGTCGATATAGTGCTCCAGTCTTTGCTGAAGAGTTTCGAGCATTTTCGGTTGAATTACAACATGAATAAGATGTTAATGACTCTTCCGGAACTTGTCTTTGAACTTTAGTCAGCAGAGGGCCTGTTTAATCAGAAGACCCAAGCTATGGTGGCCCAAGGGGGTGAAGCTTCCACTTCTAAGGCTTCTAAGGGAAAGAAGAGGAAGAAGTTTGCAGGAAAGGGCAACGCGGTCATGAATGACGCGCAACCTCGACAGAAGGCAAGGAAGCCTAAAGGCAAGTGCCACAGATTCAAGCAGAAAGGACACTAGAAGGCAGACTGACCTCTTCTCAAAAGGTTCGACAAAGGTACATCTTTTTCTTTAGTCGTTGAAACATGTTTAGCGGTGTTACCTACC
Organism: Striga hermonthica; assembly: GCA_902706635.1. Lineage (NCBI taxonomy): Eukaryota > Viridiplantae > Streptophyta > Magnoliopsida > Lamiales > Orobanchaceae > Striga > Striga hermonthica. The sequence goes on along the minus strand of CACSLK010034598.1, from coordinate 1,821,993 downwards.
AGAAACCTGGTGTGTAGATACGGGAGCCACTGATCATGTCTGCAGTTCAATGCAGGGGTTCTAGGAGACCAAAGGGCTTAGGGAAGGAGAGGTTACATCTACTTGGGTGATTCTAGTAAAGCGTCAGCAGTTGCAGTGGGAGATGTCTATTTAGATTTTGGCTTAGATAGGTTTCTAGTTTTGAAAGATTGTCTTATGTTCTTAGTTTTAGAAAGAACTTGATTTCAGTTTCTAACTTGTTTATGAACGGTTTTTTTGCTACTTTCGATAATAAAGTTGTTATTCATTTTGCCAAAAAGTTCATATGTTCTGGTTCATTAGTAGACAATCTATATATTCTAGAATCTAAGTCATCATACTGTAATAGAAACAATTACTTAATTCATCATCTAATCTGAATAAGAGAAAGGAACCTTCTAAAAGGAACGAAACATATCTTTGGCATCTAAGAATTGGTCATAAAAATCTTAGGAGGATTCAAAGGTTGGTAGCAGACGGGCCTTTGGGGTTGTTAGAAGTCGAGGCTTTTCCAACTTGCGAGTCTTGCCTGGAAGGCAAAATGACTAAGAGGGTTTTTTAGTTCGAAGGGGCATTGAGCCGAAGATGTGTTAGGCTAGTTCATTCCGATCTATGTAGTCCTATGAATGTTCAAGCGAGAGGTGGTTTCGAGTACTTTGTTACGTTTATCGATGATTACTCGATATATGAGTACAATTTTGTTCTGCACCGCAAGTCTGAATGCTTTGAGAAGTTCTTAGAGTATAAGGCAGTTGTGGAGAAGCAGTTAGGAAAAAGTATCAAGTCACTACGATCAAATCGTGGTGGCGAGTATCTCTCGAATGAGTTTAGGAACTACTTTATGGATAATGAGATTACATCCCAGCTGATTGTGTCTGGCACGCTTCAACAGAATGGCATAGCAGAACGGATGAATAGGACTCTTATGGAAATGGTTAGGGCAATGATGAGTTATAGTGCTTTACCAGATTCGTTTTTAGGATATGCTCTAGAAACAGCGGTATATATTCTGAATAGAATACCTTCTAAATCAGTACCATCTACGCCATTGGAGTTGTGGTATGGGCATAAGCCCAGTCTAAGGCATCTCAGGATTTGGGGTAGTCCAGCACACGTGCTGAGAACCGATACTGATAAGTTGGAACATAGAACAGAAGTAAGGTTGTTTGTGGGATATCCTAAGGAAACGAAAGGTGGTCTATTTTATAGTCCCGAGGACCAGAAAGTAATCGTTAGTACAAATGCTAGATTCTTGGAAGATGACTATGCATTAGATCATAACCCCAGTAGTAGACATGTCCTCGAGGAGTTAAAGGGAGTGAGTACTTCAATACCGAGTGCACTTGATGTTACACCACAAAGTACTGCAACACGTATCACTGATGATACACCTAAGCAGGTAGTACCTTGTCGTAGTAGGAGGGTTGTCCGACAGCCCGAACGGTTCATGGGTCTGGGAGAGCCTTCTGAGGCCGTCCCAGATGTTCTTGAAACTGACCCATGGTCCTACAAAGAGGCACTCCATGATCGGGATGCAGAGTCTTGGCAAAAGGCGATGAAGTCTGAAATGGAGTCTATGGATTCCAATCAGGTCTGGGATCTTGTAAAACCACCCAGTGGCATCCGTGCCATTGGATGCAAGTGGGTCTATAAGAGAAAGAGAGGAGTAGATGGGAAGGTTGAGACCTTCAAGGCTAGGCTTGTTGCGAAAGGGTACACTCAGAAAGAGGGGATTGATTATGAGGAAACTTTTCGCCTGTAGCCATGCTCAAATCCATCAGGATTCTCGTGGTTGTAGCCGCACATATGGATTATGAGATTTGGCAAATGGATGTTAAGATCGCTTTCTTTAACGAGAATTTGGACGAGTACATCTATATGCTACAACCAGAAGGATTCATTGCAAAGGGATAAGAGCATCTGGTCTGTAAGCTGAAAAGGTCCATTTATGGACTGAAGCAGGCTTCGAGGTCTTGGAACATCCGTTTTGACGAGGTTGTCCAATCATATGGATTTACCTAATGTCCAGATGAGCACTGTGAGTACAAGAAAAGTGATGAAAATATGGTGGTGTTTCTTGTGCTGTACGTAGATGACATTCTTCTCATTGGAAACAGTGAGAAGATGTTATCAGACGTAAAGGTATAGTTATCCAAGGAGTTTGATATGAAGGATTTGGGAGAAGTAGGACATTTTTTCGGAATAAAGGTCATTCGGACCGAGAGAAGAGAAAGTTGTGCCTATCCCTATCCACATACATAAATACTGTCCTAAAGCGATTCAACATGCAGGATTCCAAGAAAGAAGATTTACCCTTTCGGCATGGAATACCTCTATCTAAGAAGATGTCACCGAAGACTGTAACACCCCGAATTTAATAATAAAGGAAAATACTAGCTTTCGAGTATAAGCTAGCCTTTGTTAATAAATATTCATGTTAATGTTCAAGTCTAAGTTATTCAGTCAGTTAAATTCCAAATTCGACGTTAAGTCGAAAGTATATCCGGTAAATTTTATTTATTAACCGAGCCAGTTCTAGTAATTAATTTCAGTCCGTTTATTTAATAAATGGACATTAGTAAGTTGGGATTAATTAGTTCAAGTCGACATATTATTCGAAGTCGATATATTCAGATTAATCGCCGAAAGTCAAGCCGCGACCGAGACCGAGAAAAACCGGTCAAGTCAAACCCTAGTTGAGTTTATATATTCGATTGAAAATTTTCTAAAGTATCAAGCATATATGTATGTATAAGTGTAGTAAGCATTAAGAAACCCAAGACATGTACACGTGAATACTGGCGCATGAACATCTAAAGTATTGCACCTATGCCCAAGTGTCGTGAGCAATTTAGCAAAGTAAGCTTTATTGGTTCCAAATTATTATCATATGTCAAGATTATTATTTAGTAGGATTTATAAGGTTTTGACACCTCATAAGTTGAGTAGGCTTGTATATTGCTACTCACGTTTCTTTAGTGGACATGTGTCCTTATGATATTAAAAGGTGTCCTTTGCCTCCCATTTTTTTTATCCACTTTATTATGATACAAATATTCCAACATCACATGGAGTTGAGTTTATATTACTACACTATATATATATATATCATAAATTCACTCCTAAACTTAACCTTAAATCAAGAAAGCCGAGAGGTAGAAATAAAATTAGTTCATGTGCATGTCATAGCAATAAGAAGTAAAATCGAGTACAACCGAGGGCATAATGAGGGAAATAGTGAGGAAGCTTGCATGAGGACATAACCGAGGGCAAGCACACGCACTACTATGCACCGAGCGAGAATCCGTAGCCTATCTCTTGTGCGATTGCAAGGAGTCACGCACAATTGATCGAGCATTTGAGGAGATAATCACGTCCTAACCTTCTCTTAATGTTAATATAATCATTTTAGGTTTACTATGTTCAACTCATGTCTTTCGATTCATGAAAGGCCAAGTTATGCTCGGTTTATGCCATGTTAAGCTATGCCGAGCTATGTCCCTTTTCATTCGGTAACTCCCGAGTGTTTTATGTTTCATTAGCCATTATTGGGTATATTATGTTTAGTCAAGTGATAATTGTCGAGACAAGTTGTCATTTGTTCGAGGGATTGGCACAAAGCCGTAGGCTACACACATAGCGCATGCCACGACCCATCTTAGTTCATCGAGTAAAGTTCTTAATTTTCGAGCAACTTGAGTATATCTGGTCATATTTTGCTATATCATGTTGATTTATGTTGATGTTGCCAGAGGAAGTCGTCGGACGGCCGGTAAGGATCAGCTGTGGTTGTCGTGCCCGCACGCAGCGGGCAATGCGCGCCGGCAGTCAGTCAGGGTATGCGGGTGGCGTGTGTACACGCCCAGTTGGGCGTCGTGCATAGATTCTGCCCGCAGCCAGTTGTCAGTTGGCAGTGCATAACCGCACGCCAGTCAGCCTCAAGCAGTGCCCCACAGCACGCCCGAGTGCCAGATGCCGTCAGGGTCGCAAGGTAGCGCCCGCGCGGTACCCAGTCACGCCAGTCAGCGCATGCACGCACGTCCAGTTGCCTGTTGTTGCGCCTGGTAGCGTCCAGCAGCGCCAGTCACGCAAGCGCTGGTGCACATAGCGCTAGACAGCGCCAGTCACTAGACGAGGCATCCAGTCGACCATCGGTTGTGCACAGCAAGCACCCGATGGCCCTATCCAGTGCGTTTGATACGCACGCCAGTGCCCAGCATCGTGTATGCGATGCATCAATTGAACTTCCGTCACGCAGGCCGTGCCCAGTGGCCGCCAGCGTGCACGAACGCTCATGTCCGCACCCAGTTCATGCCTAGTAGGGCCGACAGTGCCAGCGCCCGCGCCCAGGGCCTTCGCAGGCCAGCAGTCCAGCCAGACCGAAAGCTAACCGGTTCAGACCGGTTTGAGTCACGACTTCATGTTCAATATGCCGGTTCATGTTTATGTCCAATTTTCAGTTAAATTCCGGGTCCAGTCCAGTTCAGTAAATTCATGTCCGACCAGTTTCATATTAAACCGATTCCAGTTATACCGATTAAGTCCAAATATCATGTCAAGTTCCAGTAGAGCATCTTAACATATTAAACAACTAATTTTATTTGTCTAAGCATAGTATTTAGTAATTGTTTATATTATGTTTCAGTTTGATCAGGCTACAATTATCAGCACTGCCTTTTCATTTCGATGGATCAGGTGGGTACTCAGACTGGGTATTACATTAATTATAATTACTCTACCATGTTTGAGGTATGTATTATCAGTCAGTATCCGCTCGGAATGGTCGTCGGTCCATTCTGGGTTCTAGTGGCCTTAGTCTGCCCACTAGAGTGTGCACATGGTGTCCGGCATTTTTATGCTGGCAGATGTTCAGATATCAGTCATGTGATGATTATCAGGTTATGATTGTTTCAGTTTCAGATCATGCTTATTCAGTACCGGTTTCAGTTCAGTTATGTACATGCCAGGATCATGATATTGTTATTATTTTCACTGTTTACTTTAGTATGAGTTCTTGCAGAGCACAGTGGATTTAGTGCTCACGCCCCACATTATTCATGTTTTTCAGGTCACAGGGTCGGAGCCGAGGAGTGAGCTGGCGGTCGGTTCAGGATTTTGGTTATATGTTTAGAAATGTTTTGGCGACGCTACGTTTTTCTGCTGATTACGACTATTTGCCAAACTCAGCTTTTGATCCGACTTTCAGTCGGTCACTATGTTATGACAAACTGTTTTGTTTTTCTTTAAAACTAAAATAACGGTTTTTCAAGTTAAGTCATGTTTTATGGTAGCACTCCAAACCAGTATTTCGTAACTTAAATGTTTTTATTTTGAAAAACTTTGCGAAAAGACGCACTCTCATTTTCATGAAATTGCGAGGTGTTACAGTTGGTATCAGAGCAAATTTTTGTGTATCTGAATACTTCAGCAAGTCAGAAAGTTTTTATAAAACCCGACCACGCCACGCTCACGCCTCGCCGACTACCAGGTAATTGCTGATTTAAAATTTTTATAAACAAATTACTATGTCTATGCTCAGTATGATGTCAGATATCTACTCTTAGAATCAGTAAGGATGCTCGAATCAAAATTCAAAACCTTAGAAAGGGTCTAAGTTTGAAAACTCTAGATTAAATTCTAGATTTATTCAGGTTCAGTTAACGACTCGTCAAGAGATTTGTAAGCGCTTATGTTGTACAAATCTTAGCAATCATGTTCCTCAAACATTTTTCTATCGAAATTTGCCCATTTCTACCGACTAGTTGGCACATTCCAGGAAGAAATTCCTTGATTTAGATCAGGGAATAGACTCCAATTTCCTAAGTCAGATCAGTAAATCAAGTTCAGGGTTAACTTTTCATGCTAAAGGTTGTTATATTTCCTAGACCATTGTCCAAAATAACGATTTCCAGTGTATAAGAGTCAATATTCCAGGTTACCATGGAGGCTTGAAATAAGAGCCACTCAGCCGGGTATACCATGGAGGCTTGAAGCTGGGACCGGAACAGTATAATTTCATGTAATGACAACCTTTAAAGTTAGTTATGTCGGGTATGTCATCAGTGTGATATTCCAAGTTATGGTTTTTAAAGCTCAAAGATCAGTTATTTACTTTGTACTTGCGGGACTAGTTGTCACTGGAGTAGCCCCATACAGTACATAGTCATGAGACACTGTTCATTATTTAAAATCAACGTTCACGATTTAAGGTCAATGTTCATAATTTTGAGGTCGGCGTATAATAGTTAGTAAGCCGGGTTAAATGTGGAGACCTGAATTATAGGTCATTAGTCCAAATTTACCTGGAAACTTGAAGTCACACCTTATCAAGCCACAGTAAGTCAGTAAGTTCCATGTTCCAAATTCCGAGATGACCATTTAAGTGTCTCGGGATAGCTTTCAAAGTTTAAGTAAGGGTTATCCAGTTATGTGAATATTCAAGCTAGTCATGTCAAAGTCAAGGATGGTCTGTCTAATAAGGCAAGACTTATCAGTATATCCAGTGCCTCGATTATCAAATTCTGAATATTTGGGAAATCGCAGGAAATATTAGTTCACAATAGACTTTTCTTGAGGTTAAGTTTAACCTCAGGGAAGGTAAAAGTTTGCAGGTACAACGTGTCGATGTTCGACACATCTTTCGTTCGTGATAGAGAAGACCAATCAACAGACAACAGACAATGTCGTGGTGACGAACCGACGCTTTCCATTCAAGGACGCATGTTGCAAGAAGAGAACGATGCCATGCCTGAGTCACAGTACACTGGGAGATCACAGAGAGTTAGCATTATAGTACATTGGGGTCACTAGCTTGAGATACAGATATATGATCAACTATACAGACTACGTCGACGTCGCAGGTGCAATGTTCGCTAGGTGCTGCATGCAGGCGTGCCGCACTCACTAGATGAGGAGCGGGCGTGCCGCATTGCAATGTGCCGCGAACGATGTGCCGCGTTATCGAGTAGATGTTCATGACAGGTAGTTACCGAGATTGCTAGTTGTCCTTATTTGTACATATGAGTGTCTCTGAAATCTTCCGTGCGTACTACACGACTAGGGTCTCACAACCAAAGTCCAGACCGAAGACCAGCAATCAGCTAGGAGGTGATGACCATTGCGCTCAAGAACTATGTTTTGAGTATCAATTGTAATCAGTGGAACACTTTTATTCAATAAGGTGTTCTTATTTTATCCAGTATTAATCACCAGTTCACTAAATTACTGTGAATTGGCGGCTCTTCAGCTAAAAGCAAAGTCTAAGCTCAGTATTCATATATTGAGTTATAAGTTTATGTCATCAGTAAGTATAAGCTTCGAGTTAAGCTTGTATTTCCAGTTTTAGTATTTCCGAGGACGAAAATATTTTAAGGAGGGTCGATTGTAACACCCCAGATTTATTAATGAAGGAAAATACTAGCTTTCGAGTATAAGCTAGCCTTTGTTAATAAATATCCATGTTAATGTTCAAGTCTAAGTTATTCAGTCAGTTAAATTCCAAATTCGATGTTACGTCGAAAGTATATCCGGTTAATTTTATTTATTAACCGAGCCAGTTCTAGTAATTAATTTTAGTCCATTTATTTAATAAATAGACATTAGTAAGTTGGGATTAATTAGTTCAAGTTGATGTATTATTCGAAGTCGATATATTCAGATTAATCGCCAAAAGTCAAGCCGCGACCGAGACCGAGAAAAACCGGTCGAGTCAAACCCTAGTTGAGTTCATATATGCGATTGAAAATTTTCTAAAGTATCAAGCATATATATATATGTATAAGTGTAGTAAGCATTAGGAAACCCAAGACATGTACACGTGAATACTGGCGCATGAACATCTAAATTATTGCACCTATGCCCAAGTGCCGTGAGCAATTTAGCAAAGTAAGTTTTATTGGTTCCAAATTATTATCATAAGTCAAGATTATTATTTAGTAGGATTTATAAGGTTTTGACACCTCATAAGTTGAGTAGGCTTGTATATTGCCTATAATATCCCGATATTTTATCGGTATAAATTATGTTTAGTTCCGATATAATAATGTTAACGTTTATTATTTTCGGAATTAATTAGTTCAGTCGAGATTACCGAAATTTATTTTCGACGTACCGTTTACGTTCGAAATAATTTTGGTAATTAAGTATTATGTTTAATTGAATAATTAAACATAGTTAGTGATTAATTAAGCCAATTAATCACATAGTTAGCTCTAATAGCCGTGGCTATACATATGTATATATATAGCAATTTTCCTTAAAATTCTTCACTAAGCCGTACGGATTTTTAGCTCCAAAATTAATGTAAGGTTCTTCAACTTGAGGAAAAAAACATGTGTCAGTAAAGGAGGCTAAGAAAGGGATGAATCATCCCTTAACTTTCTAATTAACTCCAAGTGGTTGCTTAAGAAAAGGCCACGAGTGCTCAACGTCACCATTTCTTCCCACGGCTACAAGTATAAAAGGGAGTGCTTGAACCAAATTTTCCCCCACTTTTTCCCTAAGATTCAGCAGCAAATAGTTCCTTTCTTCAGCATACATTAACTCCTTCAGCAGCATTTAAAAGTTAACCAAATTCCCTAAAGCTCCATCAAATACGCACGGCGCACGGCGCACGCGCAAAGGCAAGGACGAGTAGCACGCCTATTTTCCGATTTTAGTCGAACGATCGAAGAGGTAATTCTCTTCTCAGCTCATATTCATGTTGATTAGGTTATTTTAAGGTTAAGTGTTCGAGTCTTACGCAAGAATTTGTAGCAACATCGTGCTTAAGGCCGAGCATGCTTAAGTAAGATTACGACCGAACAACTTCTGATTTTTCCCGGCAACTCTCGAACTGTTAACGTTTAAATGTTCAGTTTAGTCTATTTTATGTTCAGTATGATCAGATTTGTCGAGGCAAAATGAAGTATTGTTGATAAAATGGCCCGAGCCGTCGCCAGCGCCTATCGCGTATGGCCTCGGGTGGCCTCGGGCCGTGTCTTGTTGCTTTCAGTAATAACTATGTTCAGCCGTGTGTTCATGTATTAAATTGCTTCAGTATAATGATCATGTTGAGTTGTTCTGAAGTTGCCGGATAATAAGGTGTTTTGGCTGGGAGACGGCGTATAGCCGTCGGCGGCGCACGGCACGCCCGCCGCGGCCCTTTCATGTTCAGCGTGCATCGGTTGTATTTTTCAGGTCATTATATTCATGTTGTAACGCCCCGCTCCTTGATATACCAGAGTACGCGAATTTTTCGCAAATCTTTTGAATAAATGAATAAACTGACTTTTAATTTGCAAAACTGATTCGGGGGTTACCGTG
>CACSLK010034598.1:1777399-1787544 GCA_902706635.1 Striga hermonthica | reverse complement strand
GGGGCACATAGATCAGGTGAAATCTTATCTAGTAAAAAAACTAGTATTATTATTAGTCAACTTTACTACTAAAAAACTAATTAAATTATATTCTAGTGCATATGCAACCAGACCCTTAATTTATGTGGTTATATGAAGCCAAACACCTTGAGGCACACTTGATTTTTGTTGTACAAATACCAGAATCATGAAAAATGATTGCACATACATTAGAATTTTGATAACAAGAAAAAATTAGAAAAACAAACAACAAAAGGAAAAGGTTATTGCTAGCTTGCACAAAATAACAAAACTTGAGAAATTCGAGGTTTGTACTGATTCAAATAAATAGCAAATCATGTTGTTTTCAGAGGAAAAGTAACTACGTAAAATTCAACGGAAATATATTATAATGGAATTCCAACGACAATTCTAATGGATATTCTAATGTTATTATTTCTGTTAAAATTTTATAATGGATTCCAACAAAAATATTATGTTGGAATGAGTTTTCCAAGAGTTATCATGTGAATTATGTGCTTATATGTGATATTATGTGTTTAATTGTTTTATTATTATTCATGTATGTGTTAGTGTATTCAAATTATGTAGTTCGTTCGTGCCAAATATTCGAGAACATGTGATGGGCCCTAGTCGAACTCTAGTCGAGTGCCTAGTCGCACGGTTACATTGAACCGAGCCTCCAGCTATTGAACCCTTTGAGATGCCTCAACACTAGCACTAAGTACCCTAGAAAGTTAATTCTCGGCCTTAGTAGTGGCCTCGAGCTATCATAGTGCCGAGAGCACGCGATCTATCGCACGCGCGCACGGCCCTAGTTGTGCTAGCGCGCCATGAACCGAGTGTCCAAGCCATCCGGACCATAGACCGAAATTCATGACCTTAGTTCACCTTTAGCTCATTTTCGGAATAAGAATAAGTTTTGAACTCTTCAAAGGACCCGAGAAAAAAGCAAATTCCCGAGAGGCCATAGCACGTGCGAGCCACTCGATTGCATACGCACGAGTCCGCCCGAGCCATTAGTACCGAGCATAAAGTCCACCATGGCCATATCATTTCATTATCCTCATGCCATGAGAATGTTTAAAAATGAGTATTAGTCATATTCTAGTCCTAATCATGCCTTAATATCATTAGCCAAGTCAAATCCCTATTAGAAATTGTTCATCCTAATTATTCTATCATGGTACTTATTTGATTAATGTGAGTGTAAGAGATTGTCTCCACTTCTTCCACTAGTGGAAAAACTAGAATTCTTCAGCCCTTTATCACCCCCAAGTGCTCTAAAAGAGATTCCTCCACCAAGCACATGTGATCATCTTGTAAATAGTATTGCCACTTTGTTTCTCACATTGTCTCCCAACTTCATTTCCTAATTCCTCACGTCAATGACCATCATTTAAGCCCCTTCTCAGCTTATCATGTCCTTCATTTAGTACCCAACAAACACTTAGCAAAGTGGTAAAAATTTGTCCTCAAATCCACCTCAAGAGAGAAAAGCCGAGAGTGAAACTATAGTGCTACCGAGTGCATGTTTGAGTTATTCTTGAGTTCTAGTCATCCATACTTGATAGCACCTGCAAGTTTACATCTTTATCTCATTCCACTTTCATCCTAGAAGAGTTTAGCCTCACCAAGTTCAAGGAAGGAAACAAAGTAGCTGCAGCAACACGAGTTCGAACAAGAAGAGCAACATCGAGCACACTTGCCTTTCTTCTTTCATTTTCTGAGTTATTTGAAAAAGATAAGCTACTAACCTTATTTATATGTTTGTAGTTGAGATTAGGAGTTTATTGGTGTATATTTATGCTTTAGAAGTTAAGTTTATTATCGACTTTATGCATGCATGAAGATAACTAGTTCCCAACTCACCCGCATGTCACACATGTCATGTTATAATGCAATTTTGGCCATGATTTGCAAAACCTGGGAAAGTATGCTTTATATGGCTATTCTTGTGCAAATGAGAAGTACATAGGAATAAGAATCATGTCATTTGGTTAAGTATAGCTCGAGTTTTATGTTTTTAAAGTTTATCATGCAAATCGAGTTTTTATGCTAAGTTTCAGCTGCGTACTTTGAACTAGAATAAGTCAGTCTATGTGCATGAAAAAAATGTGAAATTTTAATGACATGTCTGCCTATATGTTAAGAGTGCGCATGCCAAATTTCAGAATTTTATATTGAGAAATGAATGAGTTAAAAATGCTAGACCGCATGCATATCAAGCTGATTTTATTTGCAAGAGAACTCAGCCCACATTCAAGCTTTTAATGTGAAATTTCTATAAATAATGCTTGAATGAGTAATGGCCAAGATGACTAAGTTTCAGCTTGATATTATGAGTATATGATTTTATAAAATTGTTTGAAGTTATGCGCGCATATGCATGTTTAAAATGTAAATTTGAGCTTAATGGTTGATCGACCTAATGACATGCAACTTAGCTGAAATTTTAACTAGAAATGCATGACTAAGTGTAGTATTTGACTGCTAAGTTTTAGTGTTTTTGGGTGCATGAGTGATTTTATAAAAATCATGAGGTTTGAGGGGTTCATTTAGCTCATTTGTTGTTTAAGTAACAATGCTTGAACTTAAGTGTTTATCCCTCCATAAGAATCCTTGTGTATGTGTGTTGGCCGGTTCGAGACAGATAGAAAAATATAGCAAAAGTTTAGTTTTCGAGCCGAAGTAAGAAATTATCCAAAAATCCTAAAACAGTCCAGTCAAGCCGAGAAGCCAGTCCCAGTAATATTATTTGTTTAATTACTTCTGTTTGTTTTATCTGTGTAAATTGTTTGGCTATACATTTTATCTGTTTTTGCCTGTATTTCTTGCCTAAATGAACCCCTCAAACCTCATGATTTGTCTATACATTTTATGTGTTCATTTATCTGTTTTTATCCCTCCGACAACTACATCAGTTATTCCAGCACTTGCACAGTCTTTTCAGCTGGTGGGGGCCCTGCACTGGGTATTACATCGCTTATAATCATGTATCTTGTTTGAGGTATGTATGTAGATACTTACTCGAACAGTTGAGTTATCCCGTTCGTGGTCCAATTTATGATAACTCGTTCTTGTATGGAAGATTTTTCCATCTTGAGTCACTCACCCGATTTTGAATGGTAGTTATTTCCGTCCTCGATTCTGAGGGAGGCGACCCCCAGATGTGATTACATGATAATCCGGCCAGTTTCCAGATGTTGCACCAATACAATACAATTTTATTTATGTATATGCTGAGTTCATGATATATTATTATATGTGTTGTATATTCAGTGTTGGTTCCTGCGGAGCACTGTTGAGTTGCTATGTGCTCACTCCCCCACTATTATCTTTTTAGGTGATGGAGTGCAGCCCGGAGCGTGAGCCGAGTGTTGGTGTGATGGTGTTCGAAGACAACTAGACATTTGTTTATGTTTATGTTTATGTTGGTCTGTATAAATAATTTTAGACTGTACTGTACTTTATTTACGCTTTTGTACTGCTAACTCAGAACTAGTATGCGTGTATGTTTAATTTACCTTATCCATTTTCCCTAGATGGATTTTATATGTTGATTCGGGTACATGCATAAGTAAAATAAATAGTAACAAGTCAAGTCGGTAAGTAAGTAGCATCCCGCAAGTCAGTTAAGTTTAAATGTTTTTTGAAACCCGTACCAGTATCTTTCGAAAACAACAGCGATAATTTTACCCAGTTTTTCGTGAGTCCAGTTAGATAAGGCGCGGTGTTACATTCCAACGGAATCTATGGTATTAAAATATTCATTGTAATTTTTATTGGAATATGTTTCCGTAGAATTTTCTGTTGGAATATAACATTTTTTTAGTACTAGCATTATTTTTGTTGAAATGACAACAAAAGAAATAAAGAATATTAATCTATAGCATATGGTCACAAACAAAACAAATTTAAAGTTAATTGACTGCCAGCAGTACCATAGATCTTCGAATCATTAATCCCACTAAATGTATCTTCACATATTGTTGGCATCCTATTAAATTTATTTATCCCTCAAATTTAAATAATCTAGAGTTTTAGAGGGAGAAATGTGTGAAAGAGAATCGAATGTATTCTCACATATAATACCAAGGATAATATATCCATTGAAATTTCTATTGGAATATGTTACCGTAGAATTTTCTTGGAATATAACAATTTTTTGTTACAAGCATTATTTTTGTTGAAATGACAACAAAACAAATAAAGAATATTAATCTATAGCATATGGTCACAAACAAAACAAAGTTAAAGTTAATTAATTGCCAACAGTACCATAGATCTTTGAATCATTAATCCTACTAAATGTATCTTCACATATTGTTGGCATACTGTTAAATTTATTTATCCCTCAATTTAAAAAATGTAGAGTTTCAGAGAGAGAAATGTGTGAAAGAGAACCGAGTGCATTCTTACATAGAATGCCAAGGATAAAATATCCATTGGAATTTCTATTGGAATATGTTACTGTAGAATTTTTTGTTGGAATATAACAGTTCTTTTGTACAAGCAATATTTTTGTTGAAATGGCAACAAAACAAATAAAGAATATTAATCTATAGCATGTGGTCACAAACAAAACAAAGATAAAGTTAATTGATTACCAACAGTACCATAGATCTTTGAATCATTTATCCCACTAAATGTATCTTCACATATTGTTGGCATCCTGTTAAATTTATTTATCCCTCAATATAAAAAATTTAGAGTTATGGAAGGAGAAAAGGGAACTGGTTAATGTCAACTTTAGGAGCAGAGGGTAGAAGTAGATGTCATCTGTGGTTGTTGTGGTGAGGTGGAAGAAACTGCAGAACATGTTCTGCTTGAATGCACTAGAGCTCGAAAAGTTTGGAAGCATGCACATGTGACATGGGATGGTATAAATGTGAGTGGCTGCAAGTTTAAAGATTGGTGGGGCTCAATCTGTTCTATAAAGAAGGCTGCAGTGGATGAGGCAAGAATAGAGCTCACCACATACATATTGTGGTGGCTCTGGAAATCTCGTAATCTTTGGGTGTTTGAACAAGTTTGGAGGACTATGAGGAGAATACTCTAAGGAGCTTGGGAGGAGTGGCAAGAATCAGTTGGACTTGGTATCAAAGGTGCTAATCAGAGACAAAGAAGCTAAGCTATGTCCGTTTAGACAGTTCAATGGCTAGTTTTTTTCTTTTCCTCATCTATTTGTTGTATGTATGTATCTGTCACTTGTTTATTTGAACACTGGAGGGCTCAGTATGTATTCACTGCCTTTAGTGTTGTTAGCTTTCTTATTGTATTTTAGCCTACTATTATAAGTAGTGCTCTCTGGCTTTGCCTTCATCGTTAGGGTGTTGCCCTGTCTGTTCTTGAACATTTTATTTGATTATAATAGAGTTTCTTATCGTTTTGAAAAAAAAAAATTAAAAAAATACCAAGGATATAGTAGGAATTACGCTGAAATATAAGGGCATAAGTGGTACTACACACATATAAATGCAACGTGGCAATTGAAGAAGCAACTCAAAAAATAAAAAGATGGTGGGCCGCTAAGTGTATGATCTGTCTTTTACTAAATATAGAAAAACTATTAATATAAAAAAAAAAAGAGATATGTTTTACTATTAACATCTATTAATATACAAACTAAACTTCCACCAAAAAAATCATATTTACTATTATTGGCATTTTTTTTTTATAAACTTTTGTTCATGCCACCTACAACAAGTTTTTGAACTTTAAAGAAGTCAATGTGTAAATCTAACCAAATCAACTAAATCACGATATATGTTTGAAAAAATATTATAGATAAGTTACAAGTTTAAAAAATTATGTTGTGTCCATATTGATCTAACCAAAATATATTTTTAAAGTTTGTATTTATCCTAGGAAAAAAAATGATTGATATTTTACCCAATTTATCCACATATAATGTCGCAAACATAACTTTGAATAATGCAACGAACAACCAAAATTAGTTTTCTTTTCTTTATCATTTTTTTAAAGCCAGTATCTTAAACAAAAATGAATATTCTTTTTTCCTTTTTAATATGGCGTGATTATCCTTTACAAAAAAAGAGTAAATATTGCATTATTATCTACTGATTTGATGTCAATCGATTTTTTCAAAATTTTATTGACGAAAAATGTTTTCAAATGATAAATTGAAATATAAAGTTAATGTAATCAAAAGATTAATTTAATACAAAATAATTCTTTTAATAAATAAAATAAATCATGTTAGTAGCTGAATCTAACTAAATTTATCTCAATGACAAACTTACCAATAATTTTGAAATTAAAATGGTACGATTACTCTTACGGATATAGTTACCAAAATATTAAACATTTTAGAAAATTTTTTAAAAATAAATTTGAGTTATCCAGCCTTTTACTATATATGAAATTGAAAATTATATTTTAAATATATTAATCAACATTTATTATTTATATGTTCCTTATGTGACATAACCTAAATTTTGTTATTAATTTTTAAATTTAAGCATTTAAAGGAAAATATCACATTATTTTTACATTTCATTTTATCTTAACTTCCATATGTTATCATTCCAAACAAACTAATTAATATAATAAGTTTTATCCAATTTATCTAATCATATTTTTTAAAATATAATTAAATATATTTTAACTAATTAATTATTAATTTAACTAGATTTAGCTCAATAACAAAATTGCCAGATATTTTGAAATTAAAATGGTACAATTATTCTTACGGATATATTTACCAAAATATCAAATATTTTAGCAAATTTTTACAAAAAAAATTGAATTATCCAACCTTTTACTTTATTTCAAATTCAAAATTATATCTTTAAATATATTAATTAATTTTTATTATTTATTTTAAATTCAAACATTTAAAGGAAATATCAAAAGCGGATTTTTTTCAATACGTTTCATTTTATTTTAACTTTCAAATAAAAGCATTCTTAACAAGCTAACTAAAATAATGTTTTTTAATTCACATTTATCTAATCGTATTTTTAAACTATAGTTAATATATCATTTTAACTAATTAATTTATTCATCTAACTGGATTTATCTCATTAATAAACTTGCCAAATTTTCTCAAATTAAAATGGTACGATTATTTTTAAAGTTATATTTACCAAAATATTAAACATTTTAGAACCTTTTTATAAACAAATTTGAGTTATCCCGCCTTTTATTATTTTAAATGAAAATTTTAATTTTTAAAAATATTAATAAATATTTATTATTTATTTTTATGTGAAATATTCTAAATTTTGTTATTAGATTTTTAGATTCAAATATTTAAAGAAAGCATCACAAACAATTTTTTTTGGTACATTTTATTTTATCTTAACTTTTATATAATCATATTCCGAAAAACAAATTAATATAATATTTACTATCCCCATTTATCTAACCGAACCTTTTCAAATATAATTAATATAATATTTAAACTAATTAAACATTTATCTAACCGGATTATCTCATTAACAAACCTAACCATTTTTTTTGAAATTAAAATGGTACGATTATTCTTACGTATATACTTACCAAAATGTTAAATATTTTTGAAACTTTTTTGAAAACAAATTTGAATTATCAAATATAATAATAAATGTTTGTTATTTTTTTTTCCTTATGTGATATTATCTAAATTTGATTATTGTATTTTTATATTCAAACATTTCAAGGAAAATATCACAAACAATTTTTTTTTTTGTACATTTTATTTTATCTTAATTTCTAAATAATCACATACCTGATAAACTAATTAATATAATATCTTTTTATCCATATTTATCTAACCTTATTTCTTTAAATATAGTTAATATTAATTTAACTAGTTAATAATTTATCTAAACTTATTTACCTCGCTAAAAGATTCACGATTATTTTTACGGATATTCTTACCAAAATATGAAACATTTCAGAAACTTTTTGAAAAAAAAAAATTAAATTATTCGCCTTTTACTTTACTCAAAATTAAATATTATATTTTTAAATATATTAAGAAATGTTTATTATTCATTTTTTTATTTATGTGATATAATCGAAATTTGGTTATTAGAGTTTTAGATTCAAACATTTAAAGAAAAAGACAAGAATATTTTTTGGGTACATTTCATTTTATCTTAACATTTATATAATTACATTTAAAGAAACTAATTAATATATTATTCGATATCCACATTAGTGTAACCCGATTTTTTATAATATAATTAATTAGTCATTTATCTAAATAAATTTATCTCATTAACAAGCTTACCAATTTATTTTTAAATTAAAAATGTGCGATTATTCTTACGGATATACTTATCAAATTATTAAATATTATAAAAAATTAAAAATAAATTTGAATTATTATAGTTTTTACTATATTTGAATTCAAAATTATCTTTTTAAATATATTAGGAAACATTTATTAATTATTTTTTCCTTATGTGATACAATCTAAATTTGGTTATTAGATTTTCAGAGATTCACCATTAAATATACATATCTTCCAACGATTGAATACACAGCAGCCAACAGCTGAAAAAGTGGTATGACAGTTCAGAAGACCGCCTAGAGTCCCGGCTAGCAACGCTAGAATAAAAACACTAACTACAAACTAACCAACAACACAAAAAACTATCGTTTGTGCATTTTTATTTATAAAATTATCTATCATTTTGAAAAAAAAAAAAGACTTCTCTCTTTTTTGTCATTCCCCTCTTCTTTTTCTGTTTATCTTTTCCTTCTTTCTTTATTTCTTTTTCCTTATATGGAGCTTGACGGTCAGAATATCACCATGAACGAGGCTCAATCTCACAATGGCGGCACCTAGGAGGTGGGTCGCATCGTGAGAGCAGAGGCAGTATATATGGTGGGGGCAACGACTGTGGCTATGGAGACTAACGCGAAGGCGGTAACAACGACGACGGGAATGATAGAGGTGGCTACGACCGCAGCTGTGAAGGCGGTTATGGTGGCGACCGTTACAACACCAAAAAAATTGAGCGAGCTTGTAACACCCCGCTATGTCATAAATATCAGAGTTAAATTTTCGCAAAACTTTCTATTAAAAATTACTGGTTAGTTTGCGAAATCATATTTCGGAGTGCTACCATAACCCGCTATGTCATAAATATCAGAGTTAAATTTTCGCAAAACCTTTTATTAAAAATTACTGATTAGTTTGCGAAATCATGTTTCGGACTGCTACCATAACTATTACTGTGCTTTGAAATCCGTTTATAGTTTTTAAAGAAAACCGTTTATCATAATATAAAAAATTCGACTAGTGATCGGATCAAAAGGCTAAGTTTGACAAACAGTAAAAGTCAGCAGAAAACAAAGCGTGGCAAAATATTTTAAACTCCACTACGGGAGATAGTAACAGCATTGCTATGCCAAATTCAAACATGTAAACAAAATCCTGAACCGTCCGTCAGCTCACTCCTCCGGTCCGACTCTGTGACCTGAAAAACATAGATAAACATGGGGCGTGAGCACTAAAGTCCACTGTGCTCCGTAGGAACTCATACTAAAGTAAACAGTGAAAATAATTGCAATATCATGATCCTGTTATATATATAAACATAACATAGCATCCGGTAAACCATTGTCATCACATGACCGTTGCCTCATAACCATTACCTCATCTGCCAGCATGAAAATGCCGGACACCATGTGCAGACTCTAGTGGGCAGACTAGGCCA
This sequence comes from Striga hermonthica, assembly GCA_902706635.1. NCBI lineage: Eukaryota > Viridiplantae > Streptophyta > Magnoliopsida > Lamiales > Orobanchaceae > Striga > Striga hermonthica. The sequence goes on along the minus strand of CACSLK010034598.1, from coordinate 1,777,867 downwards.
CTAGAACCCAAAATGGACCCGCGACCATTCCAAGCGGATACATAACATAGCATGATACATACCTCAAACATGGTACCGTAATTATAATCAATGTAATACCCAGTCTAAGTCTCCACCTGAACCGTCGATATGAAAATAGAAGTGCTGATAACAGTAGCCTGATCAAACTGTAACATAATATAAACAAATACTAAGTACTATGCTCAGATTGATTAAAATAGTTGTTTAATATGTTAAGATGCCCGACTTGAACTTGGCATGATATTTAGACTTAACTGGTATAACTGGAACTGGTTAAAAATCAGAACTGAACTGACATGAATTTACTGAACTTAACCGGACTCGGAAATTAACTGAAAATTGTCATGAACATGGATCAGATCATTAAGCCATAATCCATGACTTAAGCCGGACTGAACCGGCCGGCTGTGGCCGGGCGGTTAGCCGCTGGCGCTCGCATGGACTGGC
>CACSLK010034598.1:1752360-1771825 GCA_902706635.1 Striga hermonthica | reverse complement strand
ATTTTTGTTATCTGTACATCTAGTATAAATTGCTGAAACTCATCTGTCATTTATGATACTTTTTCTGAAGGGTGTCTTTATTTCATATGATTTTGTCTATGGTTTTATAACGTTTTATTTTGTGTTGGACCCTGATAAATAAATATGGATACACTCATACAAGCTTGACCTTAGTTTTAGTTATCAAGGCTTTCATTCTTAAAATATAACTATATGTCAAATAATTCTTCAGTGATCTTTTGTTACAAACTTGATATTTGATTCTTCATTTTAAACTCTTCTGCTCCTTATAGTTGTATTGCATGTGTTTTCTGTTACTTCCATTTCCATTTCATCTCCAATATTTCACCGAAGTAATTTCCACTCCATCTGCCTCCTATCCATAATAGAAATCTGAAAAACTCTAATTTGATATGTGTTATCTTTGTCTTAGGACCCTCATTTGAAGGAGGGGAAAAAGGATTTCCATCCATGATATGTAAATTGTAAATGACTTTGTGGCATATTCAGCCGTACAATCTTGGTATAAAGACAAATCTTCATCTTCGCTTCATAAGACTGTTAACCATCCCTTTGGAGTTTATGTAGGTGGAACTTCAACATCAGGAAGAGTCATTCATCATGTGGATTCTTTTGGGGACCTTGAGGTAGATTGCAGTATATATAATGCAGAGTTTCGTTCTTATACGTACTGCCTCTGACTCCCTTTTTGCGACTTCGACAGGACTCCGATGGAGAAAAAAAAACTGAAACCTATGTGTCAAAGAGGCAGAAGAAAAAGAGAAAGAAGCAAAAGAAACAAAAGAAAAAGGTAAATGCCATTTATTTGGCATTTTTATGATAGTTTATACTTTGGTTTATATATATTTGACTGAGGGACACATTGTCATCACTTTTGCAGGAGTTGGATAACTCAATTAGGGATTTATCTGAAGCACAAAAAAAGAAGCTGAAACTATGACCCTCTCAAAATTTATCAGGTCTTAGATTCTCCACAACCACCAGCTTTTAAAAGCAAAATTTTTTAAAACTGAATTAGTATGTTGGGATTGACAGAAAGCATACATAATTTTTCTTGTTTGTATCCATTTTCCTCTTTTTGTTCATACTTTCCTTTACGAAATCAAGTTTATCCCACATTTGTTCTTTCCTATTTTACTTGGTGGCGAGGTGTATTCCACATTTGATAAAATCAAGTTGATAAATCTAGTCAACTGACTGTAGCATCCTACTTGCCTTCCTCGACAACAATGCCAAATTTGTTGTAGCAAATTTTATTTTACCGAGTACGGAATGTATACTGACGGTTCGATCTCGCGAGGAAGGAGATTCAGAATCTAGAATCAGTGACGATCACACAACATAAAATAAAATCCAAAACATTCTAATCATGTTTTATGATCTCAAGCTACCATGAACTAGAAATATGATTAAATGACTCTAAAATAAATGAAGAGTAGAAGGTCTAGAGAGTCGGGATAATCATTTCCAGTTCCAGACGCAAATACCTAGCAATTATTTATTCCAATAAATGGTTTGACAAGCCTACATTAGATATTCAACCTCAATGACTATATGTAACATGAGAACAAATATAAATACTCGTTCGTCAAATCAGATAAGACTAGAGCTGTCAAAACGGGCCGACGGGGTGTACCTGCCCGTAGCCCGCCTTTTGGCGGGGCGGGGCGGGGGCAGGCTAGCCCGCTATTTTGGTGGCTGTAAAAAGCCGGCCCAACCTCCCCGGCCACGGGCCGCGGGCTCGGCGAGCTAACCTGCTTTTTGTTTGTTTTTACAACTGGCTGCAGCCTCAGCCCGATAGGCTAATGTAATTTAAACTCTAAAAAAATATCACAACAATCATAATAAAAAAAAAAATCCAAAAGCAAATTATCACAACGCTGGAGGAGCTGAACTTTGATGGGTCTCGAAGGCGGAGGTAGATGGAGGAGGCTGAAGGCGGAAGAGTCTGGAGGCGGAGGAGGCTGGAGGCGGAGGTTGGAGGCTGTTCTTGAAGGCCGACACATGAGATCGAGGCCGGAGGTGGAGGTGAAGGCGTGGGCGGGAGGTCAGAGAACCGGAGGATAGAGGTTGAGTCACAGGTTTTCTTGCATTCTGTGGCTGAAAGGGCGAGGCGATGGGAGGCTAAGGTTTGGTTAGGTGCGTGCGAGACTGCAAGTTCTGCTTTTTGAGATATGAAAATGAAGTCTCAAATTTCTATATTATTTATTTATTTAAGCCTTATATTTCTGATTTCTGAATTTATTCTAAATTTCTAATTTAGTATAACATGTATTATATATTAAATATATACATATAACATATATTAATATATATTTTTTTTATATGGCGGGTCGGCTCACGGGTTAGCCCGCCCCAGCCCGCGTAGGCCCGCCAGGATCTAAAATAAGACATAGCCAATACAATTACGAACATGCCTACCATATACGAGCCTAGATCAAATAACTCATCTCCTTTCGATTCTAAGTTTCATTTAGCTAAATTAGATGATAAATAATCGGCTAACCATGAGACTCAAACAACTCGCACAAGTTGAAAAATTCAATAGCCAAATGCCCACAAAGAACCAGAACATTTATCCATGTCCTAGGTGGATGAATTAAATTATGCTCGGATTGAATTACATATTAATCAAAATTGAGAACTCGCATTCAATCAACAATAATAAAAAAAAAAAAAATACAATCATGAAATAGATCACAAGAGCTAGTTACTATTACATGTTTGGTTGTAGCAAATCAAGCACGCGAAGAAAAAAAATAGAGAAGATCCTAAGAAAAACAACTACCATACGGTTTTGGTTTTTGGGATCCATTGAATCGTTCCTTGGCTATTATTGTTATGTCGAAAAAGATATTCTCGTGATATGGTACAAGTCTCTATTTAAGCAAGTTCAAAATGGGGTTGGAAAACCATCTAAATACATTAATGCAAGCCTCTCACCGCGTTGTGACCATCTTTGTGCCGTGACGAGTGGACTCCAGAAGGCTGTGAAGTTGTTCACTCCATGACGAGTCTGTCGCGCCGGTTGTGAGCACCTTCACGTCGTGACAGATGGATTCCACCAAACTATTTGTCACGTGTTGTAGTTATTTTTACCGGAGTAGAATCAAATGATTGAATCCCCGGGTCGTGTCTCAAGGAAGGTTAGCCGGATTAAATTGTACGTATATTCAGTCACAGTCATATAAAAAGAAAATAATCCTAACACTCTACTCAGATTAGTTTGATTTTTACTAACTACGAATGATTCTCAAACAATGCAAGATGAATTGTAACGCCCCGTTCCTTTTAAGTTAAATCATAGCATTTGCAGACTAAGTTTAAATCTTGATGTTTATTTCTTATTATTTTCTCCTGTTTGATTTAATTGTTTAATTGATTATTTGCTTAAGTGATTATGTGACTATTTGATTATTTGTTTATGTGAATATTGTATTAATTATTGATTATTTGATTATTTGCTTAAGTAATTATTTGACCCTTTTGTTTGCCTACGTGATTACTTGATTATTTGCTTATTTGAATTAGTTGCCGAGGTGTTAATTTATTTTCCTATGTGATTATCTACTTATGTGAATTGTTTGCTTGAGTGTTAATTTAAGGGGCTATGTGTTCAATTTATATTTTGTGTCTAAATGTGTGCTTATGCTTATTTGATTTTATTTTGTGCTAAGTATTGTTTTATTGTGCCTAAGTGTTTGTTATTTTTCTAAAGTCTTGTAGTGTACAAATGTTTATATATATATTGTTTAGCTGTCCATTACTTTAAGATGAAACTGTTGATCCAAGTAAATTTCTCTTGGTCCTAACTCATTAAATTCGGCCCAAGACCAAGGCACCTCTTGTACTATGTTCTCAGCACGACAAATTATCCCTTCTCGCCAATTTGAGGACCGAGTCTCTCCACCTCCAACAGATTTCCGATTTCTCGGCCTCTTCCCCAATTTTCGGCCAACTTATCCACGCCTCTTTCCTCTCTAATTCAAGATGTCAACCATAATACTCCCTATTTAAAGGATGAGATTTCAGGCGCAACCTCAGTGGAATCCCCTCAGAAAATTCGTAGAAAAATCAACCAATTTTTTTCAGCCATTAGCCTCGGCCGAGCAGCAAACTTCCGACGGCGAGACACCAGTTACCATCGGCTGAGTGCTAGCCTTAGTCACGGCTAAGCAGACCCAAGCCACGGACGACCCCAACTCCAATTTCGTTGTAATTACGTTGTTCAACCTCGAGCTGCAAGTCGCGACCATGAGCCCCAATTTCCCATCGAGAAGGCGATCTCCGATCGTTGACCTCCGACGAGGCTGCGAGCTTCACAAGCATCAACATTTAGGAGCCGCAACCTCTTAACTCTGGCCCGTCCGACGAGCTGCAGCCTTATCGAGCAGGAAGTTCTCGAGAGCCGACGTCTGAATCCAGATGTGAGCCACCGCGACCCAAGCTCCAAATTCCGGTGACGAGGAGCAGCCAAGAGTCACTTTATTGCCAGCGATTTGAGCCATCGGTCCAGCAAAGAGCAGAAAGCAGCGGTTAAGAGCTACAACAAAACCAAGCCCTCTTCAGTAGACTGAGATGAGTCGAGCCCTCAGACAGACGCACGTGCATTCATTCATTTCAGCCAGACATTAAGTTTAAAGGTGGGGTTTCTATACTACGGTTTATTCTTTATAACAATGCACTAGTATAATTTTTATATGCATGTGATTGTGGGCTGATGGGCCGACTGTGAGATGCGAACTTTTACCATGGCGGCTTGAAATAAGAGTCACTAGGCCGGGTAATTATCAGTTAAGTTATCTACTAGCGGGACTGGGTAATGCCAATGGCACTAGTAGTCTAGTAGAGTTATTTATTAGTGGGATCGGTTGATGCCGAATGCACTAGTAAGTAACCATACCGACGTTCATGAACATAGGTTAATGGCGTATAATAGCTAATTAGCCGGGTAAATTATGGAGGCTTGAAATAAGAGTCACTAGTCAAAATTTACCTGGAGGCTTGAAGGCGGGATGATATCAGTTAGTGGTGAGACAAAAAGTTTTGCATGTTTATATAATTATTATCCTATCTATGTTTATATTGAATCGATGCATAGTATGAATTTTACCACTGAGCCGAGAGACGGTGCTCACCCCTTTGTTTTTCAGGTTGATCGAGCTGGCGGCAGGCACGAGGGGACGGGCATGGTTGTTTTTAATTATGTTTATATTTATGTAAACTCTGTTGAAATTTATATTCAAAATTGAACGTTTTACATATTGGAACATGTTTAATTTGAAATGTTTATTTATGTCTGAATGTCTTGATAGAAATAATAGTTTTTGAGTAATGTCCGTTGAGTGTAAATTAGAAAATGAGATAGATTGAGTAATGTCCGTTAAACAATTTTTTTTTTAAACAAATTGCGAAAATAAATCATGGTTTTTAGGAAAATATTTGGTATTTTATCTTTTAAATAACGGGGCGTTACAGTATGGTATCAGATCGGGTCTATGGTTCTGTAGACTTGCAAAATTTTTCAAAGTTAGAAGATTTCAAAGTTAGAGAAATAATGATTTAAAAAAAAAAGTTTTAAGTTTGACCACCTGCCTTCGTCGAGCCGCGCCAACCTCAAAGTAAGTATTAGATGGTAATTCTGTTCAGTAAGATAAAGTTGCATGAGATGTTTCAGTTTCAGTTCGACATGGCTATGTGATTCAGTTCCAGTATGATAGAAATCATGTACGAGTTAAGAAGTTTTTGCTTAATAAGTTTGTGTATGACTTTAGATAAGTCTCAACATAAGTAGGTGGCATGTTTGCCTTTATGTGACTATGTGTATGACTGCATGAGTCTAAGTTTGACTTTAGAATTGGGGCCTAGAAATTTATCCTTCTTTTTATCAAGTTTTGAATCTAGTATAAGAAAGTGGGTTAACACCCGAGACCAGCAAGGATTGTGGCATAAGATGTTAGACCTTTCTCTCCAGGCATTCAACCCATTCAATAAGTACCAACCGACCCTCCTAGAGATCATAAATGCCCTACCTGCGGCAGGAAGCCATCACTTTGAGAAGTTTTGATACCGCGAGAGAACCCAGATTTCAGCCCGTAGAAGTTGCCAGAAGATTCAGGTGAATCGTAGTAGGAGTTCACAACCGACTCGGAATATGGAGCAGGACAGTATCAGGAGCGTCTTGTCAAGTGGAGACAAAGGATTAGTAAGAATTCAAGATCCAGACCGAGGAGCTGAGGACTTTCAATTTCATCTAACTTAGTGCGTTGCCTGGAAGATTCATCAACTCTGTAGAAAAATAGGAGGATGGCTAGACAAGGATATCAAACAATTCAAGATGAATAATAAGCTGCGAGAGTGGGCCCAAAATTCTGGATATACTCATCCTGTTTATCCGCAAACTTATGCAAACTCTTATTCTTTCTTTTATTTGTTTGGAGTTTCAGAATTCGAGTTCTGTTCTGAAACGTTGTGTTTTCACTATTACACCTTAATGTTTTGCGTCCTTAAATGTTTTCGTTTCTAAAATTCTTGGAATGTGTGTTCGTTAAGTACCCAAGCCGAGAATTGGGACTTAATCTTTTAGTTAGGGAAAGTTACCGTATTTGCAAAAGACCATTTTGTCGTCGTGCTTGCCGGTGACGTCTTGGTTCATCCCGAAAAGTTGAGCCACAGGAAGAGCTTCACTCTAAGTTCAAGCAACAAAAGTGGTTTAAGCTCGTCTAGGACTGCCGACACGAATAGCTACTGTCCGAGAAAAGCTAATGTGGCGGTCAACTTTCTTATTCGGAAGAGTCGAGATGAGCTAGCCGTTTGTTTTCTCAGCAGAAGTTGTTGATTCGGGAGTTTAGTCGATTAGAAATCGAGGTAGTGGATTCGTCGTCTGTAGTTAATGATGTTTGGCATCACTAGTCGTAGGACTGACTCTATGGAGAGTTTATGCTGAATAGCAGAACGATAATTTCCTTTGCCAATTGCGGGAGTTTCCTCGAGACGGCAAGATGGGAGTCTCGCAATAGCATCGAGAAGGAGCCTTAGTGCTCGAATAGAAGCTATGTGTTCCGAAGGTAAGCCAATCATCGGAGTGGCGCACCGAAAGCGTGGTGAGCAGAAGATTCTCGTTCCAGAGCTGATCAAGCACGCCGTCGAGAGGAAATATGTACTCGCGTCGAGTACGTGGTATTCTCGTTGTTCAGTATGTCAGACATAACCCGATGTGTGAAAATGGACTTATGGCCATAGGCACATTAGTTGAATAACTGAGAGGTAACTCTTGGTGAAATCCAGTAGTGTCGCCAGAGCAGGAGCGACACTACTTCTAAAAGAGAAAGAGAATTTCGTTCGAAATTCCTATGTTTAGTTTTTTAGCTTAGTTTTTTTATTTTCGAGGACGGAAATCATTTAAGGAGAATAGATCGTAACGTCCCGTTCCTTTTAAGTTAAATTATAGCATTTGCAGACTAAGTTTAAATCTTGATGTTTATTTCTTATTATTTTCTCCTGTTTGATTTAATTGTTTAATTGATTATTTGCTTAAGTGATTATGTGACTATTTGATTATTTGTTTATGTGAATATTGTATTAATTATTGATTATTTGATTATTTTCTTAAGTGATTATTTGACCCTTTTGTTGGCCTACGTGATTACTTGATTATTTGCTTATTTGAATTAGTTGCCGAGGTGTTAATTTATTTTCCTATGTAATTATCTACTTATGTGAATTGTTTGCTTGAGTGTTAATTTAATAGGCTATGTGTTCAATTTATATCTTGTGTCTAAATGTGTTCTTATACTTATTTGATTTTATTTTGTGCTAAGTATTGTTCTATTGTGCCTAAGTGTTTGTTATTTTTCTAAAGTCTTGTAGTGTACAAATGTTTATATATATATTGTTGGGTTGTCCATTTCTTTAAGATGAAACTGTTGACCCAAGTAAATTTCTCTTGGTCCTAACTCATTAAATTCGGCCCAAGACCAAGGCACCTCTTGTACTATGTTCTCAGCCCGGCAAATTATCCCTTCTCGCCAATTTGAGGATCGAGTCTCTCCACCTCCAACAGATTTCTGATTTCTCGGCCTCTTCCCTAATTTCCAGCCAACTTATCCACGCCTCTCTCCTCTCTAATTCAAGATGTCAAACCTAATACTCCCTATTTAAAGGATGAGATTTCAGGTGCAACCTCAGGGGAATCCCCTCAGAAAATTTGTAGAAAAATCGACCAATTTTTTTCAGCCATTAGCCTCGGCCGAGCAGCGAACTCCCGACGGCGAGACACCAGTTACCATCGGCTGAGTGATAGCCTTAGTCACGGCTAAGCAAACCCGAGCCACGGACGACCCCAACTCCAATTTCGTTGTAATTACGTCGTTCAACCTCGAGCTGCAAGTCGCGACCATGAGCCCCAATTTCCTAGCGAGAAGGCGATCTCCGATCGTTGACCTCCGACGAGGCTGCGAGCTTCACAAGCATCAGCATTTAGGAGCCGCAACCTCTTAACTCTAGCCCGTCCGACGAGCTGCAGCCTTATCAAGCAGGAAGTTCCCGAGAGCCGACGTCTGAATCCAGATGTGAGCCACTGCGACCCAAGCTCCAAATTCCGGTGACGAGGAGCAGCCAAGAGTCACCTTATTGCCGGTGATTTGAGCCATCGGTCCCGGCAAAGAGCAAAAAGCAGCGGTTAAGAACTACAGCAAAACCAAGCCCTCTTCAGTAGACTGAGAGGAGTCGAGCCCTCAGTCAGACGCACGTGCATTCATTCATTTCAGCCAGTCAGTAAGTTTAAAGGTGGGGGGTTCTATACTATGGTTTATTCTTTATAAACATGCGGTAGTATAATTTTTATATGCATGTGATTGTGGGCTGGTGGGCCGACTGTGAGATGCGAACATTTACCATGGCGGCTTGAAATAAGAGTCTCTAGGCCGGGTAATTATCAGTTAAGTTATCTAATAGCGGGACTGGGTAATGCCAATGGTACTAGTACAGTTATTTATTAGCGGGATCGGTTGATGCCGAATGCACTAGTAAGTAACCATACCAACGTTCATGAACATAGGTTAACGGCATATAATAGCTAATTAGCCGGGTAAATTATGGAGGCTTGAAATAAGAGTCACTAGTCCGAATTTACCTGGAGACTTGAAGCCGGGATGATATCAGTTAGTGGTGAGACAATAAGTTTTGCATGTTTATATAATTATTATCCTATCTATGTTTATATTGAATCGATGCATAGTATGAATTTTACCACTGAGTCGAGAGACGGTGCTCACCCCTTTGTTTTTCAGGTTGATCGAGCTGGCGGCGGGCACGAGGGGACGGGCATGGTCGTCTTTAATTATGTTTATATTTCTGTAAACACTGTTGAAATTTATATTCAAAATTGAACGTTTGAATTACATATTGGAACATGTTTAATTTGAAACGTTTATTTATGTCTGAATGTCTTGATAGAAATAATAGTTTTTGAGTAATGTCCGTTGAGTGTAAATTGGAAAATGATATAGATTGAGTAATGACCGTTAAACAATTTTTTTAAACAAATTGCGAAAATAAATCATGGTTATTAGGAAAATATTTGGTATTTTATCTTTTAAATAACGGGGCGTTACATGAATATTCAGTTTCCAATAAATTCAATTAAACGAGTTAGGGCGTGAGGGACAATTGCTTTCAGTTCTCAATACAATTACCGAGCAATCAGTTGCTCGGTTAAAATACTTGAAAATTTTTCTTATCTGGAGGTTCATTCTCAATAACTCTTGGTAACAAGAGAACAAATGTGAACGATCAACTATCAAATCAACTAACACATAGACAATACATTTACGAACAAGCCTATTCTAAACGAGTCTAAATCGATCGACTTCTCCCCTTTTGGTTCTAAAAGTCAAATAACTAGGTTAGAATGGTGATCAATCAACTAACCCTAGGTTAAATACAACTAGCATAGATTGAACAATTAACAAGCACGTAATCAAAACGAACCGAAACAATCATCCCCTATCCCTAACTAATGGATTAGCCACTCATTTCAATCTCAACACAAACATTCACAATTAAACAAGCCATCATATTCATAAACAAAATGAAAAGAAATGCTTACGGTTAATATAAAATCTAATGTCGAGAAAAAAACAAGCAATCAAATTCCAAAAGCTAAAGACGGAGTTTTTACTCTCCAAAACCTAAATCCAATCAAAATCCTAGTGAAATTTAAGAGGGAATATGTTTATAAGAGATAAAAAAATGAAATTACAATGTTTGAGAATGAATAAAAACTGCCATAGGTCGATCCCTTATGTTTCCACTTTGAATTTCCACGATAATCGCGTCTGTTACAAATCAGAGGTTAGTGGCGCTAACCTCTTAGTGCCGCTAAGGGTGAAAAATGTTGAGCATCTGAGGTTGCTAACTCTCGATAGTGCCGCTAGCTGCACAGGGGTTAGGGTGCTAAGGCCTGGGCAACTCTCAAATGTTGACATCTTGACTTTGCGTGCTAACGGCTAGCATCTCTCGGGTTCTGCCCGAGCGGAGAACTCGATCTTGGCATGTTGGGTCCTACAAAACGATACTCGAACGACCCACTTCTCCTCTCTCCTGAATGCTCACCATCCGATCAACCTAAAACTTGGAACCATTATAAGCGGAAAAACACGAAAAACAAGAAAAAATAGAAAGAAAGCAGGGAAAATACCAAACATACCAAAATAAAGATAAAAATACAAGAAACGACTAGATGGACAGGAAAAACCTAAGAAACAGCCTAAAACGGGATAAACGACACACAAAAAACCAACAAAAATAGCAACAAAAATAGGACAAACATCACGTTGTGATCACTTTCGCGCCATGAAGAGTGGGTTCCAACAAGCTATTTGTCATACCATGACAGTTTGGATGGCCTTTTGATTGGTTGGTGAAGGGTGCTTGTCGAGGATCGTTCGGCCGACCAATGAAGTTTTCGACGACGACTTTTTGATGAAATTATCCACGTAATATTTTTTAGAAAGTAAGATATAAGTACAAAAAACAATCTTTAAAATGAACTCAAAACAAATCTATAATGGTATGCAAACGACCTCAACCGGCTCAAACAATCTTGGATCCACTCTCGATCGGTTCAAAGACCTGTAAAATAGCATCGAGAGTGGTCCCGACGTAGAGACTCCAAAAATCAGTATGTCTATGAGGAAGATAATAAACAGTTAGAATTGTATGTAGTTTGTATGTATATTAGAGTTCGTAGAGTATTAAGTGATCATATATACCCCTTTATATGAGAGTGTTACCTTATTGCCCAAAACTGCCCGACTAGGCTGCTCGATTGTCCGAGCTACCCGTTTATACTGCCCGGATACCAAAACTTCCCAATTTTATTAGGCTACATGGTCTTATCCACGTGTGGTTTTTATCTTATCAATATCCGGTCCTATCTTTTATGTGGGTGTTCACATTAGCATACATCATTAAACAGTCTAATTGTGCGACCTCGGCTTCCTATGAACCAGGTTTCTCTGACCTCCAGCATAAAAAATTTGTCTCTTAGGTTGCACCATCGACCTGCAGGCCTCTAGGTCGAGTTTTTATCAGGCTAGTCGAGAGCCTTAGCTCGACCTATTTGTGTGATCTCTTATTTGTGAAGTCACCATCGACCTGGTGACTCTTCGACCTGTGGTGTCCTCGATCTTTATCGGACATGTCGATTCACCTAGTTTAGTCTGACCATTCTTTAGGTCGTACTCGACCTGGTATGATTTCTCATATCATATAAAAGCACCAAAAATAATAGCAAAACATACTAAACATTAGATAACACTGATAAACATGTTTCAACTACAAGTGGAAAAGATTTACCTCTGTTTCAGTTTTTAGGAAGAGGACAATTAGCTATCCAGTGTCCAAACATTTTGCAAATAAAGCACTTTCCTTTCAAATTTTTCCTAATCCCTGATGTGCGATTGCTTTTTGGCCGCTTTTATTGGATTATGTTCTTCTTACAATATTATAGCCTAGAAGATGAAGGACCAGCCTTTTTGGAAACGTAAGTTGGGTCTCTGACAGATAGTCTCTCAGTCACTTGAAGTTGGAACAAAATATCTATCAACGAATACAACCTCTTTGTTTATATTGTATTGAGGCGAGATTGTTCAAAACTTCTTAGCATACTTTAGAGGATGATATTGTCCTGGTTTTTTTTCCGTAAATAACAACTCCAAGGATATCCAACTAATCAAGTTGTGTCATCATCATAAGGACATGATTTCTTATGGGAGTTTCCTCAGCCTTGACAGTCGTCATCAAGATTCTTATTGCTTCTTGCCACGCAGGCTGAGACTGATGACCTAATGTTTAGTGTAGTACGACATCAACATCATGTCATGGATGTTGCTTATGAGAATATGCTTAATCTCAAGGAACTCTTCGGACACCAGAATCAAGCAGTCAAGTAAGAGGCTACGAGAGTTTTGATGAGGACCTACATCGTTAAGGGAACGTTTGTAATAAATCATGTCCTCAGAATGATGGCTCAATTATGGTTCATTGCAATTTATGAGACTAGTTATACAACGTCACTCCTAAATATTCAGTGTTTAGGAACTCAAGAAGCAAAAATGAAAAACAAAAATACATGCACACACCAGACGGGAAGCGAGGGAAAATGCATAACAATAGCACATGACATTTAAAACAGAAACGACGACTTTGAGCCCTTCTACCTCCCTTAAAAACGTATGTCGTCTAGCAATGAAAGCCTCCACCGTCCGTCGGAACTCCTCATTGCCCATCTCATCCTCCGCGCACGAACAACCACCCCCATCCACCAACGTCGGCTCCCTCCGCCCACATTCTCCATCACTTTTCAGGCACTTTTTGCTCATGCATGGTTGTTGATCCTACTGCCTCTCCTTCATCATTCGTGAAGAAATTAAGATTGGAGAATAAAATGTTGAAAATCTATGTTAAATGATGAATTATATTTGGAAAGGTGAATTGGTTATGTAATAGAACCATTACTCTAAAAAATCTCTTTAGTGCCATTATTTATGGCAATACTCGATCAATTTAAAATCCTTTACATATTTTAAATAAACATACACATGTAATAAAAAAATAATAAAGTATGGCTCGCCGTTCTCTTCTTTGCCATATATGACTCCTCGTCTCCTTCTCTTCTTCTCCATCGAGTAGGTGGCTCGCACTGGGTTGGCGAGCACAACACCGACCTTCCATCGTCCCCTTCCGACATGGCGCTTCTCCAAGCTTTTGGTGACGTTAGCGAGTCTTGCGGGGTTCCGGTGGTGGGGCTGAGGGTTCGTCGTTACCGACTTTGTTTGCATCCTCCGTGGTGATTTGGTCCGAGACTAGTGATCGGGCGCTCCACTAAATCCGAGTCATCTCTAGTGCTGGGATGTTAGATCTATTTGGGGATTGAGTATGTGCAATCGATACATTGAGTCATTGTATTATTTAGTCAAACTAAGTGATCAAATTTTATACATTGGCTAAGGAACTTAATTTAAACTATGGAATGATTAAATGTGAACACCCGGTAATATTATTATTTGATGACGTACCAAATAATATATTGAACTTAAGGATTTAAATAACAAATAAATTGGGTCAAAATAATACTTATAGGGGTCATTTACTTTGCAGGATGGGATTTGACAAATTAATCAATGCCACTTTCCATGTCAGCATATTGTCCCTTGTTTACTTTTTGGGATGTAATTTGCATAAGTGAATCCCTCATTTACTTCCATGGATTAATTGAGATGGTATGGAAGAAAAATACTAAATTGCCCTCCTTCCTTCTTCCTTCGATCAAAATAGCTCAAAACCTAAAAGACAGAAATTTTCCCTAAACCTGCTACCGACGACGACATCTCTCTTCTGTACCAAAACTTCATCCGTCTCCCCCGATCAAATGACTCCATCCTTCTTCTACCCGACGGCAGTGCAGTGACAGGTACGTCCATTTTCCAGCAATCGAGAAGTTAGTAACCTGTAACTTTCGATTTGTGCCTTTTGTTCGTGAAATTGACAAATCTTAGTGCTATGAACAATATATTGTACGAGTTTCATTCACTTTCTTACAAATTGGAGGTGCGAAATTCCATCAGATCCAGGGTTTGAGTTTGAACAATATTTTGTTTGATTTGTTAAATAAATAGGTGTGTCTGTGTATAGAGGTGTTTGTATATGTCCGTCCCCATCTGGTGAGCATCGCCTTGATTTGCTTGTTGGATTGTGTTTTGTTGTGCATTTGAAGTGTTGAATTCTTCTTGTATATGTCCGTCCCCATCAGGTATTGAAGATTAAAATGAACTGAAGCTAGGTCAATTGTAAAGTTTAGCAATTTTTCTACACAACCGCACCCAAACGTCAATGATATTTATTTATAACTCTAAATGCAGCTGCAGCTAGCTGATATCTTATTTCACATAAGTGCCAATTGGTGAAAAGCATGAAATGCATGACCATTACTGTAGAGAGTATACATTCAAGAATGAATGAATTGTGTGTGTAATTACAATTAATTAATTAATTAAGATGGCAATTCATCATGATGAGATCATGAGTTTGGTGTCTCTTGAGATGAGTTGTATACTAATTTTGTGCTATCACAAATCATAAATGTTGAGTGAGGTTTCTTGAGATTGGGAGGATGCACATACACATACACATACACATACACATACACATACACATACACATACACAAGACTTTCTTTCTACATTTCAAACCATAATGTCTTCCTTTTCATAACAACACAGCTGCATATTAAAAATATTCAGTTCCTTCTTAGTTACATCAAATACCTAAACTCTTGCTTGACATTCTTTCTATATTTTTGCATTAAGTTGATGTTTTGATAATGAGAGAGAAAAGGTTAGCTTTTATCTTATGTGCTACATAAGATAGTTGGCTTTTATCTAATGTGCTATATATCTAGTAAACTCTTGTGGTGGGCTACAACTGTAAGGCCTTATATTGGTTGTCCCTTAGATGAAAAAAATGCAAAACAGTTATAAATTGCCAGAGAATTCGATTGTTTGAATATTGTTGTGGGATATTATACACCTAATTTGATAAGTTGTTCATTTCTCTTGACTTTTGGGGGGAGGTTTATGTGATTGGTTTGTTTTGGTTACCATCCTCAATTCTTGTATGTATACAGCTCTGCTGCATTTGTATGTATATAACTATGCTTTGTTTTGCTGCATTTGTCCTATGTATACAGCTATGTATACATCATCTGCTTTGTTTTGCTGCATTTGTACCAACATAAGTTTACCATGAATAAGGTATTATTATGATTATGTTGACTGAAAAATATGTCTGTTATGATTATGTAAATCGTTGTCCTCACTGTAGTTGGTTTTTCTAATTTGTTAGAAACTAAACTTGTTCTTATTTTTAACATACATTGCTTTATGTTATTATTCTTATCGGATTGAAATGACTCGTTCGTTATTAATTTTCACACTTCCAGCCAAGCAATATGTCAAATAATTTTCACATGAGTTCAAGCAGTCGATATAGTAGTCCGTTTCAGGTTAGGCTATGTGATTGTGGCGACGCAGCCGATGTGTTTACATCAATGACGAGTGACAACCCAGCTCGAAGGTTCTGCAAATGTCCTCGCCGAAAGGTAAAATCTTTATCCCACTACCTTTTAAAGTTTTTTGTATAATTATAACAAGTATGTGAATTGTTGAGTGGGCTTGCTTTCTGGCATAGAAAATAAGTCCCTCCCTCTCTGCTTAAAAAAACACATGAGGATATTCGAGTCAAGCAAGTATTTTGGCATTATACTTCGGGTGGCAGTTTTTGTAAACGTGTTTGTATAGTTATTTAGCTTTGTTGGATATTTGAATTATGTACGTGAAGTGTGACATCTGAATTATTTTGATTTTTCATAGTTCAATGAGTTTGAAAAGGCTTGCAACTTGTTTGTATGGATTGATCCCGAGTTGCCGCCATTCCAAAAAGCTTATTTTAACAAGCTTAAGGCTGAAAAGGACTGGTTGCAGGAGCAAATATTGTGCAAAAATGTAATGGAGAAATTGCAATCAGAGCGGCTATAATTCAAAGCTTCCGAGAAAAAAACGTTGAAAAATGAGAATAAAGTGTTGTCAACAATTTGGAGATTGAAGAAAACAAAAATGTAGAACTGCAGTTGAGCCTTGATGAAGCTGTCCGTAAAGCTCGAAGTTTGGAGAGGAAGCTCAAATATATGAAATCTACATTCTCGTGCATTGTTTGCTTTCTTGTTACTCTTTTGTTTTTAAGTAAGGTTGGGTAGAATATAATTTGATTATGTTTTGAAACGGCCGTCCAGTTATTTTGTGTGTAATAACTAATATTTTGTAAAACCTACTTTGCACTATTTTGTATGATGGATTATTGTGCACTGAACTTAACTTTATTGTGTTACCATTTTTTGAATTTAAAATAATTTGGTTAACATTGCTGGTCACACTTGGCTGCAATTGACCATTGAGAGGTCATTAATTCATGGTCAAAAGTTTTATATTTGACACGACGTGCTATGACAACTCACGCCAGGTCTAGAGTTAGGCGTAAGCTTTTTCTGTAAAGCCGAGTTGATTGGAGTGAAGGACTTCATGCCCATGTTTACTAGCATGCGTAAAGGACTTCACTTACTTGCTGACCATGATTTTTGGCTTTTGCCATGTGCAGCATTACTGATAACGAAGCATGATATTGTGCAAAAATGTAATGGAGAAACTGCTAACAGACCGGGTAGACTTAATAACTTCCGAGAAAAAAAGCGTTGGAAAATGAGAACACATTCCATTACATGCATTATTGGTCACAAGGGATGAAATTGACCATTGAGTGGTCGTATACTTAATGGTCAAAAGTTTTATATTTGACACAATGTTCTATAACAACACATGTCACGTCTATAGTTAGGCTTCAGCTTTTCTATAAAGCTGAGCTGATTGGAGCAAAGGCCTTCACGAGCATGTGTACCAGCATGCGTAAAATAGTTGATTTGGTCAAAATATTCAAAATAGAAGTGACATGATATGACCAATCACTGCATGTCTGAACTAATTAGAAATCACTTGCCGACCATGATTTCTAGCTTTTGCCATGTGCAACAGTAATGATAACGAACCATGATAACTCTCTATTTAAACGACACACTTCACACCCAAAACATCCACAAACGCAAAAGGAAGTTAACCACAAATATCTGCTATTTGTATTAAAGTTCGATGGCTCCTGATTTTGGTGTAATGCAGGCCGACTATTTGTACGACCTACATTGGACACCAAAGTTTGATGAGTTTCTAATCGACTATTTACTTGAAAATAAGCTGTGTGGTATATTTGTTCCTTCTGCAGATAATAGTGAGTCCATACTTGGTGCTACGAACGCATTGAATGCGTGGTTTTCCAAGAGTTTCACGATAGAGTACATCGGTACCCACGTTGGAGTTTTGGCCAAACGACATGATATCTTCACAGCGTTGAAAGACAAGGATGGTGTTTAATACGACGTCGAGCAGAACAAGTACCATGCTTCGGACAAAACTTGGTATCAGTTGTTTAATGTGAGTTTTCTCAATGATTTACATTTCCTTTCTAACACCAACGAACGAAATATATACAAACTAATTTTTTTTTTTCACATAGTGGGATGATTTTGCCATCGCGTACATGACAGAAGGTGATCCACAGCATAACAACATTGTCGAGTTGTTTCACGTGGAGCCACAGTACATATCTCCATTCGAGTGGTGTTATATTTCTGACAGCGACACCGAAGACAAAAAGCAGAAAAGTAAGAAAGGTGGCAAAGATGTTGAAGTGATAAATGTTGAGGACTACACTCCAAAGCGTGTGCCACCGAGTAGGTTAGTGCCCTACCTTGTTCGAACAGACATCCCCCGTAAGAAACAACCACCGCGTCCGACCTTTTATATGTGTAGCAGTTCGAAGGCCCCTAAACTGAAGCAATCCATACATAGTCAAACTGGGTCCAATGATGACTCCGTGAACCAGCCCAGAATCGACAACTCCTCTCATGGTGCACGTGAACCGGAAGAAAATTCTACATCCATCGTATGGTCCGCCACTGTAACACCCCACTAGCTTATTAAAATCAGAGTCAAATTTTTGCAATTTCTTTTCTAAAAATACGTATTAATTTGAGAAATCGTGATTCGAGGTGCTACTGAGAAACATTTCTTATCTAAAATCCGTTATCTTTTCCGAATTAAAAGTATTAAGAAAAATGGAATATCTTAGTCAAACAAGCATGTAAAACTGTATAAAATCTTACTGACAAAACCTGAATCTTTACATGCGAGTTTGTAAACCTGAAAGTGTCAGCGGAAGTTCAAACGTGGCAAAATATATATATACATGTCCAAAAGTCTATATAAACAATCCACGACCACCAGCTCTGCTCACTCCTCCGGACCGACCCTGCAACCTGAAAAGGATAATATAGTGGGGGCGTGAGCACTAAAGGCCACTGTGCTCCGCAGAAACTCATACTAAAGTAAACATTAATAATAATATCAATATCATGATCGCAGGTATATATAAGTAAACTGTAATCTCCCGATACTGGTCGGTACTGAACTGAATATCTCGGACACTATGTCCGTAACCATGTGCACACTCCGATGGACAATTAAGGCTACTGCGCCTCCACCAGAACTCAGGATGGCCTATTAAGGCAACTGGCCTCCACCCAAAGCGGATAACTCATATACATACCTCAAACATAGTAGAGTAATTATAATTAATGTAATACTCAGTCTGAGTCCCCACTAAACTGCTAGTCTGAAAATGTAAGTGCTGCTGCTGATCAATCTGTAAAAATATTTATAAATAAACAAATACTAAGTACTATGCTCAGACTGACTGAAATAGCTGTTAAGACGCTCGACTCGATCTAAATATTTAACTGGAATAATCTCGGGGTCTAACTTGACTGACAAGAAAACTGGACTGCACTGGTACTAGTATACTGAATTGAAAAATTAACTGAAATACTGTACTGAACTCGGACCGGGTCACTGAGTACTGAACTGCTCAAGTAACCGGTCTGAACCGGCTAGTTCACTGACTGGCCGGATCGCCGGCTCGCTGCGGCCGAGCGGTCAGCCGCTGGCTAGTCACCGGCTCGGTCATGTGCGCGCACTATGCGCGGCCCAGGCGCCGCCGGCGTTGTTGATGCTGGCTGGCGCTGGCTGGGCATGGTCCGTGTGTTGGCGGATGCACTGGCACCGCGCATGTGCTGTGGACGGTCATTGGCGTGTTGCTGGGCACGGCCAATAACTGCTGGGCACTTACGGGGCATAACTGGCCACTGCCGCGGGCACTGGCGACGGCACTGGCACGTACGGGCACTGTCGGGCGCTACTGCGCCCCGTAGGCAGGCGACTGG
>CACSLK010034598.1:1697711-1708796 GCA_902706635.1 Striga hermonthica | reverse complement strand
CTCACATATCTAAGTGGGCTAACTGCAAGTTATTCATAAACTTCCAGCAGAAGTACAAGGATCCAAGTTCAGTCTATAAAAACAAGGTTTTAGCATTCTAGAATGAGTACCGTCGAAGATCGATTTATCTGTGTTTTCAACATACCTCCAGAGCGTTTCTTCTTTAACAATGACAGGCAACCATAACTCGAACCTAGGGTTGGGGAAAGGAATTGACTGTCTGACGCTTTTGAGGTAGGAGGTTCTACTTTGCAACGAGCACGTTTCTGAGGCTTTCGTGATGATCTCACTTCATCATTGCTTTCTTGATCACTGTCGCTCCCTGCCTGTCAATTGTGAAAACACTAATACATGACATTCTACAAAGCGCATCAAAAGAAGTGTGCACTGGTATTCAGTAATCCCAGAGGAAAAGTATGACAAGGTAATGTAGATAGTGGTTTTCAGACCCAATAAGTGTCAACTGATAGGAGAGAAAGTTAATTATAGCTATATCTAAGAATATGAAACACCCCAATCATTTTTGGTAGTTTGTCCATCCACTTTATTTCATAGAAGTAATAGAACGACATATACAACGTGCTGGAGGGCATACTTGCACAACAACGCCATAACTGCTTGTCCTTCATTTTCATTGATATTATAGTAATTGAACCATTCAGTCTCATAAGATGAACTTGACTCAAGAAATTTCCTTGTTTATTGAGATGACATCTTGATAACTGAATCAAAAATAATCTCACCAAATTGCTGTAGTGATCAGTCATCATAGCAATCAACCCAGTAGCAGATGCAGTTCCATGAGGTAGAGATAAGTATGCCTGATATAAAGGAGCCAAAATATGTTAGTGTATAACTTTTAGAGCACACAGTTGGGGACCAATTTTCTATCAAACACGTTTCCTAATTTTACAAAGCTAGATCTTAATAAATATGTAGACGAATGTTAACACAATTTTCCTCCTCATTGACATTAAAGACTCACCTGCCGTTCAGGTTAACTACTTTTCCTCCCACCAATCACCACAAAGATAAATATCCAGAATTGGGTGAGCTATATAATCAGAGACTGAAAGTAATTTTTTTTTCTTTTTTTTTTTTTGCTATTTTATATCACAAACATATTTTCACTGAGGCATTCTATCACATCCAGAGTTTTTAAGTAAAACAAGCTGAGGTGTTACGGTTACTGCTAATATTTTACAAGATAGAATGGATAAAATTATTTGCTGCTCATATCTGGCTACAAAAGATTTACGGCCAAAAATCCTTACTAGCAAACAATGTATATACTCGAAAACATTGGTCGACCATCTGGACAAGCTGTCAGTTGGCCTAAAATAGCTAGTTTTGGTAGACAGATATTTAATCAATATTATAGTGTGGTAACAGTGTGTAAAAAGTACAAGCTTGAAACATGAAAGGTGAAATTATTTAGTAAGAAGACAGAAGTAATCTCATCATTATCTAATCGTTGTGGTGATCTAATCTTTACAGTTAGAACATAAAATAAAAAAGCAAATGTACCCTATTCATTGTGTAAAGGGCTTCCACCATTTCTGGAGAACGATTTCGCACAGCACTGGCTAACTGTACCCATTGAAAGAGACAAAGAATCAGCTGTTAGCCATAACGAATTAGGTCATAAAGAAAGCTACATAAAGCCCTTCAATGGGATGATCACACCATATTATTTTACTGACTGAATAAGTATTTATAAATATAATTTTAGGCAACAAATTTAAGCAATCACTATGCATGTTCAAGATTATGAGACAAAAACTAATTCAATCTAACCTTTTTCCAATCTTTACCATTTTTGCGGTAAGAGTCATAGAAACGAGTTAGCTCTTCCACAGTCCATCGAGGCCCAAGCATGTCAGACAACTTTCTCTTCTGCACTTTCTAAAGGAACTAGTCATTCTAATGATTCATACTGTGTACAACCCAACTAGCCATTTGCACAAAGATAAAAAGTAATAAAAAGATACCAAGATACACCATGTATCCTTCCAATATCACAGTCCAGAAATGTGATGCCAGACATTTCAATAAAGACTCAATAATCTGATAAACAATGCATTTTCATGAATATTCAGATAAAATTCTAGCTTATCTAACAAGCAAATTTTACTCAAAAAAAACATCAGGTTAATTATAACACCACTAAGATAAAGGTTAATGATAGTGATACATTTAACTGCATCAAGGACTGCGTTTTACTCGGTGAGAGTGACTTGTAAATATAAACTATAGAACAGTATAGTAGAACAGCAACACACCCGCCTATTGCTTCTTTTAGAACCATCCCCATCTTTGCTAGGAGATACATCGGGAACATAAGAGTAACGTTTATTCAGACTTTTAGAATTTCTTGTGGGTCCCATGATCAGCTAAAATTAAGATCCTCTGCACAAGTAGCAAATAGAAGTCAACCTTAACAATGCAATCATTACACGGTCTACCTTTTAACGTATTTAATGAACAACAGGTACTTAAAATCAATGCATACACTTGCTCACTTAGGCAGACAAATTATTCAAAATGAACGAGAAAAAGGGCGCCAAATGAACTCATAACCATCATTGATTAAATAATGCAGCCACTAAAAGAAGAAATAAAACAGACGAAGAAATTGAAATATAAGTTTGACAGCCCATTTAACACTTCAAATTAACTAAGAGTAGAATATGACTTAACAAATGTCAAATGAGCAAACAAGAAATTACTTCCAGTCATCAGTAAAGTTGCACCTATGAAAAGCAATTTTAAAGTCGGCCACCATTAAATAAGTATACCAACAAAAAGAGCAAAAGAACCAAAAACCACTAGGACCAAAAAAAAAAAGACCTGAACAAAATGAAAATGATAAAATCAATAAACAATTAACCTGTTTCAAAGTAATAAACTTCGAACTACCACGTTCAACATCATTTTACCACATTCATATTCACATAACATCTCTTCAAAACACCAGAACTAATCCGACGAGCAGCTTAATGACTTTTCAAATTCAAAATTAAACATAATTCAAAAATTAAAATAAAAAATCTTTAAATTCATACAGAATCTCAGGAGCAGAAAGCAAAAATGCACGAGTAATAACCAAGATTAAAACATATGCAAAACAACACAAAAACTCGAAACAAGAACTCCGAATAGGAAAACAAACAGCACACCAGTAGTCGACGGTGTTCAAATAAACACCACCTCAAACGAATCAGGAACCAAATCAATCGGAACCCTAACTACGCAGAACTGAAATTCAAAATTTTAAAGCAAATTGAAAATAAAAGATCAGCAAAGAGGAAAAAAAACCCACCTTTCGTTCCAATGTATCTATCCGATGAATTCAATCGCAGCAATGGAGAAAAACGCTGTAGATTTAAAATTAATGAACAATTAATGGTAAGAGATGAGAATACGAATTTTCCTGCGAAGAGTGAGACTTTAGAAGGAGAAAGGGAGAGTGTTTAGAGAGAGAAAGGTGGGAAGAAAATGAATTTATTTTTAAGTCATTTTTTCTTGAGGG
The DNA here is from genome assembly GCA_902706635.1 of Striga hermonthica. Classification (NCBI taxonomy): domain Eukaryota; kingdom Viridiplantae; phylum Streptophyta; class Magnoliopsida; order Lamiales; family Orobanchaceae; genus Striga; species Striga hermonthica. The sequence goes on along the minus strand of CACSLK010034598.1, from coordinate 1,705,264 downwards.
GGGTAATAACCGCGAAAATCTTTTCTGTATTCGTTTCTTCAAAGGGTTGGTTAATTGCAAATATAGGTCCCCCAAATATTTCCTTCTCACATTTCTCCACTCAATTAAATTGATCTTTGTGCGTTTACTAGTCCCACTATTCGTGACATGGCCGCGGGCCGATCCGGCCCGCTGCCCTGGCATCAGACCGGTCTCGGCCAGGCCCGAAATAGGGCGGTTACACGATCGAAATTGTGGATGTGCGGTTCGATTCCGGTTCTTCTCCTTCTTTTATCCCGGCGATTGGGGCCGGTCCGGGCTGGGTCCCGGGTTGAAGGTCGCGGGCTTTTTTTTTGTTTTGGTCCGCAGGTAAGCCCGGTCCGGCTCGAACCGACACGCGAAAAGTCTGACAATTGCCGTCAAAGTATCCGTTGGGCTCGCTGGGCCGCGGTTCGGGCTGGTTCAGGTCAACGGTCCAAAAAAACATAATGGTCGTTGGATCGTGAGGACCGTTGAGATCCAACGGCCAACAGCGACCAGCCCGACCGACCCACCGGGCGACCCGAAACCCGGCGTGACCAAATAAAAAAAACTGAAAAATCTGCCAAAAAAATCCTAAAAAAATTCTATAAATAACCCTCCCTCCCCATCCCTCATTTCACTCACTCAAAATCATCTCTTCTCTCAATTATCTTTCTCTCTTCTCTCCTCCTAAGTGCTCGGTTTTTAGTGCTCGGTTTATAGTTTTGTATTCGGTTTTCAAGAAAAAAATCCAAAATATTAAAAAAAAAAAACCACATCTACAATATTTTCTTTATTGTTTCACCATATTCTACATTATTTTTTCCTATTTTATATTTTATTCTTTAACTTAAAAAATGTCGACTTCTCGTGGTGGTGGTCGTGGTTCGATCTCCGGTCATAAACGTAGAAATATCAGCACTTCTTCTTCGAGACCTCCATTGCCAGAATTTGCGAGTCCATCAATACATATGGATATTCTCGTTGTAGGAGATGAAATTGATGACACAACGATCGATTACATGTTTGTCTCAATTCAGCCTGAGCAGTAATAGCCCCAGCAGCCATATCACGACCATTTGGATGATTTCTTTTGAGCGAGCCCGGAGCCCGAGGAAGAGACACAGTCGGACCCGGCCTCTGTCTTCGCCTGTGGCAGACCGGGGTTCGCCATGTTCGAACGACATTACATGAAGACTCCCAATATAGAAAGGGGTGAGAATCACTATTTTGCTGTTTGCAACTACTACCCAGTCAATGACAAGAAGAGGTACCATTTCAAAAAAGACGATGGGTACGAATCCTTGAACCGACTCCAAAAGAGCTACCATCCGACAAAGTTGTGAATTGACACAGCACAGATGCAATTCCCCAATAGCAGCGCTACTTCCGCCATGACTGGTATAGGTACGCCATCTTTATTTCATTACTCGCATGAAAATCAAAGACGTCATTTAGTTGAATTTGTTAATGCTTCATCTCTTCCATTTTGTTTTGGTGATAGTGATTTATATGAACATTTTTCTCAAATGGCTTTCAACTTGGCTGCCAACCGAGTTCCACGTACTACTCTTACTCGCGATATTTGAAAAATAGTTAGTGAAAAAAATTTAATTTTGCAAGAAGCCTTTTAAATCTTTAACCATAGGAATCCATTTGTGCTGATATCTGGTCTGATCATTGGCAAATAACTACTATTTGGGAATTACTTGTCATTGGTGTTAGAGTTATATACTGAAAGTTTAGCTTTGGATGATATTATATTTTTACCCTTTATGAATGAGAAACATGTTAGATTAAACAAGTTCTACGTTCTGTTGTTTTGCAATTAGATAGTGTGGGTTGTCATCGGGCGAATCGAAGATCATTCCATCAGTTACTTGAGAAACAAGAATTAATGGTTCACAACCTAGATGGACATGAACACCTCATCAGAATGGTTGTAGTGTCAACAGTACAGTTTGTATTGACTGATTAGTTGCACTAGTACATTTATGTATTGAACATGATCCCAGAGAAGAGTAGTTTGTTTTATAATGATCGTCGTAAACGAACTAGGCCTCGGTTAATTACTGCATTCTCTTAACCTGTAAGATATTAAACAGACATATATATGTAGTACATATTACTTTGATTCACATGTGTGAGGTTTAGTATACGGACCAATAGACCCACTGTCTTAGGTAATATTGTTGCATGTATGATGTGTTGTTAGGATATTTTCGGCTACCATGTACGTTTAGTTTAATGATGTTCCCGGAGTGAGTTCATGAAGGATTAACATGCTAAACCTTGCAGGTGGATTAAATTCCGACATAGTAAGAATGTGATGAACGAGCACTAGCTTCGGTGAAATAATAATAAATTAATTAATTCTTGATTATCAATGATCAAATTAATTAATGGGCATTATATCTTAAACATGGGGAGATAATTCGAGAAATTATTATTGAAATCTCAATTGTAAATTGGGCTAGGAAAAGTGAGTGTAATAATATTATGATGGTGGCCCGTAATATTATTTAATTAATTAGAAGAGTGGGTTTGGCCCACAGTTAGTCTAATTAATTAAGGAGTTCTATTCCTAATCTTCTAAGAGTCCCTACTGTAGCTCTATATATACATCATTAAGCTCATGGGAAGAGAAGAGAATCCCACATAATTATTCATACACGCGCCGCCCCATCTCTCTCTCTCTCTCAGTTCTCATTCGAGTTTTATCTTCTTCTTGTTGCTCCACTAATACAAGTTGAAGAAGGGTGTTTGAGATATACAGTATAAGATCGCGTGGTTTATTGAGATACATACCCCTCAATCTGGGTATAAACTTTCGCAATAAGCCTAGCTTTGAAGGTTTACACCTTCCCATTCGATCCTCTCTTTCTCTTATAGATCCACTTGTATCCAATGGGTCGTACCCCATCGGGTGGTTCTACAAGATCCCAGACCTGATTAGAGTCCATTGACCCCATCCTAGCATTCATTGCAATTTTCCATGAATTTGCATCTGTATCTTGGAGTGCCTCGTTGTAGGTCCTTGGGTCTGATTCTAGGTTTTTGGGTACTGAGCCTGAAGACTCTCTAAGACCTATCCATCGGTCGGGTAAATGAGAAACCCTCCCACTACGACGAGGTACTGTATGCACTGGTACACTCTCAGTGTGCCGTGTTCAGTATTTTGTGATGTATTTACTTGTGCACTCGGTGGGAACTGTCGTCTTCACCCCTCAACTCCTATAAGACTAGTCTATTCGCGGGCTTATTATTCATAATATAGTCTTCTTCCAAGAATATAGCGTTCGTGCTAATGATCACCTTCTAATCCTCAGAACTATAAAATAATCTACCTTTCATTCCCTTGGGATAGCCAATGTGTACTCGTGCTTCCGAACATTTCTCCAACTTGCCAGCTTCCTGCACTAACACGTGTGCAGTGCTACCCCATATTCGAAACTGTGAGAATTGGGCTTGCGCCTTTTCCACATCTCATAAGGAGTAGTCTCAAGCGACTTTGAAGGAACCGTGTGTTGGGATCTATGAGGATCTCGTTATGTACAAATCACGAATTCAGTAGAAAACGTAAACCTATGCGTAGCGGATCTAAAGGTTTGCATAGAAAACTTACGGCTTAAAATTTATGGCGATCTGGCTGATCTTCCGGATAGCCGTACAAACACACGAACTGGATTGGATCACGAATGGAACGTCGGGCTCACAATCTTATCGTGTGGACGGAGCTGATCGAATCGTCGGCCTTGGGTCGCCGGTCGCAGGGGCACGTGTGGGTTGCTATCGCGCGTAGCGGGCGCTAATCGGCGCATGGGGCTCACGTCGGGCTTGGCTGATTCGTGAATCCGGTTCGGTCGGTTCTGCGGCTGTCGACGGTCCTCGGGCTTGGTTCGTGGATCTTGATTGTTGTAGATAAAAGCTATTGATCTTCTACTGTATATCTCAAACACCCTCTTCAACTTGTACCGGTAGAACAACAAGAATAAGATAAAGCTCGAATGGGAACTAAGAGAGAGAGAGAGAGTGTGTTTCACGTGAATTATGATTCATGTCTTCTCTTCCCATGAGCATACTGATGTATATATAGAGTTACAGTAGGGACCCTTAGGAGATTAGGAGAAGGGCTCATTAATTAATTAAAATACTTGTAGGTCAGACCACTTATTCTAATTAATTAAACAATATTAAATGAGTCACCAACATAATATTATTGCACTCTATTTTCCTAGCCCAATTTACAATTGAGACTCCAGTAATAACTACTCGATTTATCTCCCCATGTTTAAGATATAATGTCCATTAATTCGATTACTGACAATCATTAATTAATTAATTTATTATTATTTCACTGAAGCTAGCGCTCGCTCATAACATTCTTACTATGCTGGAATTTAATCCACCTACAGGGTTTAGTATAATAAATCTTCATCAACTCACTTCAGGGACATCATCAAACTAATCGTACATGGTGACCGTAAGTATCCTAACAGCACAACCTACATGTATCAATATTATCCAAGACAGCGGGTCTATTGGCCAAGTTCACTAAGCCTCACCCATATGAATCAAAGTAATAAGTACTACACATATATGCATGTATAATATCTTACGGGTTAAGAGCGCGCAGTAATTAACCGAGGCCTAGTTCGTTTACGACGATCAATATAAAATGAACTGCTCCTCTCTGAGATCCTGTTCAATACATAAATGTACTAGTGCAACTAATCAGTCAAGACAAATTGTACAGTAGACACTACAACCGTTCTGATGGGGTGTTCATGTCCATCTAGGTTGTGAACCATTAATTCTTGTTTCGCGAGTAACTGATTGCATGATCTTTGGTTCTCCCGAAGACAACCCACACTATCTTATGCAAAACAACAGAACATAGAACTTGTTCAATCTAACATGTTTCTCATTCATAAAGGGTAAAAGTGTAATATCATCCAAAGCCAAGCTTTCAGTATATAACTCTCAAAATCTCACACTTATACTTAAAGCTTCTGTTTTTAAAAGTATAGTCCTATCAATCCGTTATTCTAAAAGATATATGTCGAATCTATCGCCATGCATTTGACCCCCATTCCTATCACGTGTTTGACGAAGATCTTCTTTGGCAAACTCTTCGTGAAGGGATCAACTAGGTTGTCCTTAGATGCAATCTTGGCAACATCAACGTCTCATCTACCAACTATCTCTCGAATCAGATGGTATTTGCGCTCTATGTGTTTTCTTGCTCTGTGGGCTCGTGGTTCCCTTGAGTTTGCTACTGCTCCATTGTTACACAGTACATGGTAATACCACGTAGCAAACTCGGAATCACCTCTAAGTCCACTAAGAAGTTTTTGAGCCAAACTGCCTCTTTCGCTGCCTTTGGCGATCTGGCTGATCATCCGGATGGCCGTACAAACACACGAACTAGATTGGATCACGAACAGAACTTCGGGATCACAATCTGATTGTGTGAATGGATCTGATTGAATCGTTGGGCTTGGGTCGCCGGTCGTGAAGGCGCGTCTGGGTCGCGATCGCACGTCGCGGGCTGCTCTAGTCGGCGCGTGAGGCTCACGTCGAGCTTGGCTGGTTCGCGGCTCCGGTCCAGATGGTTCTGTGGTTGTCGGCAGTTCGCGGGCTTGGCTCGTGGATCGTCGATTGCGGTAGAAGATAATCAGGTCTCGAACACCTATTGATCTTCTATTGTATATCTCAAACACCCTCTTCAACTTGTACCGCTGGAACAACAAGAAGAAGATAAAGCTCGAATGGGAACTGAGAGAGAGGCGTGGGGCGTGTTTCACGTGAATAATGATTTATGTCGTCTCTTGCCATGAGCTTAATGATGTATATATAGAGCTACAGTAGGGACCCTGAGGAGATTAGGAGAAGGGCTCCTTAATTAATTAAAATACTTGTGGGTCTGTCCACTCATTATAATTAATTAAATAATATTAAATAGACCACCAACATAATATTATTGCACTCATTTTCCAAGCCCATTCTACAATTGAGACTCCAATAATAATTACTCGATTTATCTCCCCATGTTTAAGATATAATGTCCATTAATTAATTTGATTACTGACAATCAAGAATTAATTAATTTATTATTATTTCACCGAAGCTAGCGCTCGCTCATAACATTCTTACTGTGCCGAAATTTAATCCACCTGTAGGGTTTAGCATAATAATCCTTCATGAACTCACTCCGGGGACAACATCAAACTAAACGTACATGGTGACCGTAAATATCCTAACAGTACGTCCTACATGTAACAATATTACCCAAGACAGCGGGCCTATTGGCCCAGTTCACGAAGCCTCACCCATGTAAATCAAAGTAATAAGTACTACGCATATATGCTTGTTTAATATCTTACAGGAGTTGGTGATTATACTGAAAGTTTGGCTTTAGATGTGTTTACACTGAACCCGTTTGAATGAGAATCATGTTTAATCAAACAAGTCTATGTTCTGTTGTTTTGCATTAGATAGTGTGGGTCGTCATCGGGCGAACCGAAGATCATACTATCAGTTACTCGCGAAACAAGAATAATAGTTCACAACCTAGAACACCCCATCGTGAACGGTTGTAGTATCAACAGTACAGTTTTTCTTGGCTGATTAGTTGCACTAGTACACTTTGTGTATTGAACGGATCCCAGAGAGGAGCAGTTCATTTTATACGGATCATCGTAACAAACTAGGCCTCGGTTAATTACTGCATTAGATCTCTTAACCCGTAAGATATTAAACAGACATATATATATGCAGTATATATTACTTTGATTCACATGGGTGAGGTTTAGTGAACTGGATCAATAGATCCTCTGTGTTGGGTAATATTGTTGCATGTATGATGTGCGGTTAGGATATTTACGATCACCGTGTGCGTTAGTTTGATGATGTCCCCGAGATGAGCTCATGAAGGATTATTATGTTAAATCTGGCCAATGGAATTTATTCCGACATAATAATAATGGGATGAGTGGTACTAGTCTCGGTTATAGATGTCGATTAATTTAATTGTCAGTAATTAAATTAATTGATGGACATTATATCTTAAACACGGGGGAGGTAAATCGAGTGATTATTATTGGAGCTCGAATATAATTCGGGGATTAAATTGGAAGTTTATTCAGTAATATTACTTTAGTGGAGTGCATGTATTATTCTATTCCTATTTGGGTTTGGTAGGCTTGGCCTATAGTCTAATCCAAATAGGAGAAGCCCAATTTAATACCTCCTTAGGGTCCCTATTCTAGCCTATAAATACATCACATCTCTTGGGATTAGGAGGATAATAATGTTGCACGATGAGAGAGTTTTACACGTCAAAACCGCCGCCCCCTTTGGTTCTTCTATCTTGTGTTCTCTTCTTATTTTTCAAGTAATCCCAATTGAGATAGATCCGATTTCATCGCCCACCAAGATGATCGAATTAGATGTCAGGTCATAAAACAAAATATTTGAGGTGATCGAGCGATTTATATATATTTATCCAGCCCCGTAATATATATATATATATATATATATATATATATATA
>CACSLK010034598.1:1667553-1686599 GCA_902706635.1 Striga hermonthica | reverse complement strand
AACTACGAAGTTGTACTCGAGTGGAATCTCGACTAATCTACGAAGCTTACGACTACGAAGTCGACCTAAAACAACTACGAAGTTGTACTCGAGTGGAATCTTGACTAAGCTATGAAGCTATTATAAATGTTGCTCGACTTCGACCAGCTCGCAAGCTGGGTTGGGAGAAGACGAGTTGAAAAAACTTTTCATTTACCAGCTATGAAGCTGTTATAAATGTTGCTCGACTTCGACCAGCTTGCAAGCCGGGTTGGAAGAGACGGGTGGAAAAACTTTTCGTTTACCAGCTACAAAGCTGTTAAAAACGTTGCTCGACTTCGACCAGCTCGCAAGCCGGGTTGGGAGGAGACATACAAGGCAAGTTGAGAAACTTAAAAAGAAATCATTCAGGCATAATCAACTACGAGAATCGACGATAAACATAAACGACGAGCCAAAAGAGATAGAATTATATTAAGCAAATAGTTCATTACATCCGTAGCCGTCTCAACCCCTATAATTTCGAAAATCGGTTGAGTACGGCAAAAAAAAAAGAAAGCACACTGCAAAAATAACTGGCCCCACGGCTATTACAACTCCAGTCGAAAACAAATTATTACAAGCAGCAAAATAAGGTTCAATCCTTCAAAATCTCAGCTGTCGACTTCTCGGCAGCATCTTCACCCTCCTCGACCAGCTCGGTACCCGCATGTTCATCTTCCCCGACTGGCTCCGTGCCCGGACACTCGACCTCAATCTCTTCATCCTCCTCGTCGTCCGCCCCGCTTGGCCCGACTTGGTCAATCGGACCGGCCAGGGGGTGGGAGGAACTTCGAGTTGGGCACCCAACTTGGCCTTACGGATAGCCCGGGCCTCGAGTCCCGACCACCAGGGGTAATCATCAGGGAGTGATGAGTCGCCGTGATAGCCATCCGGAAGGGGAAGGGACTCTTTGAGCGCCTGGCGATCGACCTTCCCCTCAAGAGCAGTGCCCTTCGCAACCGCCTCCCACGCGTCGAACGTAAAATGGAAGTACTGGAGGGTCGCAGGGCACAATTTTTCTCGAGGAAGTCGGGGGAGTTGCAGAATGCCCCGACGACCTCCTTCCGATAGGCGTCGAGAAAGATGGAGCCCATCGGTGACTTGAGGAAGGACTTACGTCCTTCCTCCTTTCCGATCTCCCTCTCGACCACGTTATCTTCGGAGGCCTTGGCAAGGTCGGCCCGCAGCCGGTCGACTCAGGAAATAGCAGCAGCCTTGTCGGCCTTAAGTTTGGCAATCACAGCATTGGCGGCCGCCAGGTCGTCATCTTTCTTCTCGAGGTCGTGGACGGCGTCTTCATACTTCTTCTTATAAGCATGGACGTTGACGTCAGGTGAGCTAGACTCCTCGAGGAGAGTCGGCATCACATATGCCATGAACTAAAAAGAAAATTAAGAAAAACCAGTATAAGGCAAATGCGAGAATAAAAAAATCGACTAAAGAAAAAGTCGAATAAATACCCAAGAGAAGCACAAAAGGGCACGACCAGCGCGATCATAGGGATACGATCGGCCCGAGCCTTGTCAGCGGCAGGGATGACAGAGTCAAGGTACTTCGCGATTTCGTGGGGATGGGGATGATCCCAAAGTCGAGAAGGCCCCTCGAGGGTCACCGTCTCGAGGGCACCAGGGGAGCGAGGAGCCTCAACCGACTTCCCCTTGTCCCGACTTTTCTGGCGCTTGGATGAGTCGGGTACCAACACAAAGTTGGCCTCGTCCTGGGCCCTCTTCCGGGACTTCGAGCCCGAGGCCTTTTGCGACGAGGAAATTGACGGGAGGATCATTTTCGACTTTTTGGCGGCAGTCGTTTCGACTGCCATTTCTTTCGACCCAGAGCCGGAGCCGTCATGGGTTTTTGACGGAGGAGCGGGATGTTTGGGCTTATCACCCTTGGCCTTTTTGGTCTCGAAGCGGGCCAAAGCTTTAACTGAAAAGAAAAAAGAGAGACAACAAGATTAAATGACTAAGCAAATAAATAGCAATCCAAAACTTGCAAGACATACAACAAAAGACGAATAACACCAATCGATGAGAATTACTAAGCGCGAACTTACGAGGATCGTCGAGGCAAGGAATACTCTCGTCAATTGAGAGACCAACATGATTAAGAAGAGCCTTATCCTTAACCAACAAGCGGGCACTCCAAGTGCACTTATTCAATTCCTCGAGCATAGCTTCGAATTGGCTCGACTGAGGACACTTATTTTGTTTAACCTTCTCGGTTATCCATACGTTAGTAAAAGGGTATTGGCCAGGAGCAGGTCAGACGTAGAAGTATTTGGTCTTCCATTCGGTGACATTCGAAGAGAGGTCCTCGAGAAAGGTAACACCACGACGACGACCTAAGCAATGGGAGTCCTTTATGAAACGGTAGTTGTAGCAGTAGAGAAGAAACTCAGGCAAGAAACGACCAAACTTTATGCGACAAATGGTAATGACGGCTATCATGATACGAATAGAGTTGGGCGAAAATTGATTTATTGGGACATTGTACAAATTACTAATAGACAAAAGCTCCGGCTGGATAGGGAAACGCAATCCGAACATTACTTGGTCGATGAAACAAGTGTAATACCCTTTAGGAGGACGAGAAAAGACGTCTTTAGGGGTGGGGGCCACCAACTCCCAGTCAGAAGGAAGGCCACTGAATTTTCTAAAGCCTTCGACTTGGGCTGCAGAGGCATAAAAAAGGGATTTAAAACGGATACTTTAGCCAAGGAAAATGCTACTGATACAACATTTCGAGGATCATTAGGATGAGCAATTAAAGGTACAGGAACTGGACTAGTTCTATATACATGGATGTCTAGCAGTTTAAAAGGAATACCTGGAGGAAAGGGGTCGAGACGAGGAGTTTCCCCTCGAGAAGGATTGTCTGAAAAATCTACAAACCGCCCTCTAAAAGGGCTGTTCATATTCATCCCAGTCGACACGTGGAGCGACGACGTGGAAAGAGGAAGACGGGGGGGGAGGGATACATTAGCCATTCTGTATCCAACTACTTGCACCGAGTCAGACGATTGAGGGTCCTCGTCAATCAAACCCTCGACGGTACCGAGAGAGGAGCCAGAACCGGAATCTAAATAGAAAGAATAGGGGAAGTTCGAAATTAGTAAAGCATGGAAGAGATTTTGAATAAGTCGAATGACAAAAATTGTGAAAAAATTCAAAGTTATAATTCGACGAATGATCGATAAAGCAGTTTGGTCTCCCCCAAAAGATCGAGAGGCGAGGAGGAAGAAAAGTTTGAGGGAACTAGGCCTAGATCGACTAGATCTTAGATCTGGATCGACTTACTGAAAGAAGGATTGACAAAGTCCACGACGATATGCGAATCAATCCACTGATAAACACGAATTTAAGGGCTATACCGAAACATAAAAGATCTAACGTTAGAAGTTACCCAGAATCATCTGAAATTCCCTAAGAACACGAAGAACACGCATAGACCCCAAGCCAAAAACCCAGAAAGCTAACATAACACCTTTCAGAAATAGAGAGTAAGGGGAACTTACACATGTTGATTGAGGTGGAAAGTTCTGATAAGAGTCTAAAAGGTTACCGGATGATACGAGCGCCGGAAGAACCAAAAAAGTTGGATTGCCGAAAATTGGAGAGTTCGAAGAGAGAGAATCGTAAAAAGTGGAGAGGAAGGAAAGTGAGAGAGATTTATAGGGCGGTTGGTAAAGCCCCAACCCTACGATTAAAGGAAAAATCAATGGCTCAGATGATACACGAAATTCGAAGCGGCAAAAGTAGGATTGGGGCGGCGAGTCACATCCTAAGTATAAGAATTCGAAATTCAAATAAGAATGGGAAATGAACACATTCCGGAAAATCCCAAGTGCAAGACAACCACAAACCGGGCCAAATAAAGTGAATCATCGACATGACGAGTTAAGAATAGTGACGAGACGACCCATCAATAAGAGAGAGGGCCTAACTATCAAATTCACTCTTAAGCTAAAAGTTGCTTAGAGTAATTTTTGGGGGGGACTAGATGATATAGCCCTATTATCATAGCCCGATTCAAATGATGACTACCCAACTAAAGACTGCGGACGACTTCATTAAGTCGAGATCTACGATGGCGACATGGCCCATCGGCCGTTCAAAGGCCACTGGTCAGGCCACGGTCTCCAGTCGACTTTAGAAAGTCGACCGAGTACAAGACGACTTCACTGAAAAAGACGAGCAGGCACTCTAGGAGTCCAGGATACATGTGTAACCTTAAATCAACTCGGCAAGGTCCCAAGTCGACTTATAAGACCTCCGACGACTTGATACACTTAGATGCAGCATATGGAGGATCCCCACGTGAGTTCACACAGGATGAGAAGGAATCTAGATGCTGACTCAGGAGTGAGTAGAATGTGAACCGACCGGGGCATTTTAGACACTTCGCGTAAGTCGACCATGGCATTTTAGGTACTTCAAGTAAGTGTTTCTACCCCTATATAAAGGGGCTGAGGTAACTCCAAATCCTAACTTTCATTCTCTCTATTCATTCTTCAGCTGTTGCTCCTACTGAGCAGAGCTTATCTTCTCTTCTCTCACTGACTTGAGCGTCGGAGGCTCTTCAACAGAAACACTTCCGTTGTTGAGTTCTTGCAGGTGTTCACGGTGATTCACGGACGACTTGGAGGTGATTCAAACAGACCGGAGCTCATTTCCCCCGATTCACTCCAGATCTAGGAGGAGACCCATCAATGACTATTAAAATTGAGTCTTCATAAACAAGGAAACCTTGTATATTCTTTCTATGTTTAATTGGAACTCCTACTGCAGTAGAATCCTGGTTGATATTGTACTTCTTGGCCACCAAGTAAAAACCAGTCCACCACCAACAGCCCGCCGTCGTCATCGCCGGCGGTCGAAAAAATTGGCTGACAATATTTTTTTTATTCACGCAAGCTGCGCGTCCTTCCGGTCTCCGGTCCAGTTGGATTTCGAGGTTCATTGATCCTTATGATCTCCCTGTCATCAATCCACGATCACAAGACGAAAAATATAATTTAAGAAATTACATAATCCGAGCCTAGATCCAACGAATGGATGTACATGTTTTCTAAATAAATGATTAAATCTATCCGGGCAACCCCCAGGCGAGTAATTATTACAAACATTCATCCATAAATTCCTCGACATGTCCGAGGCTTTAAAAACAATTTAAAGCCATACATTACATTCAAAAACATTCGTCAAACACAAAATCGACCAAATAGTGAATTAAACTAATTCCTGCAAAAGCGAGTTATGCGAATATAATTCAATATATGGCTGCGCTTGAACACATCTAGTAAACACAAAGCCGTAAAAATTCAAACTTTGTACAAAACGAATTAACCAAGTGCTCTGATACAACTTGTTGGGATCTGTGAGGATCTCGTTATGTACAAATCACGAATTCAATAGCAAATGTAAACCTATGCGCAATGGATCTAAAGGTTTGACGTAGAAAACTTACGGCTTAAAATTTATGGCGATCTGGTTGATCTTCAAACGGATGACCGGGATGAACACATGAACACGTCGAGAACACGAACAAGTCACGGGATCGGAGCAGTCGTGTCGCGGGGTCGTGTGGTCGGGCTGCCGGGGCTATCCCGGGGTTCGCGATCCTTGTCGGGCTGGTCGCGGCGGAGCTCCGAGCAGATCGTGGCTTCCATCTGGCTGGCGCGTCAACTTCGCAACGGGTCTGGCTCGTCGGGTCGGCGGGTCTGGCTCATTGCAGGGTCTGGCTCATCGCGGTGTCTGCTCCGGTTGATCACGGGGTTGATTTGTATACTATGATGATACTTTTTTGCCAGTAACTATGCTTAAGTCCATTCGGATTCTCTTGGTTGTAGTTTCTCATATGGATTATGAGGTCTGACAAATGTATGTCAAGACGACTTTCCCTAACAAAAACCTTCAAGAGGACATCTATATGCAACAACCTGCTTCAGTTTCTCTCTCCCGCGCCATGCCAGAAATTCCATCGCGCCGGGAAGACTTCTTCCGCCACGCCGCGAGGAAGCTCCACGCCGCGAAGCTCACGACCAGAACTCACCCAGACCAGCTCTTCTCACACCGTGGGACACCTTACGCCGTGAGCCTCACCTGCTCCATGCCGTGGCAGGTCCGTTACGCTGCGGCAGACTTCTCTCCGCATCGCGGAAGCTCCTCCACGCCGCGACGCCTGCAACTCTTTCCGTCGCTCTCAGATTTCAAGGCCGCGGCCGCGAGTTTCCCTTCACTGCGGCCACGGAGAACAAGCGGTCCCAAGTCCCAGAACTTCAGAGAAGAAAAGTTGTGGCCTAGGGATCATTCACGACTGAGGAGCCGTTGTTCACCGTGGCCCGCGGGCCCCTCCGCGGTCGCGGAAGTCGCGCAGATCAGTTTTTTAAATAGCAGATTTCAAGTTTAAAAATGATTCATGCTTTGGATCGAGGGTTTAGTTCCTCTCATACCTTTCCTATTCTCATCAGTTTTTCATTCTCTTTTCGTATTTTCAGATGTAGAACACGAATTGGATTTTGAATTTTGCTATTTCTTCAGATTCAAGCTTGTTTATCGGGTTATCATTCAACTTCGGGATTTATTAATCGTAAGATCCTTCTTTTCAGTTAATTGATGAATACGGATTCTTTGATGATTATGATTTTGATTGTTAATTCGATTATGAGTAGCTAAATTCTTTAGCTAGAGTTAGGGGATTATCGTCCGGTTCGATTTTGTTTATATGCATGTTAATTGCTTAATTTTTTCGAGTTGTGCTAATCCTAGGTTAGATGATTGATCACCATATTATCTAATTAATCGATTTTAGAACCGAAAGGGGAGAAATCGATCGATCTAGTCTCGTTTAGAATAGGCTTGTTCGGAGACGTATTGTCTATGTGCTAATTGATTCGATAATGTTCGTTTATGTTTATTCTCTTGTTTCGTGAGATATTGAGAATGAATCTCTAGATGAGTTAGTTTTTCGAGTCCTTTAGCCGAGTAGTTGATTTCCCGTTAAATGTATTGAGAACCGGAAGCGATATCCCCGATACCCTAGCCCCTTAAATCATATTTGTTCTTCATCTTTGCTTGCTACTTTTACTGCTTAATTTAATTATTTGCAGTAGTTGATAATTCAAAAACCAATCCAATTATTTGAATTAGAATGTTTAGGAATTTTATTTCTTTTATTTCTTTTAATTGTGTTTGAATAAACGTGCTTAATAATCCAGTTAACCTTTCTTGCGATACGACCCGGTGTTCGAATCTCTCGATTTTGCTGCGGTAAAAATATTTACAACAGGGTACGGCCCATTGGATGGACGTGGGTCTACAAGAGAAAGAGGGGATCAGATTGGAAGATGAAAACCTTTATTTACTACATACACAATGTATATTTTACCATACATAATTTAATTATGGTCAACACCAGAGGTCAATGGTTAATGCCGACAATCTAGGGCCTAACGGTCAAATCAATATTTAAAAAATTACAAAATATAAGAGATTAAAACTTAGTCATACATCTTGTTCCCTACTTAATGGCTAAGATTGAGTCTTACATTCTAATTTTAAGAATAAAGACTCGTTTAATCAATACACATACACACACATATATATGTGTGTGTATATGTGTGTAGAGAGAGAGAGAGAGAGAAGAGAGAGAGAGAGAGAGAGAGAGAGAGAGAGAGAGAGAGAGAGAGAGAGAGAGAGAGAGAGAGAGAAAGAGATAGAGAGAGAGAGAGAGCATGATTTTGATTTATCATCCAATTATTCAATATAATTTCTATATATATATAAATCATTTCATATTAGTTTTGGTTCAAATTAATTAAATAGTTTTAGCAAAAATATATAGTTTATTTAATTTATTTTATTTTTAGTTGGTATCATCTGTTTCAGTTAGATCTAGACGTAATATTTGAGATTATCTAAAAATTGATAACTAAAGTGACTGCCCCTGTTTTTATATAAAAGATCCACAATCATATATTATAATATATACGAATAGAAATAACATAATGTGTTAATTATTGTTAATTTTATTCATACAACACATTTTTTTAAAATAAATTGTAAGAATATATTACTGCTACTGAACTGCTGCAATAGATTACGTTCAAACAGCTTACTGTAATGCTTCAACTAGTTTTCCTTATCATATATAAAAAAATGTTAGTTTATCAAAACGATTTTATTCTCTTATAATTTTAATAATTAATTTAATTTTTTCTGTCTTAATATTTTATAAAAATCAACGTACATTTCGTAAAATTACATTAATTCTCATAATTCTTACAAAATATAAGTATTTTGTTATTTACTTGAACATTAATGATTATTGAGCTTATTTATAACTTCACAAAAAATGATCTGTCTTGTACGTTATTCTTTGATCACAGTCGCACTTATTTTACAAACAACTGAAATGTTGAGATTTACTTTGTCGATACAGAAAGTAAAATATATCTTCATCGAATTTAAGACTAAATACATGTAGACCGAAATTGGTATTTTACTATTTTGTTTCTTAAGTATTTCATTTATGTTTCTTAATTTTGAATGGATTATAAATGATAGATCAATTATTCCCATGTCAATTTATTTGTATAATATATATACATATATATAATATATATATATATATATATATATATATATATATTATAACTATTGGCAAGCTTCAATAAATTTTATTCAGCCATCAATAAATAAAAACAGGACTTCATCTAATAACTTTTTTTTTATTTTTTTGGCAGAAGGAAGGAGGCGATGGCCTTAGACTACTATAATACGAGCATAAGAAACCCCTATGATATCATGATCTAACCACGGTTTAACCTCCGTGGGTGGGTCATTTAGGACGTGAATCCCACTTGGCATGGTTGAGGCCAACGACGCAAGGAAGTCTGCTGCGAAGTTCTCTTCTCGATGGATATGGTGAATCTCAACTCTCCATTCCCTAGCCAATAAGTCGCGAATTCCCGAAATGATACAACTAGTAACCTCAGTCGGGACCGCATCCCGAAGCACCATCTTTACCACACTACTATTATCGACTTCTGCTACAACCATCCGATGCCCCTCATCTCATGCCAAATTTAATCCCTAGAATAAGCCCCAAAGCTCCACACCTAAGATTGAGCAAAACCCAATGTTCATCACAAAACCAGAGCTCCATCTGCCCCATTCATCGCGCACTAAACCACCGGCCCATGCCATTCCCGATTGCCTATTGAATGCGTCGTAAGTATTTACTTTAACAAACCCCGCTGGCGGCCTGGACCAGGATAGCCATCTTTGTTCCTTGTGTATCAACGTTCCTATTTCTTTTGTAGAAAGAATGGCAGAGCTAATTCCTTTAACTAACAT
Source organism: Striga hermonthica (assembly GCA_902706635.1). Taxonomy (NCBI): domain Eukaryota; kingdom Viridiplantae; phylum Streptophyta; class Magnoliopsida; order Lamiales; family Orobanchaceae; genus Striga; species Striga hermonthica. Next base: position 1,677,222 of record CACSLK010034598.1, on the reverse strand, counting down.
ACCAATTGCCGCCACTCTCCGTTGTACGTTAAGGCTATGGCCGTCGAAGATAAAAGCATTCCTATCCTGCCATGTCCTCCATAAAGTGACACCGAAGCCATGACACCAATCCACCGCCTACACATGCAGCTCGTTGTTCAGATTTCGGCACACCCAATCACGTAATTCCAGGTTGAAGAAAGAAGCATAGTGTTGGGAAGGGATAAAGTGCCGCCATGTTCTCTTAGTGTGACTACAATCCCTCAGGCAGTGTAAGCTCGTCTCCATTGCCATGGCCACACACTTCACACATAGCACTAACAGAAAGATGTTGGTGGTAGCATTCCTCGTTGGTTAGGAGATGGTTTTTTGTAGCGTTCCTCGTTGGTTAGCAGATGGTTTTTTACAGCTAACCATAGAAATTGACGAATCCTCTGCGGGCCTGACCAGCTCCAAATCTCCTTCCACATACGCCTATCAACTACCGTATGCTCATCCTCCAAGGAGCTATATGCCGACCTGGTAGTAAACCACGTATCCGAGGACCAAACTCAATACATGACGTCATCGCCCAAGCTCGAAGAAGGTGGTAGACGCTGCAATACGTAAACATGTCGAAGCGGGCAGAAAAGCCTGAAACAGCTCCCATCGCCAGCCTCCAGCCTCGTTAAGGAATTTTTCCAAAGTCTAATCGAGTTGCTCTCTCGGAATCGAGCGGAAAACAACGTGGAATAGGATCTTCGATCCTGGAAGCCAAAGATCCTTCCAAAAACGGGCCCTTTTCCCGTTCTGAATAGACCAACCGATCCCATCGACAACTTTCTCCCATACTCTTGCAATCGCACGGATGACCGTGGAGCCACGCGGGAAAGCAAAGTTTGCCTCCAAGTTGGCTAGATTTAAGCCATATTTTTGCCGTAACGACTTGAACCCACAATGCATTAGGAGATGTCAACAATCCCCATCCCAACTTCATTAATAAAGCCTTATTCATTTTGCGTTCATCAGCATTCAAATGGCAGTTCACAAATAAAACCTTATTATTATTATTAGTATTTCAACTTTACAAGATCTTGAATTTTAGAAATATGCAAAATTAAATTATTTTACAGATATTATTCTTATTTTGTATTATAGTTTTATAATAATAAAAGAAAAAATAATTTATATGGAAATTAAAAAAATTATATTTATTAGTCAAAATTTTAAAATGTAATACACACTTTATCTAATTTAAAGTTTTAAATATCATATACGTACATATAATATATAATTTTTTATATTTCTCTGTGCATGTGCACATGATCGAATATTAGTAGTATTAATATATGCGTCTTGATTATAATTAGCTCATACTTATTAATTTCATTTATTCGTATATATGTTTATTTGTATAATAAGAACAATGACTTTATTTTTCTGATATGTGTAAACTATGTTAAGATTAATATTATAAAAATAAAATTCAAGGCAGAGTAGGCATATTAACATGTGTCAATATGTGCATGCCACATAAGCGGTAGACATATTAACATGTGTCCATCGTGGGTATGGAAGCATTACTGATGAATACAGTGCCAAAAAAAAAGATAGTACCCAAAAAAAAATTCTATAAAAAATTAGTAGGGATCTTCTATGGTTAGGTACCCCTTGTACATGCATAACAACAGGTACCCCATTATTGACCATTAGATTGATTCAAAATTGAATATCAACCACATATTCAATGTACGAGGCAAAAAAGAATTTGCCTCGTACATGTATTCCCTCGTACATCCCTCGTACACCTCGTACATGGTTAAAAAACCTATTATACCCTTACTTTAATTTTAAACTTAAATTTAGTTTAATTAATAATAAAATGTTAATTATATTTACTTTCAAAGACATTTATTTATCTTATTTGTCAAAAAATCCTACAAATACAAAAATATATGATCACAACCTCAAAGATCAGTATTATTACGTATCATCTATCATACGAATTAAAAAAAAAATCTCTCACTTCGACTGGATTTTTGTTCTTATTGTTCTTCAAATTATTCTTGGACAACCTCTTCCATAAATCTTCATCAAAATCCACGAACTATATAATTATACATACAAATGTTCGAATGATTCACGAACCATACGTTCAAAATGGATACAGATGCAATAAAATTTTTATGAAGATGTTTCAATAGGCGCAGCCGATTCATCTAGGTACTTTTGAAATACATTTGTGTTATAGTGAATTTGTACTCCAAATTGTAAAGACCAGCAACATTGTTTGAAGTATGATTGTAAATTTACGTCATGATTTCGAATTTTTTTGGAGATTTTGTTAGACCATTCCCTTTCCTTGCATATGATGTTCACCCACGTATTCAATGTTTTGAAAAAATATTTGTTCAGACTTGAAGAGGTGAATTTGTTGAATGAGGTTCTTTTTATATTTTCGTTGTCCTTATCAAGCACATTACATGTTTGACGAAATGACTGAATATGGACGATGAATGCGTGATGTTTCATGTTTGTTTTTAATATTCAATAGATCAATCCGTGAGATGTTTGCTCTTCAAGTTGTTCCTTGATGCATCATGATACAATCCCAGAACAATATTAGTATCACGTTTTTGCAATGTTAGAGGCAGGATGCCTGGGTGATGAAGAATCAACTCTACGCCATCGTGAAAAATGATTCACCAATACATAATCATTTAACACAATTCGAATGGCTTGCTCTTCATGATGTTCTGATGTAGGCAATTAATTACCAAATGACTTGTTGTTCATGATGTAGGCAATTTATAACAATGTATTTATATATGTATTTATATATGTCTATCTATTTATAACAATGTATTAATTGATGTAGGCAATTAAGTGCCAACTGCTTAATATTTACAGAAACTGGAATAAGTAAGATAAGGAAAGTGCAATACAATGACCAATCTATCGAGAGATATGGTGGCTGTGGAAGAGTCACAATCTATGGAAGTTTCACAACATTAAAATGCCAGATATGGTGACTGTTAACTCTGCTTGGAGAGAATGGAGTGAGTTCACAGATGGTAGAAGATCCTAACAAATAGTAAAGGAAACTTGGTCTAGGTCCTATGGTTCAGTGGTGCAGGTGGCTTGTACTATACATTGATGTGTGTTTTGCTAGTTTTATCTGATGTTTGTGGGGGGTTCAGTCTGCAGCTAGAAGTTCCAACATGTTTTTCTGCTTTATGCTGATGTAGGTGTTAGTTCTTGGTTTTTGCTTCTTTTTTTCCCATCATTCTATGAGTTGCCATTATTAGATTTGTTGTTGGTTAAGATTATTTGGTGATTAGTGAAGAGTTCCCTTGTATTTTTATGTAGATTTTCATGGGAATAACTAGTTAGTCTCTCGATTGTAAAACTTCTTATTCTGAGTTGTTATAAGATTTTTATTACCGTTTGTAAAAAAAAAATAAAAAAGAAAGCAAAAAATTCAAAACAATCATGTGAACTTGGAAAGGCGGCCGCCAACCATGCACAAGTTGTATTGTTCGTAGTTGTTTCAAAACATTTGATTGTTGACATCCGCATGAAATTGAAAATTGAACTCACAACAAAAATCGGAAGTTTGAAAATCAACACACAACAAATTTGAGTGGCCCACGTGATGATGATGTATACCAAGGATCTCATCAATTTAAACGGTCACGCATACTTGAACAAAATAGAACAAAAGGTGTTAATGCTTGTTGAAAGTGTTTGATAAGACACCGGTCCCCCCAACCAATCACACCCCAAAAAGCACATTACCATAATATAAAACCACAAGTTACCTTTCATCTCCATTCATACCAAAACAACCAGTAACATTTCATCTCTTTTCATACTAAAGTCACCACTTTCAAATTTTGGCGTACTGCTAAAACACCGAAAGCAAAGCAACAATGGATGATTTTATTTTGCCTAAGACAAAACGGGGTCACTTTAAGTACATTAGAGATGGAATTCTCAAACGGTGGGAGCAATGGATCGAGGACAGATTTTGTTTGATATTGCAGCGCTTTGTCGTAATGGAGCGCATGAACCATGAGTCAGAAATTTGGCATGAATATAGGCAGATCCATGCAACATTTGTCAAAGAGATAAATATTTGTTTCTCTTTGAATGAAACTTGGCAGATGTACCATGTACTCAAAGAAAGGTATTGTACAATGAATTGGCTGTTGGAGCAGAAGGATGTGGTTCAAAAACCTACAATTACACCATGCATGTACCCCATGTAGTTGAAGACGTCGCCATTGAGGCAAATATCAATTATCCGGTTGTGAACATCTATTTTTCGAACTCTATTTTGTGATGCAATATAACATTGTATTTTTTTCATGTAATCAAGCATTGGGCAATTTTATTCTACTTGTTTGATAAACCAGATCCAAAGTGGGACTCACTAGTGGCAATCTTCCGCCGTTAGGGTGTTTGTTCGAGTATCCAAATGAAGTGGAGCCTAAGAGAATCTCGAGAGAGGTGGTCGAATCGACACACCGCGATTTCCCAGCTACTAATGATCAACCATCAAATGGAACTTTTTCTGACGATAGCATAACTGATGCTCGCTCACAAGTAAGCGACGTCGATGGGTTTCAGGATTACCTTCGTCGTCATTAGATCGACCTGCCCTTTTGTAAGTTCTAGTTATTATGGATTTATTGCTTCATGAAATAGGTTGGATTTTGTTCAATGAAGCTTGTTTTGACAATTATGTTTTGGCTATTTTGGTTGTTTAGTATGATGGGTATTTTAACCATACCTGTGAATCTTGTTGTTCATTGGATCTGATTTCCTTTAGTAGATGTTCTTTAATTTTATTTTAAACCTTATCACAATTTTTTTTCACCAAAGGCCAAACCTGAATTAAACTCAATAAGCAATTGTGAAGACGACATAGCCAAGTACACAACCATGGAAATAACACATTTCACTTTGACTACACAAAACACGAAAAATCATATTATACACTTGAGTTCAAATATAGAATATTACACATGAATGGCAACAATGAGTTCAATTTGGTGCATTCCATATCAACTATGCACACAATGTATTCCAAGTACTAATCCACACAAGAGATGGTTTATGTAACAAGGAGATTTCAATGTGAACCTTTCAGATCTATGCCCATGCCACACCATCCTGTCCACATGAGCCCCACACTCCAAAGCTATATTAAGGATTTGACCTGCAATAAAAGGGATACATGACTGCTTAACTAACTGAACTTCCCACCTTTAACTTAACCCCTCTCCCCATATCACTCACAGCACGTTACCAGCTTACCAACCGTAGCCGATTTGATAATAGATTAATGCTTAATACACCATGTTGAATTAATTTGAGAACTATTTCAAGACATACATATACAATGGAATGTGCTCATACATCATCTGCAAGTACACTAATTGAAATGTGAAATTGAAAGCATTAACATATGTGTGATTGCCATTTAAACATACATAAAAATAAATCGTGTCTCACTGTACTCAGTTCATATAAACTGAGTTCCCTTTGGAGTCCAAAAGTCATCCTTATTTCCAAATTCAGACTGTGACGGTTGACTACTCGATATCTTCGAATGACATGTAGTCGTTTTATGCCCGAGCTCACTGCAACATAAAATTCGAGTCTCATATCATAAATAATAAATAAAGTACATCCTTGTTTCTTAGAATAAATTATTTGACTTGTAAGGTATAAATATATAAAGGATGTACCCACATGATTTGCATCTTTGCTTTTTTGCTATCGGTGCCCCTCTAGACCTAACCCTACATGGGTCTCCCGAAATTTCTATCTGTTTACACCCTCTAGCCGGATCCTTAAGAAGTTGTGATTCTTTATCGATATCATCAGTTGATTTTCTGGTATCTTTTTTTTCCTTATTGTGTATGTTATCTGTTGCACATCGAACCTTCTTCAAACATCTTGAAGTATTTGATTCACTCTGTGACGCCTTCATACACATGTCAACTGATTCCTTATACAGTTCAAAATACATTTTATGTTGGGGATCACTAGTTGCAGGTAAGTAGTGAAATTTTTCTCTAAGCTCTTTTCCAGCAATTGTGTCCACCTGTTGCATATACATTGTGTTGGCACTTTTCGAAGATAAAAGTCCTTGAATGTGGTAATAAGATGACTACATGGCAAACCATCAGTTTCTAACATTTTACAATCACACTCGAATTTTCCTTCACTTAAAATTATCCGTACAGTCCAACGCCTTTGTTCTTTAGAACCATATCTTTCCAGCTGGGAATACATGTGAGTCTCCATCGCTACTCTTATTCTCAAGTACAATATTACTCTGCTCGTCTTCTATCTCATTTCGAACTTTAGCAAAAACGGAGCGTGTACATATGCCAGAGAGGTGATTCTGAATCCCTTGTAGTGGTGCTCCAAAGGGAATGCCCAACGGTTTGATCTCCAAATCTTCCTATTTCTGAAAGAATGTTGCACGCAACGATTCCACAACATGATGGAAACATTTGAGGAGCTCCGTAATCGTCCTACCCGATGTCCCTCCATGTTTGAAGAGTGCATTCAAAGATTCTGCTCGTTGTGTTGTCCTTGTCATACCCATAAAATTCCCTTGAAGGTAAGCATCACACCATTGATTTCTTCTTTTGAATGTTTCTTTCACCCATGGATTATCCGCCACAATATATTTGACAGTTTGCAATTCCCATTCTGATTCAAAGTCCTCGGTTGTCCAATTTTTCATTACAAAATTCCCGAACATTTTGCAAAACTCATGGACCTTAACTCGTTGGACACAATTTCTCTCGAGATGCCATGCACATAGTCTGTGTTTAGCACCAGTTAAGACTTTATTTATTGTCGAACGCATCGCCTCATCTTGATCAGTCATAACAGTAATAGGCACCTTCCCTTTCATTGACGCAACAAACACTGTTAACAACCATATGCACGATTCAGACGTCTCGTTAAGCATCAATGCCCCACCAAATATGGTCGTATTCAGGTGGTTATCTATCGCTAAAAATATTACCAATGGGAATTTTGTATGTGTTTGTTTTGTACGTACTGTCAAAAATCAGTATGTCACCGAATTGCACATAGGCTGCCTGAGAAAAACCATCACACCAAAAAAGTTTGGTTAACCTCCCTTGATCGTCGCACGTTGTTTCTACAACCAAGTTAGGATCGGTGATCCTCACTCCTTCGAGCATAGCAAGAGCTGTATTAAAATCACCATTGCGCATTGTATCGCTCTTTTGCTTCGAAAGGTAGTTGTATGCATTTTTTGTTGTGATGTATGCTTGTATGATCACCATACATATTTTCAATGTAATTCAACGTCTGATATGTTCGGTTCTGGCATCGTTTATTGTCATCAACGTTGTTTTTTCATATTCCGTCATTTGTCTACAACAAATAGTGCGATTAATTTATGCGTTCTTGATTTATAATATAAAAAAACAGGTAATATTAATGTAATTTGCAGATTGGATTGTAACGTAAAAATTTGTATTACCTATTACACTTAAGCCGATGAGCTGTTTCCACACTTTCAAGAGGGTGTTTGTGTGATTCTTCAAATTTTGTTATACGGTGTAATCCTCCATGGATATCATGTGCAACACGGAATTTCGCATTGCATCTACATCTCATGTTTGGTTTTTCCTGTCTAATTCTTTGGTGTCCGTCCAAAATTTTACGTCTGTAGCCTGCCTGAGACACTCTCATTGCCTATTCTTTACCAAGCCATCCTTCGTAGTCTTGCAGTTGCACCTTCTAACATCAAAGTCTGCATTTCTTGCATAATTGATGTATCATTTTTCAGCATCCCCCCAAGATATAAAACTCTTATCGCGCATTTGATTTTCGTCCTTGTGATCACAACTCGTGTCTTTTTCATCAGTTGCTTTAGTTGAGTTGCAACTAATATCTTCGTAATTTTCCATGGAATTAATACATGTTGACTAATTAAACAAGATTTGTCACAAAACAATGTCCACGAAATGACACAAATCTAAACAACGTGTATTAGACTTACATGGGTCTTGTAGTTCGATGAAGGTCCGATGAGTTGTCACTGTTGTGTTGTATATTCGGTTTCCAGCTTCAGAAAAGATGATGATGATATCATTTACGATAATTGAAAAAAAAATCAGATGGAGGTATTGTTTGCCAATTCCGGACGTGATTTAGTGGTTCCACATATGGAAGTTAAGGAATAAATCAGTAAGTTAACAATTTTTTTATTTAAAAAATTTGGTACACAATGTAGGTAATGGAATTAAAATAAATTTTAATATTGTTCACAAAATATCGGATGGTATTAAGTGGATTATTAATGGTAGTTACAATCCCTACCGAAAAATAATCGAATGGATACCGTATATAAATATGGAACGAATATTGATTATTCTATGCACGATCTGAATATTTTTTTATAATTTTTTAAATAGCTTTGGTGTGAACATTAAATGAAGACAAGTCCTATTGTGAATAGACTGTAAACAATGCCACATGAAATGCGCTATTAAAAAATTCAAAATAAATTTACAGAATAACAATCATAATTATCTTTGCCTTCGTATAATCATATTATTATAATCGTGCATAACCACAACCACAATGTACCATATGCTTTTTTTTCTTGTTTGTTCCTCGACGGCTCGACCATCCATTTTTTTGTTATAAGATTAACATTAAAATATGTCTTGATATGATATTTTCGTTGTTTGTTTAACAATAAACATTAGTAATGAAACACGTGGTGGTGACATTTTAATTAATTTACATAAGTACTAATTAACCGTCTCAAAATAAGCCATAATAACAGTAAGCCCTAACCATCAAATTCATAATAACCGTCTGCCAAAACAAACACCGTATATATACGAAAAAAAATAAACATAAACATACTACATAATGAGAAGAAACCCACAACACGATCCACCCTATATCAAGTCATTTCAATCAGCAGATGAAGATTCACAATCACTCGGAACATCAAAAGTCGCCTGAACAACATCGTTTAAACAAATTTTAGCCGCTTCCCTCATATCAAATACCACCAAGCAATCGATGTACCACTTGAAGCCAGTTGTTCGGAGAAATCGTTCGATAGTTTTTTCCTTATTTTGGTTAGAGACAAAAAAAAAGCGATTCATATATAATCAGTAATTGTAAGTCATTAGAATGAATGTACATACATAGGTAATGTAAAATATATGAATAATTCACCTCGGAGAACTAATAGAGTTTGTTGACCCTAACCTCGCCACTTTGCCAATCGACTTTTGAGCCGTTATACGAAGAAAGATCGTGAACAGGTAGAAGTGGTTCCTTAGCCGCTGTATTTGTTCTCTAACAACCCGATTTTCGACAGACCTGCCCAATACTTGTGACAGATCTCGCGCCGGTGGAGTCCATATTTAGTTGAACACCGATGGCCTGTGAATGTCGGGCAAGGAGAGAGCCTTCTCAAAGAAGAGTTTGTAACACACCGATACGTCCTGCTCGCTCCATCCTCGTAAGTGAAATACCGATGCCATTTTTAGTACGTCGTAGTTATCCGCCATGGCCGTATTAAACCTACAAAATTATTGAATCAAAAGATTTGATGAGTCGTTTAAAAAACGACAAGAAAAATCGCAAGAGTAACATGAGGAAGAGATGTGGAAGGAACGGTTTCAG
>CACSLK010034598.1:1652690-1663979 GCA_902706635.1 Striga hermonthica | reverse complement strand
TGTAAATATATCCCATGTTACGGATTTAACCCATATTATAACTTTCATAGTACTGTAAACGGTAATGATCATTACTTTATTTAATTGAAAAAAAGCACAATTGATTATAAACAGCATCCTCATATTAACTAAATAGGATCGGGACTGTTCGTATAGACACAGTAAATTATTGTTCAATTTAAATGTATTATGCAGATATTGGATTATTGAGAAACATGCATGTTTTACAAAATAAAATTGAACAATTTAAGTACACAAATATAATTATTTATTTTTCGTAAGATAATTATTCAGTTCATAAAAACAACTATCGAGCCATATTAGAAAAAAGCCGTTTACGTGGGTCCCGCAAGGTCGCGTGTGACTTCGGTTTACCGAGAATCAAGTTGGAATGTGTAGATGATTTAGACACGATGTCATGCGAGACATTTATCGAGTATTTCGGAGCTCCGAGCATTTAATAAGAGAAACTCGAGTTGAGGGTGCATATTAGTAAAATAAATGAAAAAAGAAAGTCGTTTACGTGGGCCCCGCAAGGTCGCGTGTGACTTCGGTTTACCGAGAATCGAGTTGTGATGTGTAGATCATTCAGGCATGATGTCATGCAGGATATTTATCGAGTATTACGGAGCTCCGAGCATTTAATTAGAGAAGCTCGAGTTGAGGGTGCATATTAATAAAACAAATAAAACAATAACAAAAAATATATTGTAGATAATATTAAATACATAAAAATGAAATAAATAGTATGTTGGGTTGAGTTGGGTTGGGTTAGGAATAAATATATGTAAGTTGTTAAAAGTGGGGTTGTGTAGGTGGAGAAGAGAAAAATAATTTTTTATAACGTTACGAAACCATGTAACGTTAAATCAACTATATTTTTGCCAGTAAAAATTAATAATAATAATAATAATAATAATAATAATAATAATAATAATAATAATAATAATAATAATAATAATAAATATAGACGTAAATAATTAACCTTAATTACGTAAATATCCTAAAAAAGGAAAAAATAAATTTGCTAGTGAATATTAATCTTATTTATCTTTCTTTATTTCAACAAGGAGGGGTATCTCGTTTCCAATAATTTAGTCAATTTTAGATATGAGCATACGTAAATATCGTAACAAATCTCACCACTTTTTTGGATTTTTGAAATTATCTATTTATCTTTGTATACATCCATCTACAAAAAAAAAGAAAGAAATACATACAGTAGACGAATCTTCAAAGAGGGGAAATAATTGGCAAAGGTAGCCAACATATAATTCTCATACAAATGTCGTCTTTTGAAGAGGTAAACAGTGTTGTTCGTGATGAATATCGTTTGGTGTATATATTCTTATTATTGATGTTTCTAAAATTCGAAATTGTAGGGTTCTCCTGCTACAAAAAATGGTAGTCGTCTACATGCGGACATGGAGTCATGTTCACCGAGTAGTACAAAAAAACGAAGAAAAGAACTATTTATTCTCCATTATCGTCCAATGATGACTATAAATTGTCGCATAGAACCAAACTGATGACAATTGTCACTATCAACAACAATCTGTCCTTTAGACAACGTCTTGAGGTTGAGAAAGTGGGATTTGGAACATTTGCTCGTCTGAACTTAATGCAGATTGATTCTAGGTTAGTGAGCATGGTAGTTAGGAAGTATGACCTCACGTCCAGGATTTTGAAGGTTGGTAGTGCTTCAATTCATTTGTCTCCAGCGGTTGTTCAGAAACATTTTGGTTTGTGTAGTGATGGGATGATAATTCCGAAGAAAATAAAGGAGGGTATCCGCATATATCGTGAATTATTTCCTGACAAAGAAGGGAAAAACTGAATATGCCGACCTTGTTTCTATGGTTAAAAATTGCAAGACGTCTGGACCTGAATTCGTAGTACCCTATTTGATGCTAGTGTTTAGCACCGTGTTATTTCCACGTAGCAGGGATACACCTCCGGATTATGAATATCTAGACTACTTGGTAGATTTGCATGAATTTACATGAGTTTAATTGGTTTGAAATAATACTGCGGTATCTTGATATTGGTGCAGAGTCAGTCAAATCCCGTAATTACTCCTATGTCACGGGTTGCATTTTACTAATGCAGGTATAATGTCAATACTGAGCCTCTTGATTTATTAGAATTGTTATATATATTTATATATCTTGCCATTTTTTAATTAAAGAAGTGCAGGTTGTTTTCCTCAGCTATGTGGCGACATCATTCCCAATGGTCATCATTCCCAATGGTCGGCAAACATTTACACTATGGATCTCCCTTTTTAGAGCATTGGACCCAACCAGAAATCACAAGAGCAATTTCGGTCTTTAAAAAGATGGGCGGTAATGATGCGGATTTTGTAATTTTCAAGATTAACTTTTAATTTTTAATTTTTTTTTTTTTTTTGTGTTTTTTTGTTTTTATTTTTTTGAAAATGTTTATTAAATTATTTTGCAGAATTGGAAAGTAAAACCGCAATCGGATGAAAATGATGAATTTTGGTCCAATAATTATGTGCCCGTTGACTCCAAAACGAATGCACATGTCAGAGCCAAGGTCATTGAAAATCTCATGTTAGTAAATCAGGGGGGTGTCTGGTATAATCGCATTACTGAAAGATAATGAGACCAGTGAAGTTCCATATGGAGAAGAAGAAAAGATATCTACATCTGCGAAAGGATAAATGATAACAACGACAGTCGAAATCATACGGCTACTAAAGACGGAATGCGTGCATAGAAGGCTGCCTCAGAATCATTTGATAATACCTTGAAGCCTAAGAACTTTGATTTTGATGCGTGCAATGAAGAAAAATGTCGTCCCGATGTGACTCACGGCATGAGAACGGACGCATTCCAACTTTTCAAAGATATTACAATAGAGGATGAATATGAGTCGAATTACATTTTCAATGAGAGTATGGAACTTATGTGAGTGATAGAGACCAAGGCATATTAATGTATATATATAATGCATGTGTGAGCGTCCTGGCCCGATTTGGGTAGATTGATTCTTTTCCTCACCGGTAGAACGCCGGAAACCTGCAAATAACTCTCACACTGGGGGTTGTGTCCGGTGAAGAGCCTCCGATGCTTAAGTCAGTATGTATATCAGTATACTGGAATTGAGTAATAGAAAAATCGTGCCAAGGAAGAAAGGCTCACCCCCTTTATATAGGGGTGAAATACCTGACCTAAGGCTGCCCGGATTTGATGAGCTGGCTGCCCAAGCTGCCCGTCCGTACTCTGACACGCTGCGCGCATGTCAGAGGTGTCGCGGGACGTTGGGAGCTGTCAGAGGTGGTTGTCGCTATCAACCAATAGGTTCTCGACACGTGTCCTGCTGCACATGGAGTGAATATTCTCATGAAATTCCGTTAGAGGCTCTTTCACGCGCCTGTGACTAGGCCGATCTATGCGGTATTAAGTCCGCGAAGTGGTCGACCAATTGAGGTCGACTAAACTGCTCGACTGTTCACTTGGTCGAAGGATAGATTGGTCGACTGATTAGTTGGTCGACTGATTGACTGGTTGATTTTCCCGCCATTCAGCTTGGTTTCTCCACGGTATGACCTCTTCGACCGGTTGAGCAAACCGGTTTAGCCTTGTGGGTATAATATCCTATATCATCTAGTCCCCCCCACTTTGGTCGAGTCTGAGTGACTCGATCGAAGAGTGAATTTGTGCTTGCCGCTTTTCTAGATGGCCTGATGTCAAATATCGACCACCTAGTGAGTTTCCCGCTCATTTTTCCAGTTAAATCTTCTTTAACTGTCAGCAATAAAGTTGCCTGTCACACGTCCTTTCTGTCGCGCCTGCTTTTCTGCCACGCGTCACACCTGTCAGCCACTTTAATTATTGCGCCTCCTCGCATAACGTGCCCACTTTGACTGTCGTGCGAGTTAATGCTTTCCATCGTATGATCTGACTTTAATCCAACGGTCCTCATCTTTCAACCCTTTAACTTTCCAAGGTATAAATTCAACACTTAGCGAATTTTATGAGTTTTTCCACCTTTGTAATTTTCGAACTCTTTATACTCTGTGTTTTCTCTGCAAAACCTTAGCTTCTTCTTCTCGGCAATTCCTCTTGCACTCTTCAGGCTTTCTCAATTTCTTCATACGCGACCATGAGTAAGTTGTTCCTCGCCTAAATTTATGTTTTCCCTTTCTCGGATTTGGCGTTTTGTGTTTTTTGAATTGGGTATCTCAAATTTGCTTATTGAATTTTCTAGCTTTGCGTGTTTTATCCTGAATCTGTGCTCTTAATGTTGTGATTTGTTTGTTGATCGTTGTGAATTTTGCTTTTCCTCTGCAATTTTTTGAACTTCCTGTTCTTTTCCCTTTCAATTTTTTGGAACCGCTTTTCCCAGAAAAACCCTAGCTTTGAAAACCTTCTCCTCTCCTCCTTTCCTTATCGTCGAAATTCCCCCTTTTCATATTGTTCTCTTTTTTGTTTTTCAGATGCTGCTACTTCGACCACCTCTTCTGGCTCAGTTCAAATATTTCCCTCTGCCCTTGAAGTTGTCCCTCTCTCCATTCTTCACCCCGGCGAGACCTTTCCTACCCTCGTCTTTATAGCTCGTGTTTCTTCTCCCAATTCCGGGGATACTATATGATATAAGATATTACACTAGACCGAGTTTAAGGGATAAAACAGATACATATTGGCCAAAGCCCAACTTGAGCCCAACTTGAGCATATCGATATGGGCCAAAGCCCAACTTGAGCCCAAAAGGTACACTTCCCCTATAAAAGGGGGATAAGGTATCACAATCTAACTTCCTCTCTACATTCATAATTACCCTCTTGGAATTTGGAGTTCTGGAGTGACACTGACTTAGGCATCGGAGGCCCGACGCTGGGGCCACCCCCGGCGTTGGGTTCTTGCAGGTACGGAGGCCGGTCGAGCTGAAGGAGCCCGGGTGAAATTCATTCACTTTATTGGTGCCGTCTGTAGGACCCCGTCAAAAAGTCAAGCGGAGTTCTGACTGAAAATATTAAAAAACCTCCTTCTTCTCCACCGGCCGCCGCCACCGCCGGCCGCCACCTCCGCCGCCGGCCGCCGAAAAATGTGCTTCGATCGGAAAATCGTTTACATCATTGGAAAGATCTCTTCGAGGTGAATCTCCCCATAAAATTTCATGCAAAAATTCCTTCGGGAAGACCTTCAATTTCGTGGTCAAAGGTTCCACATCTAGGGAAAAACCGATCAAATCGAACATTCAAATGCGTTTTTTTAGTGATCCGTGAGGGATATGGGTAATCCGAGAGTACCACCGGAATCATCTCGACGAGACGAATCTCCAGCTACCGACCTTCGCCGGAAACCGCCGCCTCCGCCGCCGGCCGCCGGTCAAAGTCATCCGAACTGAAAAACTCGCACACCATCGTGGAGCTCTCGCCGAGCTTGTTCTACTCTTAAAGTTTCAAGCGAAAATTCCATCGGGAAGACCGTCGATTTTACGGTCAAAGTATTTGGATCTAGAATAAAATGGGTCAACCCTCGGCCATCTTCTTCGATTTTCCGGCGATACCCGACGAACCACTTTGAGAAGAAGACACCATCGGAATCTCCTCTCCATGTCGAGCTCATCGATGGTCATATTCGCCGGAGACGGCGACTTTCCTCCGAGGACATTCCTCCGACGAGCTGGATGTTCACATATTTCAGCGTACTGAGCGCTGTTTCACTGGCTGGTGCGAGACCGAGTTCGAGTCCGGTCTACCATATGAGCCCAACAAGCTGCCCAGAAGCCGAGGCCCAGTTGCCGGCGAGGAGGTCCAGCCAGGAGGCCCACTTCGCAGCCCAGTTTGGAGAGCCCAGTAGCGCGAGGAGAGGGGCAAGAATCGTGCAGGCCAGCGAAACCCGACTGCTCTCAAGTTTCAGCCCGCGCGGGCCTACGCCCAGCCCGCGTATGGCCCGCGCCTAGCCCAAATCCCATGTAGCCTGCCCGGCCCAATTGATGTTTTCAGCGGCCCAATTGGCTTGTGCACGGCCCAGTCGCCCAGCTAGGCCCTTCAGCTTGCCAAACCGCTCCCAGGCAGCCCAGACCGGTCCAGAACACCCGGCAGAGGCCCAAACCAGCTCTTAATGGCCTAACAGCTTCATTTGGTACCCAAAATTAATTCGGGTCGTTTCAACGTGGACGAGAAGGTAAATGTGAGATAGTATTTCTCGTGGAGAAGGTATGTGGCTTATTTAAATTAAGAATGGAGGATTTTTAAATGCGCAAAAATTGGATAAATTGCTTGATTTGGAAAATTTGGATACTCAAAAGATTATCAAATTGATAAACAAGGAGATATTATTTGATTGATCGAGGGATAATTGGACTAGATCGTGGAGGTATTTAATTTTGCTCGGTTCAATATATTTGATTTATTCGTGCGAAATTATACGATTTATGTGTGGAAATATTTGATTTGTTCGTGGAATTGTTCGATTTGTTCGAAGAGATATTTGACTTATTCGAGGAAATACTTGATTTAGTTGTGGAATCATTTGATATGTTCGTAGTAATATTTGACTCGATCGTGAGAATATTTAAATTATGCATGGTGGATTATTTAATTTTCCCATTTTGGATTATGTGATTTATTTGTGGATATATTTGATTTGCTCGAGCGATTATTGGATTTATTTGTAAGTGATTATTTGGTTGGATTGAGCAAATATTGAAGTTATTTGCGGATATATTTGATTTGCTCGAGCGATTATTGGATTTATTTGATTGGTTCGCGATGATACTTGATTAGATCGAGTGATTATTGGATTTGCTCGTGGAGATATTTAATTTTGCTCATGGTGATTATATGATTCATCCGTGGATTACATGGTTTATTCGGGGATTTATTAGATTTGTTCGTGAAGATATATGACTTGTTCGTGGATATATTCGATTTATTCGTGCAAAATTATCTGATTTATCCGAGGAGCCTTTGATTTATTGGTGGAGTATTATGTGATTTATTCGTGGATATTGTTTGATTTGTTCGAGGAGACATTAGTTGATATATTTGAGGAGAATTATTTGACTCGTTCAAGGAAATATTTGATTTATTCATGGAGGATTATTAGATTTATCATGGAGCTTATTTGATTAATTCATGAAGATTATGCAATTTGTCCGGGGAAATTATTTGACTTATTTTAGGCAATTATTTGATTTATTCGAGAAGATATTATTTGATTGTTCGAGAGATTATTTGATTTGTGCGTGGATACATTTGATTTTATCGAGGGATTATTGGGTTTATTTGTGGATGATTATCTGATTTGCTTGAAGGATTATTTGATTTGCTCGTTGATATAGTTGATTGAAAATAAGTGGCGGGTCGTGATTTTGAATTGAGGATATTTTAGGATTATGTTTATCGTGTTTTTTTGGTGCACTTATCAATGAGCTCGAGGAGGTGAATTAAAATTATATGATTCGATATCTTGATATGTTCGGAACCTCTCATTTGAATTTTCATGTGAAAATGTGGATTTTGTTGAAATGGATTATTCGTAATTTTTAAGCCTGTCATTGCTCGAGCATGTCTTAAATCAAGGAGATGGTGATTTTGGTATTTGATATCTTGTCTTTCTTTTTGGCGTGGAGAATTGCAAAATTGATAACTTGAATATAATGTGGATAATTGATATCTCTCTGAATTTTTATCGAGGAAACAACGAAATAACCCGAGTCTTGACGAGCTATGTCGGACGAGCTGTTGAGTGTCGAGGACAAAATGAGCGAGCATAGATCCATAAAAGGTGGGTGATAAGGAAGGACGAGCCTGGATGATGTCGATCACCTAGGGCGGTTTCAAAGGCAGAAATCATTCTCTTTTGGAGAGGTAGGATAATGGGAAGTGATATTCAAGATCTTCAGGTATGAAATTAATCTCAACTCTTATTTGCGGTCAAGTCCGACTGACACAATTTTGTGGTACCTTGAGTATCTTGGCATTCTTTTTTGGAGAAATGTTCATTATTTGAATATTTTGGGCAAAATTTGGATGAGATTGTGGTGTATATATTGGAATTATCATTCTGGTGACTAGCAAAATGCAGAAAATGAGGTGTACGTGGAGCATCGAACAAAACCTGGCATGACTAAGGCCTTCGGGCTGGCCAGTTTCAAGTCATCAGGACTAAGGAGCTCGGTATTGGGAGTAATTCATCTAAATTTTCGTCTGGTGCATTCGTTTGATGGTTGTTTGTAGCTGCATAGTATGGTTTGTTAAATTATTTGTTGAATTCATGATTTTGTGAAGTTCCGGTCGACCGCACCCTTGATAAGGCGTTTATGTGATGTCATATCGTGGTAGAGAGACTTGCATGTAGGTTGAGGTGTGGTATACAAGCATTTCTGTTTTTTGTAGAGGCTCCTAGTTTTAACATTCCTCTAAGGAAGGCTCCCTTAAAGAGGAAATCTGGAGCCACCTCTGGCTCATCTGGGGACAAGGTTGAGGGGTCGGCCACTTCCTCTAACTCTCGACCAGAGCCTCCACAACGATCCCCTCCTCGACAGACTCCGCCGCCTCCGCCACCGCCGCAAGGGCAACCACAACAGCAACAACAACACCAACAACGACAGAAACAACAGCAACAAAACCCACAACATCAACAAAAACAACAACACCAACAACACCATAAAAAACGACAGACTCCACCCCCTCCTCCTAACACCACTGCTTGACCATCTCTCGAGTAGGCCGGGGCTAAGACCTCCAACGTCCCTGAGAAAACTGGGACCAAAACCTCAACGGGCTCCGAGAAGGCTAGAGTCAAGAGCTCGACTGCCTCCAAGACTAATAACAGCCAATCTTCCTCCCAGAAGATCGACCCCCGAACTGCCAACCCCAAAGATGCCACCTACTCCAAGACCAAAGTCCAAGAAAAACCCCCTCTCGACCAATCATCCTCTAAGAATCCTTCTGCCGGATCGACCTAGGCGCTGGTCGAGTCCAGTGGTCAGGATGACCTAGGGCGTGAGGTGGCCCTAGGAAAACGTCCTCGCACCGACCTGTTGGTGTTATATACTTAAGCTTTGCTTTAGTGGATATTACACTTATTATTTCTTGATGAATGAGAATTATGTTTTGTTAAATAAGTTCCACGTTCTGTTGTTTTGCATGTAGATAAGTGGGTCGTCATCGGGCGTACCGAAGATCACTATATCAGTTACTTGCGAAACAAGAATCATTGGTTCACAACCTAGATGGAATTGAACAACCCATCGGAACGATTGTAGTGTCAACCGTACGGTTTGTCTTGACCGATTAGTTGCACTAGTACATTTATGTATTGAACAGGATCCCAGAGAGGGATGTTCGTTTTATACTGATCGTCGTAAACGAACTAGGCCTCAGTTAATTATTGCATGCTCTTAACCCGGAAGATATGAAATAGTCATGTGCACATAATTGTTGTTGCTTTGATTCTTTAGGTGAGATCCAAGCCGGGTCGACATACTTAATGAATTGGGTAATGACATTATGTGTTCGATGTGCTATTAGGATATTTACGGTCACCATGTGCGTTAGTATGATGATGTCCCCGAAGTGAGTTCATGAAGGAATACTATGCTAAACCCTACAGGTGGATTTATTCCGGCATAATATGAATGCTATGAGCGAGCGCTAGATTCGGTAATATAATATATTAATTAATTCTTGATTATTAGTGATCGAATTAATTAATGGACATTATATCTTAAACATGGGGAGGTAAATCGGATAATTATAATAAAGGAGTCTCAAATGTAATTTGGGATAGGTGAGGGGAGTGCAATAATATTATTGTGGTGGACTTTAATATTATTAATATATTAATTGTGGGGTTGCTCCACAGTATTAATATATTAGAAGCCCTTATTCTATTCTCCTTAGGTTCCCTACTGTAGCTCTATAATACAGCATTAGGCTCATGGAAGAAGAGAACAATCCCACAACCTTGGGAAACACGTCCAGCCCTCTCTCTCTCTCTTCCAAGGAGTAGTTCTATTTCTTGTGCTCCACTGATACAAGATCTAGATAGTTGTTTGAGAATACATTAGAAGATCTTAAGGTATATACGGGATTCTAGTCAGATCTATCATACATCCAAACCGGAGACCAAAACCAGCAACTGACCATACCACGACGACCAAGACGACGAGACGAAGAGATCGCCGCCAGTCGTCGCCGCACGCGCCGCCACGCGCCGCCGGAAGGGAGCGGCTGCTGGAGCTTACTCGCGCGCTTGAGAGCGCGTGAATTGTCCGATTTCCGATCGGTGAACGCCGTTGACTTCCCCGTGATGTCAGCTTTCTGGATTGGTCAAG
Source organism: Striga hermonthica (assembly GCA_902706635.1). Taxonomy (NCBI): domain Eukaryota; kingdom Viridiplantae; phylum Streptophyta; class Magnoliopsida; order Lamiales; family Orobanchaceae; genus Striga; species Striga hermonthica. Next base: position 1,653,662 of record CACSLK010034598.1, on the reverse strand, counting down.
TTTGTTCGATTCCGAGAAGATTTGATTTGCGGTCATCTGTCCGGGCCAGCCAGATCTACATAAATTTTAAGCAGTAAGTTTTCTTCATCAAACCTTTAGATCCGCTATGCATAGGTTTATGTTGAATGTTTTTCCGTGATTTGTGCATATCGAGATCCTCATATGTCCCAACAATTGGTATCAGAGCTTGAGGTTAATCTGTTATGTACAAGATCCGGATTAAACTGCTTATATTGTCTATGTGTGCTCAAGCGCAGCCATATATATTGGATTATATGCATAACTTGGTTTTGCAGAAGTAGTTAATCCACTATTATGGTCACCCTTTTATGTGCTTGTGCTTAATTGATGGTTGGTTGTATGGTTTTAAATTTGTTTTTAAAGCCTCGGGATTGTCGAGGAATTATGGATGAATGCTTGTATTAATTGCCCGGGGGTTGACAAGATAGTTTAATTAATTAGTAGAAGGCATGTACATCCACTCGTTGGATCTAAGAATCGATTTATGTAATTTTGTAAATTATATTTTTCGAATTGTGATCGACCGTTGGAGACCGGGCCTTCACAAAGATCCAAAGAGACTCGAAAAAGCAAAGAAGAAACCGGAGACGGGATCCAAGGCTGGCCGGCGCGGCCGCGGCTTCTACTGGTGGAGGTTTTGGAACTTGCAGTACAAGTCAACCGGGATTCTACTGCAGTGTGAGTTCCAGTTGGTTTAGGACAGAAATCCTAATCCAAGGAGAATAAATATTTAATTGGCCATAATAGTGGATATTTATTTATGGCATTAATTATTTATTTGTTTATTTATGCATGGGAATAATTGTTGCCTTGTGTGCATAGAATTATCTAGAATTGCATATATATATATATATATATATATATTAAAAATCCTCATTTAAAATACTAAGTTGAGAAGGATATTTAAATTTAAGATAATTTTTAAATTCCTAAGGCCTCCATTTCTAATTC
>CACSLK010034598.1:1614079-1624546 GCA_902706635.1 Striga hermonthica | reverse complement strand
ATCGTATGTTCAAATCTCAGATCGGGCGAAATATCAAAGTATATGTGGACGATATCTTGGTGAAGAGTAAGTCTTCGACCTCACACCCAGACGACTTAAAGGAAACATTTAAAACCCTTAGGGCGTTTGGGATGAAGTTGAACCCAAGAAAGTGTACCTTTGGGGTAAAGGCAGGTCGATTCCTGGGGTATATCGTCACGAAACGAGGAATCGAAGTAAACAAGGAGAAGGTAAAATCGATACTCGACATGGCCCCACCAAGAAATATAAGAGATGTGCAAGTCCTGACGGGAAGGATTGCGGGACTAAGCAGGTTCATTGCTCGAGCCGTAGAGAAAAGATTCCCGTTCTTCAAATTGCTCAAGGAGAATTCGGCCTTCTTGTGGAGTGACAAAGTAAAAATGGCCTTCGAAAGATTGAAAGAATTCTTGGGTGAGCTACCTTTGTTGACAAAACCGGAGCCCGGTGATGAGTTGGTGCTATATGTATCTGTGGGTCCGATGTCGTTAAGTTCAGTGTTATTGCGGGAAGAAGGAGGTGTCCAACAGCCAATTTACTACACCAGTCGAGTTCTTCATGGTGCGGAGATGAGATATCCTGAGATCGAGAAAGCCGCCTTGACACTGGTGATAAAGGCTAGAAAACTAAGGCCATATTTTCTGAATCATGTGGTAGTGGTCAGGACGAATTTCCAGCTAGGTGAAACACTGGGCCGACCCACGGTATCGGGTCGACTCGTCAAGTGGGCAGTCGAGTTGCGTGAATACTCCATCAAGTACGAGCCGAGACGAGCCATAAAGGCTCAAGGCTTGGCAGATTTTATCCAAGAGGGCACCAAGGGAGAAGAAAAGAAATGGGCCATGCACGTCGATGGGTTCTCGGCGGCTAAAGGGTCCGTTCTGGGAGTCGTCCTCGTGTCACCCGAGGGCGAACAACTCGACTTTGCCATTAGAATGGGATTTAATGCCTCAAATAACGAAGCAGAATACGAGGCGCTAATCAAAGAAATTCAACTCGCAATCGGCGGAGGAGCGACAGAAATTGTGGCACATTCCGACTCACAATTAGTTGTCGGACAAGTGTTGGGAAGTTGCGAGATCAAGGAAGATCGAATGAAGAAGTATGTCGAGAAAATCCAAAGTCTCGTTCAGGGCCTGGAAAAGTTTGAGCTAACACAAATCCCTCAAGAGGAAAACAAGCGAGCAGACTGGCTCGCGAGAATTGCGAGCTCAAATGATGGAAAGATGGGGAATTCTATTACCACCATGCATTTGGAAGGAAGCGTGTTGGGCGAGACAATGGAAGTCGAGGAAAAGGACGACTGGAGAAAGTCGATTCACGAACTCCTACAGGGTCGAGTACCTATGGGAGATAAGCAGGAAGCAGAAAGGGTCACTCGATATCTAAGCAAGTATTTCGAAGTCGATGGTGTCATGTTCAAAAAGTCTTTGGTTGGGCCCCACTTGCGATGCATTTCTGAAGACGAAGGAACCCATGTCTTGAAAGAAATACATGAAGGATGTTGCGGAGCACACATAGGATCAGGAGCTTTGGCAGGCAAGGCCCTGCGAGCAGGATATTATTGGCCCAAGATGCGAGCAATGGCGGAACAACTAGTCCAGAAGTGTAAGAAATGTCAACTTCATGGGCAAATCACTCATATCCCCGCCGAATACATGACGACCATAAACACCCCAGTCCCCTTCGCGCAATGGGGAATCGACTTGGTAGGCCCATTGCCAACAGGAACAGGGCAGAGGAAGTTCTTGGTGGTCGCCGTCGACTATTTTAGCAAGTGGGTCGAAGCGGAACCGTTGGCGAAAATCACAGAAGAAAAAATGATACAGTTCTTGTTTAACAACATCTGCTGTTGATTTGGAGTTCCGAAAGTGCCAGGGGAGGCGAATTCAAGCATGGTGCCTCGACATGGGGATAAAACAAAGATTCGCTTCGGTCGCACACCCCCTGGCCAATGGTCAAGTCGAGGTGACCAATCGGACCATTCTCCAAGGGTTGAAGAAAAGGTTGGAGAAGGCATCAGGCGCCTGGGTCGACGAGTTGACAACAGTCCTATGGACTTATAGGACGACTCCAAGAAGTTCAACAGGCCAGTCGCCATTTCATATGGTTTACGGAATGGATGCACTCTTGCCTATCGAAGTCGGCTGGGATTCGCATAGGTCGACATTCTACGAGGAGAAGAAGAATGAGGAAATGATTGAAGAAGCCCTCGACATGATAGAGGAAGGACGAGAGGAATCTTGGGTGCGGTCCATGGAGTATATGCAAAAAAATGCGTGCCGCCTTCGACAAAAAAGTCCGAACCAGACGATTTCAGGTGGGCAACCTCGTCCTAAAACGAGCAGACGCTCTCAAACATGTCAGGAAACTCGAAGCTAACTGGGAAGGACCTTACACCATCACAAGGGTGCTCGAGAGGGGTGCGTATGAACTCGAGGACGACGAATGATGAAAACTGCCGCGATCTTGGCATGTGATCCATCTCAAGCATTTTTATGCTTAAGGCAATGTTTTAAAACTATTTTGTACTGAGCAAAGCTTAACCAAATTCAGTAATGCAATTAATTCCAAGTTTACGCTTCAATTATGTCTTTTACATTTTCATGTCGATACCACCATGATTACTCAAAAAATCAAATTTTTCAAAACGGCTATAAAGCCGACCAACTCCAACGACTACGAAGTCGGTTCAAACAACTACAAAGTTGTGCTCGAGTGGAATCTCGACTAAGCTACGAAGCTTACGACTATGAAGTCTACCTAAAACAACTACGAAGTTGTACTCGAGTGGAATCTCGACTAAGCTACGAAGCTTACGACTATGAAGTCGACCTAAAACAACTACAAAATTGTGCTCGAGTGGAATCTCGACTAAGCTACAAAGCTTACGACTACGAAGTTGACCTAAAACAACTACGAAGTTGTACTCGAGTGGAATCTCGACTAAGCTATGAAGCTTACGACTATGAAGTCGACCTAAAACAACTATGAAGTTGTGCTCGAGCAGAATCTCGACTAAGCTACGAAGCTTACGACTACGAAGTCGACCTAAAAAAACTACGAAGTTGTACTCGAGTGGAATCTCTACTAAGCTACGAAGCTTACGGTTACGAAGTCGCCACACATATCTACAGAATTATACTCGAAGAGAACCTCGAATAGACTATAGAGATAGCAACCGTAAAATCAACTCACACCAACTAAGACGAGTTGAAAAAAACTTCTGTTTACCAGCTATGAAGCTGCTAAAGATGTTGCTCGACTTCGGCCAGCTTGCAAGCCGGGTTGGGAGAAGACGAGTGGAAAAACTTTCTGTTTACCAGCTATGAAGCTGTTAAAAATGTTGCTCGACTTCGGCCAGCTCGCAAGCTGGGTTGGGAGAAGACAAGTTGAAAAAAACTTCTATTTACCAGCTATGAAGCTATTAAAGATGTTGCTCGACTTCGGCCAGCTCGCAAGCCGGGTTGGGAGAAGACGAGTGGAAAAAACTTTCGGTTTACCAGCTATGAAGCTGTTAAAGATGTTGCTCAACTTCGGCCAGCTCGCAAGCCGGGTTGGGAGAAGACGAGTTGAAAAAAACTGATTACCAGCTATGAAGCTGTAAAAATCGTTGCTCGTCTTCGACCAGCTTGCAAGTCGGGTTGGGAGAAGACGAGTGGAAAAAAAACTCTGTTAGCTATGAAGCTGTTAAAAATGTTGCTCGACTTCGGCCAGCTCGCAAGCCGAGTTGGGAGAAGACAGATAAGATGAATCGAGAAGTTTAAAAAGAAATCATGCAAGCACAACCAATTACGAGAATTAACGATAAAAAGAAACGACAAGCCACTAAAAGGAAGTTAATATAGATAGATGATTGATTACATCCACAGTCGTATTAACCCTTACAACCTTGAAAATGGGTTAAGAACGACAAAGAAAACGAAAAAGCAAAACAAACATCTAATTTTTCATCATCAAACAAACATTTAACTTTTCTGGGAATCCGCAGTCGATTTCTCAGCCAAATCAGCATTCTCGTCCCCGTCAGCCACAGGCTCGGTCCCCGCGCCGCCCTCGTCACCTAGAGGCTCGGTCCCCTCACCCGCTCCCTCGACCACTGGCCCGGCTCTTGGCTCCTCGACCACTGGCCTGGCTCCTGTCCCCTCGACCACCATTTCTTCGTCAACTTCTTCTTCCTCTTCCTCGTCATCTGCTCCGCTCGACTCGATCAAATCTACTGGCCCAACCAGAGGGGTGGGAGGAACCTCCAGTTGAACACCAAGTTTAGCCTTTCGAATCGCTCGAGCCTCAAGACCCGACCACCAGGGGTTGTCGTTGGGAAGTGAGGCATCGCCACGATAGCCGAGCGGAAGAGGAAGCGACTCCTTGAGCGCTTGACTGTCGACCTTTCCCTCGAGGGCGGTGCCTTTAACAGCTGACTCCCACGCATAAAAGGTGAAGTGGAAGTATTGGAGGGTAGCCGGGCACAGCTTCTCGAGGAAGGCAGGAGAATTGCAGAATGCTTCAACAACCTCCTTGCGATAGGTCTCAAGGAAAACCGAGCCCATGGGCGATTTGAGAAAGGATTTACGCCCTTTCTCCAACCCAATCTCCCTCTCGGCCATGTTGTCCTCGGTGGCCTTCGAAAGGTCGATGTGCAGCCGGACTTGGGAGTGGGCGGCGGCCTTCTCAGATTTGAGCTTCGCAATGATAACATTGGCCGCCACAAGGTCGTCATCCTTCTGCTCGAACTCGCGAAGTTGTTCCTCGCACTTCTTCTTGTAGGCATGGACATTGGAGTTAGGCGAACTGGACTCCTCAAGAAGAGTGGGCATCACATATGCCATGAACTAAGAAAAAGCCAAGAAGAGGTAAAATTAGAACAAAAACAAGGGGGGAGAAAGTCGACTTGCTACTAGCCATAAAAGAAACAAAGGTCGAGAACAATTACCCGAGAAAAGCACAGAAGGGCACGGCCGGCACGGTCATAGGGGTCACGATCGGCACAAGCCTTGTCGGCAGCAGGGATAACCGAGTCAAGGTACTTGGCGATCTCGTGGGGGTGAGGGTGGTCCCAAAGTCGAGAGGGTCGCTCGAGGGTAACCGTCTCGAGGCCACCAGGAGAACGGGGGGTCTCCACCGATTTTCCTTTGTCCCAACTCTTCTGGGGTTTAATGGAGTCGGGTACCAGCACGAAATCAGCCTCGTCCTAGGCCCTTTTCCAGGCATTCGACCCCGGAGCTTTCGGCGGCACAATAGCAGAGGGAGAAGTCACTTTGGATTTTTTAGCGGCAGCCGTCTCGACTACCACCCTTTTCGATCCGGAACCGGAGCCGTCATCGGTTCCAGTGGAGAGAGAGGGCTGCTTGGCAGGTTTCTCGCTGCCTTTCGCTTTCTTAGCCTCAAAGCGCTGCAAAGCTTTAACTGAAAGACGAAGAAATAAGTAAGAAGCACCACTAATGATTACAAGCACGATAACTTACGAATAAAATAAGATAAGCACATGAACAGACAAACGCGTTGGCTTATGGGGATCATCGATGCGAGGGGCGTCCTCGTCAATCCACAAGCCCACATGATTAAGAAGACCGCGGTCCTTAACCAAAAAACGGGCACTCTATCTGAATTTATTTAAGTCGTCCAGCATGTCCTGAAACTGGCTCGACTTAAGACGAAAATGGCTCTGTTTGACCTTAGAGGTAAGCCAGATGTTGGAGAAAGGGTACTGACCGGAGGCAGGACGGATATAAAAGAATTTGGTCTTCCACTCGGTTACATTCGAGGAAAGATCCTCGAGGAAGAAAATGCCAGGATGACGACCCAGATAATGGGCATCCTTTATGAAGCGGTAACTATAACAATACAGTAGAAACTCGGGCAAGAAATGGCCAAACTTTATTCTACAGATTATGATAAAAGCTACCATAATGCAGATGGCGTTGGGAGAAAATTGATTTATGGGTAAATCATACATGTTACTAATCGACAGCAGTTCGGGTTGAATGGGAAATCGCAAGCCAAACATGATCTGGTCGACGAAGAAAGTGAAGCAGCCCTCAGGAGTGTGAGTAAAGACGTCGTTGGGACCTGGGGCGACCAACCCCCAATCAGAAGGCAGACCACTGAACGACCTAAATCCTTCGATTTGGGCTGCAGAAGCATAAGAAAATGGATTAAGAACAACCAATTTAACTACAGGACAGTCTATGGTTACATCTCGATGTACAGAGAAAGGAGCCGACACCGATAGAGGAATGGGACTCGTCTTTTATACAGGAATATCTAAGAGTCCAAGAGGAATACCTCGAGGAAAGAGAGCTAGTCAGGGAGAATCGTTCCCGCGATTAGGGTCATTCTTATTTTGCATCAAATCACCCGATAGAAGAGCTTGATTGTATGCATCATGGTCGATCCTAAAGATAGAAGCAGATGAGCCCTTGGATCCCTCTTGACCGACTGCAGGCTTAGAACCAATTATTTCAACAGAGTCGGAGCCTGAATACTCTTCTATTTGACGGACGAGGGAGCCGGGCATGGAACCAGAGATAGCATCGGACTCGGAATCTATGAGAAAAAGTCGAGAAATGAAGATCAGTATAAGCAAAAGAATCGAAGTGCTAGGACGCGTCGACTCATGAAGGTTCCTAACCATAGGATCGACCTCGGAAGAAAGCGATTGGGTCAAAAGGATAGTGAACGAGAAAAGGCTTGAGCCTAATTTGAACCCGTCAGAGGGCGACAATCGGTAGTAAAAAGATAAGGGGGAGAAGAGGAAGCATTAAAGTCGGCATTAGTCGACAAGCGAAGAGGGTAAAGTCAACCACGCCTCACAAAGTCGACTCAATCAGAAACATGAATCCACAACGGGAAGTGCACATTAAAAATCTAACATCGATATGCCCATAATTGTTCGAAAATCCTCAAGAACACGATGAAAACGCATGAATCCAAAACCCAAATCCCAGGTAATCAAAAAAAGAAAAAAAGAGAGAAGAAATTCCAGAAATATGGGAGTAAGAAAACTTACACATATTGACTGGAGTAAGAAGTTCTGAAAATGCTGGAGAAGTAGCCGGAAGGATGTGCACACTGAAATCGCTGGATGCTTTATTGTCGGAGAAAAGAGAAAGCTCGAGAATCCTTGAGTGCAAAAAGTGTGGGGGGAAGGAAGAAGAAGATACTTATAGAGGAAACTGCGGAACCCTGGCCATTGGATTAAAGTAAAAACCAACAGCTTGGATTAAAGTAAAAACCAACGGCTCAGATATGGCACAGAATTCGAAGCGGTAGAGGAAAAGATGAGGCGTCGTGTCAGGTCCTAATTCAAAAGTTTGAAATTCACAATAATGATAGTGGATATGCTCGGGAAAAGTTAAGTAATAAATTTGAACCACAAGCGCCTTAATAACCAAGTGAATCATCGACATGACGTTTGAGAATAAAGACGAGACGACTCATCGACAAAAGGAAAATAGGGCCTACCAAATTTACTCTTAAGCTCGAAGTCGCTTAGAGTAATTTTTGGGGGGACTAGATGATATAGTCGTATTATCATAGCCCGATTCAAATGATGATTACCCGACTAAAGACCGCGGGCGACTTCATTAAGTCGACATCTACGATGTCGACTTGGCCCATCAGCCGTTCAAAGGCCATTGGTCTTTAGTCGACTTTAGGAAGTCGACCGAGTACAAGACGACTTCACTGAAGAAGACGAGCAGGCACTCTAGAAGCCCCAGATACATGTGTAACCTTAAATCGACTCGGCAAGGTCCCAAGTCGACTTATAAGACCTCCGACGACTCCATACACTTAGATGCAGCATATGGAGGATCCCCGAGTGAGTTCACACAGGATAAGAATGAATCTAGATGCTGACTCAGAGAGTGGGAAGAATGCGAACCGACCAGGGCATTTTGGACACTTCGTGTAAGTTGGCCAGGGCATTTCAGGTATTTTCAGTAACCATTTCTACCCTTATATAAAGGAGTAGAGGTAACTCCAAACCCTAACTTTCATTCTCTCCATTCATTATTCAGCTGCTGCTCCTACTGAGCAGAGCTCATCTTCTTCTCTCTCACTAACTTGAGCGTCGGAGGCTCTTCACCGGAAAACACTTCCGGTGTTGAGTTCTTGCAGGTGTTCACGGCGACTCACGGACGACTTGGAGGCGATTCAAACAGACCGGAGCTCATTTTCACCGGTTCACTCTAGATCTAGGAGGAGACTCATCATAATATATCTAAATATTAAAATAGATACAAATTAACTCATTACATAGGTTAGAAAAATGAATTAAAGAAATAAATATAAACAAAAATTATAAAACAAAAAATAAAATATTTAACCATGAAAAAATTGTGTTGTACAAAGATTGAAGTGACTCAAATTAAAATTTAATTATCAAACATTTATTTATAACATGAACTTAGAATTATAACAAAAAAAGATAAACATTATGTTAAATTATCGAGCAATGTGCAAATTATGAATTGTCAAAAATATTAGAAGACTAAGATAATTGACAATTTTATAAGTATATTTAAGTAGTTTAGATAATATCATATGATCTTTTATATTTATAATATTTTATAAATAAACAAAGAAATAATAATATTTAAAGATTAAAAAGTCAACACCTATATAAAAATTTAAAAAATAGAAAAAACTCATAATAACAAAAAACAAATTTTATATTATTACTGAATTGAATATTGTGTTAAATAGAGTTTCTTATTGTCTCAAATAATTTAATAGTACTCAAACAATAAAATATTTTTTTGTAGTATAATTCTTGCATCGTACGTATATCAGCGCTAAAATTTAATGTTGAAATTTCGGTCAAACATAACATATCCAAGATATTTTTTTAATAAATTGAGATTTTATGCATTCAATTGGTCGATCTCTAAATATCATAGATATTATTTTAAGTAAATCAAGATTTCGTGCATTAGACTACTATTATTAAGTTTACAAAGTTATTGGAGATATTCTTGTACAACTAAAAAAACTAGTGTAGTACCCGTGCGATGCATGGCTAGTATTATTAAGAGAAGTTCAATTTGTATGGTTAGATGATTGATGAGAACGTAAAACGCATGCATTGGAATAAAACAAATTGTTATTAATATATTATTAAACACCCTAGTAAACAACATTCTTTATTTGAGTTTTTGGTACATCGCCACAAACTTTAAAAATCTTCAGAATTTTACGATTCGTGACGCGTGAAATATCTACATACAACTGAACGTGACTGAACATTGTTTTCTCCAAGAACAAGCAAAGATAAGATAAATATTGGTCTTGACTCTTGTTTATTGTCGTGAGGCAAGAAACCATTAGTGGAAAATATATTAAACTTAGAAAACCTTGAATATTCAACATTTTCTATTTCACGCAAAATTGTTTGAAAAAAATATCAGAAACTGTGTGTTGTAGTTAGCACTGTCAAACGGGCCGGTCCGGCCCGCACTGGCCCGCGATTCAAACGGGGGTGGGCCAAAATGGCCCGCATTTCTACGGGCTGGGAAATCCATAGCCCGTGGCCCGCCCGCATTAGCCCACAGGCCAAATTGCCCCTTCGCGGGTTTTAGTTATTTTTTTTATGGTATTCGCACTCTTATATATTTTTTAGTTTGTTTATCTTTATATTTACTAGTATATTAATAAACTTGTAAGGTTTCATGTGTAATGATGTTAAATATTTGTCATCTAGTTTTTATTTTTATTTTTTTTATCAATAGTTATAGGGTATTCACGCGCAGGAACGACTTAATTGACATAAAATATTATTTGATTTATTAATATTTTTATTATGTAAAAAATTATTTCATGTGCAAGTTAGAAATTAGAAGTAAGATAAAAAATACTAAATTTAAATAATATAAAATTAAAAAAAAAAATGGGCCAGCCCGCCCTAGCCCGCGGGCCAAACGGGGCGGGCCAAATAGGCCCGCGATTGAACGGGCTCGCCAAGCAAAGACCCAAGCCCGTCCATTTAAGCGGGCGGATGGGCCAGCCCGCGGGCCACTGGCCGGTTTGACAGTGCTAGTGGTAGTACAACTCTTATGGAAAAAGCTTGTTATTCAAAACATTTATATGACAACCTCTAACTTTTACATTGCATTATGTTATATTTTTACTTTTCTACCTTTATATACGTTTCAACTCTCAATTTATTGTAAGTTCTACACTTACTGTGAAAGAAAAAACTATTTTAATTATTTGGGAACTAAAAACATGTGTGATCCGTTCATGCAAAATATTCTACTGCCATAAATCCAACGATTACTTTACATTATGTTCTTGCCGTGATTTCTTTAAATTCTCGTTATTGTTGTTGCTGGTGCGTATAAAAATAGATGCTTTGATCAAAAGTATGATATTTTGATGAATTCGAGAGAGTTGGAGATACAAAAATACGAAAAACCTGCTTCATTGTGTAAATAGTATCAACGAAAA
>CACSLK010034598.1:1474701-1494640 GCA_902706635.1 Striga hermonthica | reverse complement strand
AAAAAAAAAAAAAAAAAAAACACTTGATTATAGAAGGGATTTAGTTTTTGGCAATTCCTATCAAAATTATATAATTAATATGAAAAACTTAATATCTAAAAACATGTGTAAATTTTGCAAAACATTTATACATAATATTTTATTTTCAATTTATCTACGTAATTTCAATCCAATTACATTAATAAATAATATTAAAGTACAATTCTCCTGGGTCGCTACGGAAGAGTCATTGTTGACAGTTGCAAATGGAGCTGGAAGAGTCATTGTTGACAATTCTCCTGACATAGTGCTAATAATGGACTAGATCAAAATGACTCAATTAAATTCTAGTACTTCTTCTATTAGTAAAGTTTCTAGAAAAAAAAAATATATCAAACGACGCAATGCATCTTGGGTCGCTACGGAAACAGCCTCCTTGTATAATTACAAGGGTAAGTTCTACGTACAACTGACCACCTGAACCCCAACCAGTTGGGAATATACTGGGTATGTTGTTGTTATTAAAGTACAATAAATATTTTTCATTAAATAAAAAAAAAAAAAGAAGAAGAAGATTGCTTCTATAATTTTATAAATAATATAATGACATTATATGACAACAAATTTTACAATGAAATAATAATAGAGTATTTTACAATGAACAAGAATATTTAAAATGTTCATTTTTTCTTATATCAATTAATAAATATATGTATACTAAAATCAAATTTATATTAGTATAAATGTGTTGGCGTGATAATTTATTAATTAATTTACATGCTAGCCATAACAAGCTAACGTTCAACGTTTCGCTAGAAAAAACACTAATTAAAAGATGTGAAAAAAGAATTATCCAACCTTATTGCTTTTTGGCCAAAACGGCCACACAAAATGACTTATTTAACATTTATGTGCCTACGTACTAATATATTATATAAGGCATACACGATTAAATCTATATTGATTCAATTACATATTAAACTAGTTAATTTTTTCACAAATCAAGGAATTAAAAATCATACTTCATGTGTTAAATTAATAACAGTACTTAATCTTATGCACAAGCATAAATGCCAATAAAATATTATAAGGTATATGTATGTATATTATATTTAAAAATCAGACTTAAATAATGAACGTGTCATATTTTATAAATTTGACCATTAGTAAACATAAGAAATATAACTCTTAACTATTTTACTCATATCTGAATCATTATATAGATTGTATAAAGTGTAATGAATTATATAAGTTTGCTCCAATCTCTCTCTTTTGTTTTGTTTTGTTTTGAGTTTTGTTTTGTTTTGTTTTGTTCTGTTTTATTTTGTTTTTGATTTGAGCTCTTTTTGTGTTTCTCCTACCACTGTTTCTCTTGTGTTTCATCTCTAGCCTACCCCAATTTGTTTGGGATTAAAAGACTTTGTTGTTGTTGTTGTTGTGACTAATTAATTAGTTGAATTACAAAATTATTATTTCACCAATTGTTTACACGATTTTTAGGGATTTACCACGCCACTAAAACCAATTAGCCATTTAAAAACCAACTTAATAAAATAAAAACAAATAGATAAAACTGTTTTCATAAAATAGCTTGGAAAAAAAGTTTTGCTAAATAATTTTTTAAAAATGTGTAATTTCCATAAACGTTTTAGTGTGGATTTATAATCAATTAATATTTGAAGTAACTATCATATGATAGTAGAGTTAAAAAATAATTATTACACTTGATTAATGCAAAATGTTATAATTAATTTCCCAAATTAGCTCTGAAAAATAAATGAGAGGAAACATTTGGGATAGTCGTTATTTGGATTGCCCCAAATTAATTGACTATATATATATATATATATATATATAATCTGAAAAATAAATGAGAGGAAACATTTGGAATAGTTGTTATTTGGATTGCCCCAAACTAATTAACAATATATATATATATATATATGATGTAATTCAAATGAGAACCAAGCAGTGTTATAACCGGATGGCGGATCATGGCGGAAAGCCAAAAAACCGCCATATATATATGGCGGATGGCGTGGCGGAAAATGGCGGAAGGCATGGCGGACTCAAATGATATAATATTATATATATATTTATCCCTCTAATATATATATACACACATGTATAACACCATAATTAAGTTTAAATCATGTCAATTAATACATAAAATTGTCAATTACTACACAAAAATAACATTAGTTACAAAAATAAAGAGTAGGAAATTAAAGCAAAACAAATAAGAGTTTAAATATAAATAACGGCAAGAAATTTTTTTAATAGAAGAAAGAGCTAAAAAAACTAAAACAAAAAGAATAAGTAAAAAACCGAATCGAGAAGTTGAAACGAAGAGGGATAGAAAAGATAGGGTTTAACAAACAGGGAAAAAGAAAAAAAAAAATAAAAATAGAAAAGATAGGTAGCCTGAAGAAGGATCGCCGAAAGTAGGGTCGCCGGAGGGAGGGTTGCCGGAGGATGGCTCTTCTCCTTTGTCTTTCTCTCGCAGCAATTAGGATTAGGGCTTTCATATTTTAATTTTCAGCAAATCCAAATGCAGATCTGGGCTAATTTTGGCAAAATTGGGCCGGCCCAATTACTGTTCCTTTCTTTTTAGGTCTGAATCTGGACAGAAACCTTAATTTCACGCCATCACCGCCACACCGCCATGCATGGCGGCCGCAATGGCGCCGCCATTGTAAACCCGCCACAAGGCGGTCATAACATAGCGGCCAGGCTAAAATCCACCACGCCATACCGCCATGGCGCAGCCATGGCCGCTATTTAATAACCAGAACCGTGAGAACCACTATTTTTAATTGTATGTAGTGCTATGATTGATTATGTTTTAGTGTTATTTTTAACTAGGATGTATTTTATTAAAAATAGCAATAAAATTTTTATTAGCATTTGTGAAAATGATAGCACCATGCAATATTAAAAATAGCATCATACACAATTAAAAATAGCATCAAATATGGTTGGTTCTCACACCAGACTTAGTTTTATATATATAGGCAATCACATTAATGCAGTAGTCTACTTTTTCCCGCTCATTTTTATAGTTATTTTTAGTATGTTCAACCTATATCATTTTATTTGTGTTTACATCTCTAAGTTTGTAATTAATATTCTTGTATTTAATAGAAGTTGTAATGGTTATGTCTTAAAAATTAATATAATTGCGCTCTTTGTTAATTTGGTAAGTAAACTTATATTTTTTTATGTAACCGTTACAATGTTGTAACTATATATGTTCTTTCTTCTGGTTTTACATTTATTTAACATTTGAATTTAAAATTACTCATGCTTACTTTCAACTATTTCAATTTGTACACTGAAACAGATTTTTAAGGCAATTATTAGAAGTAAAGAAATACATAGATTTCGAATTTGTCTTTGGAAATAAATTTATAAAAATAAACATAACCGCACCAAATATTTTGTCTTCATTTGTAGAGATTCCATTATTAATTAATTAATTAATATATTACGAATAATCCTACCTACTTTTTCTTAGCCATTTTAATAATGTAAAATAACGTTAGTTTTAATTAAATTTTTAATTGTTGTAGAATACATAAAATTTTATGTTATTCTATTAAGTGATTGAGATGCAATGATTCTTTATTTTTCGTGCATATTTGTGCAAAGAAATAAAAAATAAAAAAAATAAATTCTTATTATGTGTAATAAGTGATTGTGATATTTATAATAACCAAATATTTTATAATAAAATAATACCATATAACCATTTAATTATACGTGGAAAATTATTAGATAAAATAATTTAAATGTACAATTATTTTTTATATATAAATATAGTATGTATAGAATTTTCTTAAAAGAACAATTTATGCGGTATATAAGATTTATGTTAAAGATTTAAAATTTGTATTTTTTTTAATTTGGTAATACTTTTATGTTTATTATTAATACAATATTCAAGTTGTATAAAAGTTAGATTATTCATTATCTATAATCTATCTATCTATAACTCCCTTAAAAGTATGAGTTGTTTCTTGAAAAAATTAAAATGCCCATATTACCCTCTACAAATCTAGCTTTTAAGTACATAAATGTAATTTCATAATTTTAATAACATTTACTCATCCACAAGTAAATACGTTACGTTTACTCCTCCACAAGTAATTTTATACTGTTACTTTGTTAATAATAAATAATATAAACAAATAAATTGTTTCAAATAATAATACATTTACTCTTTATAATATAAACAACTAAAATTGTTTATTGTTTCAAATAATAATACATTTACTCCTTATAATATAAACAACTAAAATTGTTTCAAATATAAAATAAATATATTTATCAATTAAATTTATTTATCAAATATCAAATAAATTTATCTATTTATTATTATCAAATAGAAAAAATATTTATGCACCTTTCACAGTCAAAAATCCCAACAAAAGCTTTTTCTAGGACCATCAAATGAAAAAAAGAAATAACAACAAATAAAAAGATGAATGAAGTTATATCTGACAAGAAAACAACAAAAAATTGGCAAGACCCAACAAAAATAGCACAAGCTACAAGAATCCGATACATTAATCAATTATATGCATACCATATATTTCGCAATGTCATTATGCATTAATTCTTAATTAAATGTGGGCAACTATCATTTTCAAAAATTAAAACAAAATCAGCACGGATTTCTTCATACTACGCGACCGCAAGAAAGTGATTTATCTCCGAACTAAAGTTGCAAAATCTCATCTTATGATTTCACAAGAACCAAGCAGTGATTTCTTCAATTTCGTAAGTTTTATGCTCTTTCTCTTGCACCCTTTTTTGGGTTTTCGGTTTGACATTTTTAAGACTGAAAATGTATAGCACTGCTTGGTTCTTATTTAAAATTATGTTGATGGAGTTAGGCACAAAAAAATGATATATTATTTATTTTTATTTAATAGATTTTAATTGTAACTATATTTTCTAATAAGTACACGTATATTGAAATTCATATTTAAAATTGATTTTGGTTATTTCATTTATTTTTATATATATTTCAATTAAAATAAATGCTAGATTAATTTATGTAACACATACTAAGAACATTTATACTGTAAAATGAAGATTAATTTATTATATAATACATGAAAACCATAATTTAGGGCCTTCTATCATTTCAGTAAAAGTTAATAATTCCAATTTAATGCCATATATATGATTATTTGATATGTGATAAATAGTTGTAATATAGTCTATTTTCAACGTTGAGAATGTATTAGTCTTTAAACTAAAAGTGAGAAAATGAGTTACAAATCTTTATTATCAACTCTAATATAAGATATATTTTTAATATTAATTATGGTCGTGAATGTTGTCATTTTCAAAATTTAGTAAAAACACACTGGAGTAGTAGATATCATTTGTAATAAGTTTCTACGATAATAATAAATTTTTTATTAGTAAAAATATAACTTTTATGAAATATACAATCTACTTTTTTTTTAGTTAAATCAAATTAAATTAAGCAAAATAAATTTAACTCATTTTTTTTACTATGGGATTTTAAATCCTTAGAATAATTAAAAGGGATTGAAGTTCAATTTTGAAATAACTATCTTATAAGGGAAAGTTGCTTCTTGAAAAGATTGAATTGCCGAAAATTCCATACCTATAATTAATTTCTAAGGTTACTAATGTCATTTTGTTACAACTCTTAGAGAGTTACAAATATTAATAGTTACAATCATTTTTTCAATAAATATTTTTTCATTCTACTTTTTTTTATCTATTATCTTAAGATTATTTATTTTATTTTACCAATTCAATAATTTTATTTCTTTTAGTTGACATAAAGGCGTTAAGATTATGTAAACAATATATAAATTAGAAATAAAAAATTGAATAAAATTTATGGAAAATGTAATTTTTGAATGTAAGAGAGAATATTATTTTAAGGTTTTATAAGTAAAACAAGTTTTATTTTATAAGTGTAAAATATATAATGCACCAATGAAAGTATCATTTCTAATTTTCAAATATTAAATTTTACTATAGATATTTTTTGTTATAGTATTAAATAAATTAAAGAGGTACAATTTAGTGAGCATGCATGTAGAATTATTAATTTTTCACATTTTGGATAGTCTTAAAAATCCATGAACGAAAATGATAAGGCATGCATGACAATATTATGAGATGTAACAATAATTTATTTTGGACACTATATATAGATAGGTATTAGGTACCTTCAATCAACCAATGTTACAATAATATATATAGATAGATAGGAACCTTTAATCAATCAAATAAGTTTTGTTCCTAATAATTTTCAAGTAATTAAATAATTTTGACTTTAAAGATTTTTTCAAATATTTATATCTTTTATATCATTATATGCAGAGACAAAATATATATCTAAATATTACAAAATATTACACATGCAAATATAATTGAATTTGCAACAGTTATAATCAAAATAATAGAGAACGAAACATTCAACCATAGTGCTAGCTTCCAATCAACAATAAGCAAATGATAATTACAAATTATAGTTATAGTAAATTCGAGTTATTTTTCAAATAGTAAGACGTAAAAGGAAGACATTAAAAAAATATTATTTTGACAATAATAATGATCATTATTTTAAGCATAAGGATGATATCACTAAATAACAAAATCAAGGACGACATAGATTTCTTTAGCATTTACAATTTCACAAAAAAAAATAATTTTATTTTAGATTTCCTAACCAATATTTTTTATTTAATTTTAATTGTCATAGAATTCTGTTAATAGTATTAAAAATTATATTTTATCATAAAATACACAATTTTTTGTTAAAAATGAAAACAAATTACATTACATTATTAAATTAAATATAATAATAAAAAAAATTAAGTAAAAAAACCAATAATATCACGTGCGTTACCACGTGCGTCTTCCTAGTATTAATAAAAGTAATAATACTTTTAGTAGAGTTGAATAACAGTGATAAATTAAACTCATCTTGAAACGATTTTAAGTAACTCCATTTGACTCTGTTATCGGCTATCATTAACTTGATTGAATTGCGAGCACATATAATCATACTTTTTTTGTATTCAATCAAGAAAAATAGAGAAAATAAAGTGATCGAGTGAAAAGAATAAGAAAAAATATTTAAAAAATAATTTGTTTTAATAATAACGAGGATTGATTAGATTCATCATGAGAATTTGGTGGATAAGTAAAATGTCTTCATCTTGGTTTGAAAAAAGAAAAAAGAAAATTCAAATTAAATAATTATGTTTTTACACAAATATTTCTTTTACATATTGATTAATAATGGGTTAGGGCCTTTGGGTAGTAGGAGCATGAGTGGTCGCCCCGCTGGCCCTACACCAAGCCTGGCTTTGCTCCACATGAAGTGGAAAAGGGGTTAACTTGGTTAATTCCATGAAATGGAAAAGCATGATTGAAGTTTTTAGACGACCTAAATCAATGACCTCTACAAAGTAATAACAAATTAAGTGGACCATAGATGAATTACGGCCCGACCTGTACTAAATTCACCATATTAGGAAGTCATACCTCACATTATCATAACCATATTGATCAACTGATTTGAGAGACGGTCTGAATAAATAATCATTCAAATGACTCTGCTGCCCATTTCTGCCTACCCAAAGGGGCTATATTGTCTAGCGCATCGTGCCAAACCAGCTCCATCTAAAAACAAACCAAAATGTGCATGAGTGAGAGCTCAAATATCTCATAAAACAGAGGTCTATGCCAAAAAAACAAAGGGTGAAAAAAGATCAAAATCGTCTTCATCGGATCCCTATGATATCATGATAAAAGAAGGTCGTCATGTATTGATTGTAAAAGTTCATAACACAATGTTTTGAGAAAGAGAAGCCATTGAAAGAATTTATCAACTATATAAAAGAAATGATTAGTAATTGAAATATATCATATATGGACATCATAGTTAATTATAGAAGAATGTGACGAGAGTTCAATAATAAGATGCAGAAAAGTGTGAGCATACCCCTCCAACAATGACAGTGTCGCCTTCCTTTACGCCTAGCTTCATGAGTGATTTATTGATGCCACATGCCTCCAGAACATGTTGAAACCTTCGCTCAGAATCTTTGTACCTTGTTCCAAAAAAAAAAAATATAAAGAAGCAAAATTTGAGAATGAAATATAAAATGCTCAATCAAATAAGAAGTAAAATACATGATACTCCAGTTATACTTGTCATGAACGAAATGCGGACGTCGCTTTAAACATGATATTTCCACAAAATTTAGAAATAATTACAAAAACCAGCCCAGTGTTTTGGCTTCGTTACAATATGAAAAAGGACCAACCTATAAAAAATACAAGCTTGTGAAAAAAAATAAATAAATAAATAAAAAAAAAAAATAACGGATCTTGACAAAGCAAAAGTTCCACCACACAAATTCGTGATTTTCGAAAAAATTAGTTGGGTTCTTTTTCAACTAACACCAAACCTAGGGATAGTGGGCAATAAAAGGATGGAATAAAACTAATATAAAAGAGTAAAATTTTATACCTCCAATTGGTCATCTGGACAAAACGCTGCAAACCTGATCCCACCACATGCCATGTTTCGGTGCTGCTATCGTGTGATATATCAAATTCACTTATAGGAGCTGACCTTTGCTTTCGCATCATATCAGCCACATAATTCAAATCTTCTGGATCCATCGTATCTGGAGCAAGATGAAACACAAAGTTGAAAAAAAAAAAAAAAAATCTGAACAGCATAACATAACCCCATTTTCAAAAGAAACAAAACTATATATCCGTCATAGCTATCCAGTATATTATTAAACACATTAATTTCAGCCAATTTCCTTCAGAAAAAGGAAAACAGGGAAATATCCGGACATCATGAACAGATTTATGTTAATCAGTGTTGAAAATGAGTTTCTCAACATTAACAGACGGTTATATCAACCAAATAAACAAAGTCATGTGATGCATGTCTCAATGATTCAGAGTGTGCTTGGTACAAAGTATTTTTTAGCTTAAGGCTTAAAAAAAGTTCTTATTTTACTTGTATTTAGCATGGTGCAATAGCTTACAGTTTAATAAAAGCTTTTACATTGAAAAGCTTTCTCACATAGCATCTCATTTCATTAGCTTTCAACTACTAGCTTTTCATCTTTCAGCTAGCTTTCAGATACATTACCAAACAAACTCTTATAGGAACAGACATGAGTACTACACAAATATTTTACCAAGAGAACTGTACACCAATAACTGACCTTGATCTTTATTCGCTGCGTTTTTAGGGACAAGCTCATAAGCCGAATTTATAACGTCCTGTGTGCCATTTTTAGTGACTGCACTCATACAGAAAGGCTCAATACCACGTGCTTTCAGCATTTCCTTGAATGATGGCCAGTTTTCTGATGCCTCAGGTAGATCCATTTTGTTATACACGACTATATAAGGCTTTTCAGCAAGTTCGGGGCTAAACATCTCCAGCTCAAGGCGAACAGCATCAAACTCATACTCAGGTTGTGGTGACGAACCATCAACTATATGTACCTAATTTCCAGGTTGAGAGTTTCAGTATTAGTTCAAACGAATACATTTCTTTTAATACACTATTTTTTGCTAAAGTAATCCGTACCAAAAATGAAAGCACATTGCCCTGGCGGCCAGGAACAACATAAGGAGATGTTATATTTGATTTGATAAACACCACGACGAAATAAATAGTAAAACTAAATTATCTCGCAAAGTAGAAACACTCCTTTAGGTATTACAAACACCCCTTGGCATAATATCAAAATGTATCTCCAAAATTTTCAATCCAATTCATAAAGTTGAAACAAATGTCAAACGACTCTTCGTAATCCAAAAGATAGCTGGGACTAGGGGGAAGCTAGAGTACAACTCTAGGATAGTTTTTGTAATTAACCATCTGCATGTGCAACTAAATTAACCATGTGGCTACTAAACGACAACACGTATAAAAGGTCATGACACCCATTAAACCCAATAAAACACCACTAAAAGTACCAACGGTCATATGCCTGCCAACCCGACCAAAGTTGCAACTAATGATTCAGAATCATATGATTGCATGCACCAAAAGAAAGCACAACTACATAATAATGTAAACAAATCATAAAACAACATCATGAACAGAAAAAAAATGAAAAACAAAATATTAGATCATCAAAGCAGTAACAAAAATCAACAACTGTACCAGAACAGAACACCTCTCACTGTGTCGAAGGAACTCATGGCCTAACCCAAAACCCCGATGAGCGCCTTCGAGAAGCCCGGGCAGATCTGCAACTACAATTGTCGCATCATAATCAAATGAGACAACACCAAGATTCGGAAGCAATGTCGTAAAGGGGTAATTTGCAATGGCTGGCTGAGCAGCACTTATGACACTCAGAAATGTGCTTTTCCCAGCATTCGGAGCCCCAACAATCCCCACATCAGCCACCAACTTCAGCTCCAACTCCAGCCACCTGATGAAGACGTGATATGTTGTGATGAGTAACCTAAACAAAGAGACTCTAAACCTAAACTAAACTCAGATGTGGTGGTTAACATTGCTACGGTGCTGGAAAGCAAGAGCAACAAACACAACATAAATCTAAAACCAAGAACTAATTTTAGAAATCAAAAGACCATTTATTTCAAAAAACATGCTGCACATGTAGAGAAGGCATATTTGCTAGTAATATATTGCTTTGAAAACAACAACGAAGAAAAATTCGTAAACTAGATCCAGCTTGAGGAATAACAAATGTATAACGACATAATTAGCTCAATGTACGAACCTGCTATAAAACCAGAAGAAGAAAAAAGGCTCAATTTAATTCATTTTTTAAAACTAGTGACTTTTCAAGAGGCAAACACAAACAAGTCGAAAGCATTAATTCACCACAAACTGTTTTTATCCATAGAACAACAAGCAAAACAACAGAAAAGGCCACCCAAACAGCTTACAAGAACAAACTTACATCTCGGGTCCTTCCTCTCCATTCTCGGCAATCTTGGGCACCTTGTTGGTCCCAGTCTTAAAAGACGCGTTGCCCCTGCCCCCTTTCCCTCCCGGCAGCAGGAGCGCCCTGTGGCCACTGTTCAGCAGCTCGAAGAACACATTCTCTCCACCAGCCTCCTTCACGACAGTCCCAGGCGGGACCCGGACAATCACATCCTCACCCTTGGATCCATTTTTCTGCTGGCCCTGCCCGTGTGTCCCCCTGCCCGCCCGGAAATGAACTCTCTTCCTGAAAGGAAGCAGTGAGTTCATGGTTCCGTCCACCTCCACGTAAACATTCCCTCCCCTGCCCCCGTCCCCTCCAGATG
Source organism: Striga hermonthica (assembly GCA_902706635.1). Taxonomy (NCBI): domain Eukaryota; kingdom Viridiplantae; phylum Streptophyta; class Magnoliopsida; order Lamiales; family Orobanchaceae; genus Striga; species Striga hermonthica. The sequence goes on along the minus strand of CACSLK010034598.1, from coordinate 1,483,333 downwards.
GGCCCCCAAGTGGCACGAATTTCTCCCTCCTGAAGGCCACCACCCCATTCCCGCCGTCCCCAGCTTTCACGTATATTTTTGCCCTGTCGAAACATCTCATGACCGCCGGCAGTCCTTTCTCTTTCTCTTTGATTTCCTCCTCTTGGGTTCCTGATGTGATTAAACCCTGTTCTTCTTCTTCTTCGTCAAATTCATCGTCAACACCATCTTCTTCTTCTTCGTCGGACCCAATTTCGTACAGTTCGAATTTTCCATAATCAACCTGCAGTTTCTCGCCGTTTTCCTCATCCCAATCGTTAAATTCATCATTCACCTCGTTACCATCATGAACAGAGCGCCTGACGCGCTCTTTGTCAAAATTGTTAGGTTTAACGGCTGCGGGTGTAGATTGAGAGAGTTTGATTACCTCAGCGAGTGACTGTGAAGCTGGACTATCAGGGCTGAAATCATCTTTCGGGGGAAGACGGGTGAAGGTGGTGGCGTCTCCGCCGGCATCGGTGGAGGAGAGGAGCGGCGGCGGCGGAGGTGGATATTTTCGGGCTTTTAGCGTCCGGGTTTTCGTGCTCTTAGTGGAGTAACGTTGCTGGTTTGGATTCGTGTTGGGGCGGGCAGAGGAGAGTGGTTTGAAGTTGTGAATTGTTGTGGAAAATACGGAGGCAAACGCCATAAAATACTGATTGTTGAGTTTTGTTGAGCGATGAACCAAAATGGAGCAAGAAAGAACAGCTGAGCAGCTGTGTTTTAGGAGGAACAGGATAACTAGTATACATATTATCCATTATAATTTTTTTAGGAAAAACTACACTTAACCTACTTAACTATACCTTTTTTTCACTTTGCCCACTCAACTTTTTTTCGTGACACTTAGCCTATATAACATTCTAAATAATTGCACTTAACCAATTTTCAGTCATCGTACGGCCATTTCTAAGGGCAAAGTGTAAATAAAAAAAAAAAAGTTTAGTGAGTAAAGTGCAAAGAAACATATAGATGAGTGGGTACAGTGTAAATTTTTCAATGTCAATTAACTTCATGAATGATCTAAAAGTCAGTTTTGCCCTTAGAAATTCCTGATAGTGACCGGAAATTGGTTAAGTGCAATTTTTTGCAAAGTTACATGGGAAAAGTGTCACGAAAAGAAGTTGAGTGGGTAAAGTGCAAAAAAACCCTATAGTTAAGTGCGCTAGGTGTAGTTTTTCCAAATTTAACTTAAAATTAATTTAAATTTAACATTCAACCTCTCCCCTACATATTAATCCTGAACGTGGTGAGACTAAGTGGCAGGCTCGCATGCTTCTGGATCCTAGGTGTCAAAATTACATGCTTCGTTATTAGGCTTGGGTAGATTTTAATTTATTTTCAGTCCAAAAATAATTAGGTCCGAATTATCCATAAATATGTTGATTATTTATGGTCATGTTACATGTATTGATTGCATTTTGATTTCATTTCTTATTATAACCATGAATTGTAAATGTAGTTTAAAAGTTAATAACATTTTTTATTTTTATCAGTTTTACATATATAATATATCAAATTAATCACCTCTTGATGAACTTCATTTAACATCCATATTGTATATATATAAAAAAAAAATTATATTTATCTTTATAACAATAATAAAATAACACATGTAAGTCGCACAAGTAACAAGTGTCATTCTAAAATATATTATATTTTTCGTAAAAAAAAAGTAAATAAATTTAAAATATTTTTTTCATTAATTTTAAAATTCAAGAATATTTTTTTAACAAGCACCTGTGTAATACACGTGTGTTGTACTAGTATCCCCTTATATATAGCTAGTATGCGACTCTGTCCATTTGCACAGATATAAATAAAGTATTATAAGCTATTTAGATACATATAATATTAATATTATAAGTTAGATGATAGTATAATGCTTTAGAAGTTGATCAATGGTTAAAATATTTAGTAGTAACTATTTGATTGTATAAAATGTAATATTTATAACTTTTAGAGATCATGACCAATTAATTTGCTGAAAAATATTAAATTTACTATAACAATTGCTTATGAGATTTTAAGAGATTTTACTATGACATCAAAATAAATTAATTTATTTAAAAAATTGCTTTATCAAATAAAAATTATAATATATTTGAGAATAAATAACTTAAACAAAAGTTTTACAATATATTTTTTTATGTTTATGTAACTTTCATATATCATTTAGTGTAATATATAATCATTAATTCTAATAATAACTATTATATGATACAATAAGAAAATGTAATTACTACTCGACTAATATAAAATGTAACAGTTTTTGTCTTAATAAAAAGAATCAATTTTGGAAAGTTAAATGCCACGTAGGTATAATTTGTTTCGCCTTGCTCAATGAACTTCGCATGTCTGTCACATAAGTAATTCGCACTTTCTCAGTTAACTTTGTCTATTTGTTGCATATTTTATTGTATAATTTGTTTCGCACTTTCTAAACGATTTTTGTCTATTTGTCGCATACTTTATCGCATACGTAATTCATCCTTGCTCAAACTTCGCCTGTCGGTTGCATGCTTTATCGCATAAAGTGTTTCACACTTCACTCGATGAATTTTGCTTGTGTGTTTCTTATCATATGGTATAAATACTTCGCACTTTATAAATTATCTCGTCTTTTGTCGCATTATTTATTGTATAATAGTTTTATCAATTATCTTTGCGTTGTCGCGTAGTTTGTTGCATAATATCATCAAATTTATCAATTATCATCGTTTGTTTGTCGCATAGATTATCACATAACTATTCCACACTTTATCAATTATTTTTGTTTGTCTGTCGCATAGCTTTTTGCATCAATTATCTTAGCTTGTTTGTCGCGTAACTATTCCGCACTTTATCGATTATCTTCGTCTGTCTGGCATATCTTTCGCATAAATATTTTGCACTTTATAAATTATCTTCGTCTGTCTGTACTGAAATCAAAATGTCAAGCTTATTTTGTGCCTTAGACGTTAAATGTGCATTGCCAGTTGATGAGAATCAATCATAGTTCTTTATCATTTATCTTCCGATGTCTGTCGCATAGCTTTTCACATCAATTATCTTCGTCTGTCTTTTTCATATTTTATCTCATATTTGTTTTGCACTATATCAATTATGTTCTTTTTTGTCGCAGAGTTTATCGTATAATTGTTTCACATCTTATCAATTATCTTCCATTTGATAGCTTTTCGCATAAATTATCTTTGTTAGTCTGTCGCATAGATTATCGCAAAATTATTTCACACTTTATCATTTATGTTCGTCTATCTATTGCATACTTGATCGCAATAGTTTCGCACTTTATCAATTATCTTTAGTGCGTCGCATAACTTATCGCATAGTTTGTCGCACTTAATCAATTATGTTCGCGTTTGTCGCATAGTTGAAGTCATAAATATTTCACACTTTATCAAGTTAATCGTCTAATTTATTTTATACTTTATTGGGTGAAGAAAGAGTTGCACCAAATCCCCCTGTATAATATGAAATCTGCGCGTTTTCACTTTGTATTTCAAAAATTCCGTCAGACCCCCTTGTATTTAAACTCTGCGTATGTACTCGCCATTTGATGTTAATGCCATTAATTTAATACTGATGACATTACATTTTCATCAAATATACCCTTACTTTATCATTGAATTTGCCATTATGCCCTTACGGTCAAATATTGACTTAAAAAATAAAGTTCCAATATTGGGATTGAACTCAGGACCATTGGGTTATAAAAGTGAACTCTCACCAACTAGGCTACTAGGTATTTATTAATGAATGCGATTTCATATATATATATATATATAGAGGTGCACTCCGGTGAGAAAGGTGCTAAACACAAGAAATGAGAATAAACCATGACCACAAGATCAATAGGAACGGACGGACATATGTGGTCAGGTGGATATTCACGCCAAATAACTTAGAAGGGCACTATGGTAATTCCGAAAAACAATAACGCGCCATCGTAGCTGCGGGATTTCATAACTTAGGGGAAAATATCAAAATTAAATAGGGAAAAACCCCTAGCTCGGCGGATTCGAAAATTCCGATGGGAGATTCAACCTGAATTTTGCAATTGTTCATCTGTTTCAAGGATTCCGATCAATACACAGGCATTGGAGTTCGATTTTTAATGATTGCGTTAGTGCTGCTCGTTCGTCTGTCCCTTTACCGCGAGTGCTGCTCGTTCGATCATAAAACTCAGATTCAACCTCCATAATCCATTATTGTCAACCTCAATACACATATCAGGTATGTTGAACATTAATCATAATCTGCAATGTAATTCGATTATTATTATATTACTTCCAATCTACAACCAGTAATCATGTGTGGATTTTAGAGGTCTAAGTTGCATCAAGACCAGCCAATCTGACTACCAAAAAATTGCATTATTTGACCTTTCACCCTGTGATTTGAAAAAAATACAGTTGCAACATATGGAGTTGGACGCCTCCCAAACAGGTACGATATGAACTTCTTGTCATTAGTTGCTTGAATTTAGTATCTTGGATCACACATGTGATCCAGGTAGTCGAGAGTGCATAATTTATATTATATAATGCGTTTTCTTCAACATAAATGTGCACTTTAATGGTGATTTATTTTTATCATGTCATGTTTCAGAACAAGCCCCGACGGACAGAACACAACACCATCGACTTTTGATATCACCTGGGGGCACTAAATATTGGATACCCCAGTGCGATGACGCGCTGAAGCCTCACAATGGACAACGATTTAAAGCTTTGAATGAAGCAGTCGACTTCTACCAACTGTATGCTTCTACCGTAGGGTTCGACGTTAGGCACAACACGTTGGTTAAAGCACGGGATAAAACGATACTTTGGAAGTACTTGGTGTGCTCACGTGAAGGCTACAAACAACACACAAACACAGGCCAACCGGGGCCAAACGAAAATTGTGTAAGAAGACGTAGAGTATCCAACCGAGTGGGATGCAACGCCTGAATTATGATACGATTCGACGGACGTAACGGATATGTTGTTAAGTTTTTTGAGGAAAAACATAACCACACCATGATACCTGATGAGTGCAGATCGCGGTTGAAGATCAATCGAAACATGTCCGTCGCGCATCAAAATTTTGTCCTTAGTTGTATTAAAGCCAATATCGGGCCCATAAAGTCGCACAAGCTGTACAAGGAGATGGTTGGCGGGTATTCGATTATTGGTGCAACTGATGTCGATTTTAAGAATTTCAAGAGGGAACTCCTTGCGTTCATTGTAGGCGCTGATGCTCAGTTGGTGGTCGATAAGTTTTATAAACGGCAAGAAAATAACTCAGCCTTCTATTTCCACTATGAGGTGGATGACGAACATTGCTTACGAAGGCTTTTCTGGGCTGATCCGATATCGAGGCAAAACTACAGTTCTTCTGGAGATGTCATGTCATTCGACGCAACCTACCACACCAACAGGTAAAAACAATCTCGCACTAATATGATATGTGCATCATAATATCAAACAAGACACTTGTGGATTATACAGACACTATGTGCTAATATGTGCTGTTGATTATATGGTTATAACCTGTAGGTATAATATGATTTTTGTACCTTTTACCGGGATAGACAACCACAGCAAATGTGTGACGTTTGCAGCCACCCTGATATCAAACGAAGACGTGGGTTCATACGTATGGGTGTTCGAGAACTTAAAAAACGCAATGATTCAAGAGCCCAACTACATGATCACCGACCAGGACCCTTCAATTGGAATTGCTTTCACCAAGGTATTCACTAGTACCAAGCACCACTTTTGTACGTGGCATATAATGAACAAACTGTATGATAAGGTCGGCCATGATTTGACTAATGATACCAATTTCAAACGGAGAATCAATGAACTTGTTTGGTATCGGCTTATAGAACCTGATGAATTTGAAACTAAATGGGCTTCGGTTATGAAAGATTATTCACTGGACACCCATAGATGGTTTAATGATTTATATGCTAAAAAGGAGCATTGGATACCGACTTACTTTAGGGATGTTGGGATGAGTGGTTTAATGAGGGCTACGTCTAGGTCTGAAAGCGAGAACAATTGGTTTAATAGTTTTACGAATAATTATTCTAGTTTGGTCGAGTTCTTGTTACACTTTGATAGTGCAATGGACGCACAAAGAAACACATCAATGAAGTTACAAAACGATTGTGAAACCCATCTAGCCGATCTAAAAACCCCGCTGCTGATTGAGAAGTGTGCCTTAAACGTGTACACAACAACAATATTCTATCGTGTGCAAGCTGAAATTTGCGATGCGTGTTTCAAATGTCGAGTTATGAGTTATTCTGAAAACGACAGTCGCATGGAGTTTACTATCAGAGACATTGATGGCAAAACGTTTAACGTGATGCACAATGCGAACCTGAATACATCACATTGTTCCTGTAAGCACTTCGAGATGTATGGATGGTTGTGTAGGCATGCTTTTGTTGTTCTGAAAGATATGAACGTAGACGTTATTCCGCCCGCACATATCATGTCAAGGTGTACAAAGCTGGCCATTAGCACTCTTATGTTCCGTATACTTGACAGCATTTCTGAAGAGTGCACACAAATAGACGAAAGGAAGTCGATGGTTAATCAATTGTGGTCTGACCTATATATATGCATGGGGTTGGCTGAGAAGCACGTTGACCATTTTGTTGAGTTTTCAAAGATAATTGGGGCACATAAGCGGAAACTCGTGGAATATCAGGAGAGTGACTCATCAGGCAATAACAGGGGGCACGTTTTTGAATCGTTTGTTGGCATGTCCGCGCCATCAGAGGTAAGCATCCACCCGCCTACACAATCGAAAAACAAAGGTAGTGGGAGAAGTATGAAAACCAACAAGGAGAAGTCGACCGAGACAAGCAATAAAAAAAGAAAGATTTGCAAGTCATGTGGCGAGAGGGCAGGACACAATGCACGAACATGCCCTAAGAAGCCGTAAATTTACCATTGCATACTCAGGTGACTACCATTCTTTTATATCACTCAATTTGAATCTATTTACACAATTGTTAACTTTACAACCAAATTTGAAATTCATTATACTGAAACTTTCTGACTATTATAGAGATTTAGCTAAACAGGCCGTCTTCTTTTTGGGTTTGTACGTACATGGAAGGTAATGTACTTCAGTCAGTAGTATCGAGAATCATATATTATATTATCCTTATGCGCTGCAAGATTTTATTTTATTTTATTTTATTATTTATTGTTTTTCTTCTTTTTTTTTCGCCTCCGCATATTTCACAATGTACAACCAGCGACATGAATACTAATTTGTACATAATTACGATTGCAGGCACAAATATTCTGGGGACCTCCAACTGGAAGCACAAGTATATCACTGGACTCGTTTATAGCGTATGGTGTACTCGAGTTTATTCTATCTTAATTACGAAAAACGCAAACATTGTTTATGCTAAGTTCTGAGACTGGATGTTATTATAAGTGTTGTCAAACTACTGGTACAAACGCAAATGTATTATTATTTCGTATATGCGGTTATTGCATCAATGGGATTCTTTTGAATGTTCTATATACTCTAATATTTGAACAATATGTAGAAATCTATCTAATAATTGTAACACCCCTCCTTACTAAAAATCAGAGTTGCGCAATAATTCGCAAAGTCTTTGAAAATAAAACCTTTTTACTTTGCGAAAACTGATACGGGGTGCTACCGTGAAAAATCGTGACTTAACTTAGAAAACCGTTGTTTTAATTTAATAAAAACGTCCGGTTACTGAAAACATTATTTTCCTAAAAGCTCGTCAAAGTGATGGGTTCGTCAAAAACGTACGTCAAAAGATATCAAAACATCATCACAAGTCATGAAAACATAAGCGGAAGCGTAAGTCGTAGTCATATTTATACAGTCCAAAACATATATAAATATCCTGAAAGTCCCGTCATGCCACGTCACGTCACGCTCCCGGCCCGACATCCTGACCTGAAAAACATGATAAAACTGGGGAGTGAGCACTAAGGCACTGTGCTCCGTGGAAACTCAAACTAATGTAAAACATTATAAATAATAACAATATCATGAACTAAGCATATATATCTGAACTGAACTGATACCGGTCTGAACTCGCGACATAAGTCACGTAACTGATAACTGAATCTGATCGGCACAAACTAATGCCGCTCGGCACAAACTAATGCCGCTATCTCCCGGCACAAACTAATACCGGGCCATGTGCACACTCTAGTGGTTAGATAAGGCCACTAGAACCCAGAATGGACCGGCGACCATTCCGAGCGGATACTGAAAATACATACCTCGAACATGGTAGAGCAATTATAAACAATGTAGTACTTAGTCTGAGTCCCCACCTGATCTGCTGAACTGAAAGGTAGTGCTGATGCCTCCTAAACTGAAAATAATATAAACAATTACTATTGACTATGCTCAGACTGTTAACTTAACTGATTAATTTCGTTAAGATGCTCTATTTTACTAAATCTGATTTTTTTGACTTATCAGGAATAACCGGAACTGAATTAATCTGAACTGGTTTGGACATGAATTTACTGAGCTGAATTAATCCCGGAAAATTCACTGAAAATGACTCAAAATGCTAAATTGGGCTAAAATGGGCCGAACCGGC
>CACSLK010034598.1:1342345-1360028 GCA_902706635.1 Striga hermonthica | reverse complement strand
TGGTTTTCTTCTTGTCTGTTTTTGGTGTATGTCAAAACAATTTGTTTTTCTCGGAGATGGTTTGCATGATTTTCGTTTGTTTGAACAATTTTGTCTTTATGGAATGGCTATGTTGATCGTTTGTCTCTTGAACTATATTTTTCGACTCATGTTTCAGAATAGTCGTTTGCTTTTGGACCCGGGGATGGTTTATTCCCTGTAGGGTTGATGTTCTTGAACAATTCTTTTTCAAATGTCTATGATGAATGAAAGGTGTGACTTCCTTTTCTTGCTTGGCTTCCCGATTTTCGATTCGGCCGTTTGTCCCACTTGGGACTTCATTGTTTTTGCCGGACAACCTTAAGTGGTCCGGTCATTTACCCTACTAGGGATTTTATTATTTTTTTCGAGCAACCTTAAGTGGTCCGGTCGTTTACCCTATTTGGGGTTTTATTATTTTTTGTCGGACAACCTTAAGTGGTCCGGTCGTTTGTCCTACTTGGGACTTCATTATTTTTTGCCTGACAACCTTAAGTGGTCCGGTCATTACCCTACTGGGGGTCTTTTGATTTTCGACCGGACGACCTTAAGTGGTCCAGTTATTACCCTACTTGGGGTCTTTTGATTTTTGACCGGACGACCTTAAGTGGTCCGGTTATTATCCTACTTGGGGTCTTTTGATTTTTGACCGGACAACCTTAAGTGGTCCAGTTATTACCCTACTTGGCGTCCTTTTATTTTTGACCAGACGACCTTAAGTGGTCCAATTATTACCCTACTTGGGTCTTTTGATTTTTGACCGGACGACCTTAAGTGGTCCGGTTATTACCCTACTTGGGGTCTTCTGATTTTTTACCGGACGACTGTAAGTGGTCCAGTTATTACCCTACTTGGGGTATTTTGATTTTTGAATAAGTGGTCCGGTTATTACCCTACTTGGGGTCCTTTAATTTTTGACCGGACGGCCCTAAGTTGTCGAGTTATTACCCTACTTGGGGTCTTTTTATTTTTGACCGGACGACCTTAAGTGGTCCGGTTATTACCCTACTTGGGGTTTTTTTTAATGCGATAAAAGTAGAACACTTTATTGATAATATTTTTTTAAGTACACTGCATTCCAGGGGTACATTAGTGGGGTTCCTTCTAAATATTTCAAACGGTAGGCCCCATTCCTGAGCACGGTGTCAACTTGATACAGTCCATCCCATTTCGGTTTTAGGGGGCCCGGATCTGGCCCCGTCACTCTTTTCAACACGAGAGCACCCAGCTGGTAGAGCCGAGACTTGACTCTCGTGTTAAAGTGTCTTTCGGTCACCCGTTTATATGTTGCGTTCTTCAGTTCGGCGTGCGTCCGTGATTCTTCTATTAGATCTAAACTTGTCCGCAACCCTTCACTGTTCGCTTCCTCTTCAAAGTTTTTTACGCGGTATGTTTCTTACCCAATCTCGACCGGTACCATTGCCTCCGAACCATACGCTAATGAGAACGGCATTTCTCCAGTCGTTGATCTCGTCGTGGTCCGATATGACCACAGGACACTCGTAAGCTCTTTCGAGCTTTCCAATCGTATCTTCAAACCTTTTTTGATGATTTTGTTGATGGCCTCCACCTATCCGTTCGACTGCGGATGGTAGGGAGTGGAGAAGTGGTGGCGTATCCCCAATTCTTCGCAGAACGTGTCGAATCTCTTTCTTTCGAACTGTCGTCTATTATCAGTTACCAAAGAGTGTGGAATACCGAAATGGCAGACGATGACTTCCATAAAAAGTTTATCATTTTTTGCTCGGTTATCATAGCCAAAGGTTCAACTTCCGCCCATTTGGTGAAATATTCGACCACCACGACCGCATACTTGACCCCTCTTTTGCCCGTCGACAGGGGCCCAATCAGGTTTATCCCCCATTTAGCGAACGGCCAAGGGCTAAAGACCGAAGTGAGTGGATGGGCCGGTTGTTTCAGATTTGGGGCGAACGTTTGGCACTTGGCACATCGTCTGACCAGATTGAACGAGTCCTTTTTCAACGTGGGCTAATAGTATCCCCGCTGCAAAATTTTATGTGCCAATGCTCGTCCACCCAAATGATTCTCGCACACTCCTTCGTGCACTTCTCTCATGACTCGTTCGGTTTCTTCAGCATCTATACATTTGAGCAGAGGATTCGAATAACCTCTCTTGTACAGCGTTCCTCCTTTGATTGTATACCTCGCCACATGGGTCGTCAGCGATCGAGCTTCTTTGGTGTCGGTCGGGAGTTCCCCTGTCTCCAAGTACAAACAGATTGGACCCATCCATCTTGGAGACTTTTTGTTTGTCGTTTCCCCAATCGTCATGATTTGTTCAGTCTGAACAACCGGTCTTTCTTGGTTCCGTGTGTATACGTACTCGATTTCGTCAGTTCCTCGGCTGGATGCCAATCGTGCTAATGCGTCCACCTGAGAGTTTTCAGACTGGGGAACGCGTTCGAGTTGGATATTTACTCGCGACATCTTCTTGCGAGCCAAGTTCAAGTACGATACCAATCGAGATTCCTTTGTCTCGAACTCCCCCGAGATTTGCTTGACCAGAAACATTGAGTCCGAGTATACCCTTAAACTTGTGATGTTCATTGACTGGGCTAAGTCCAATCCGGATAGTAATGCCTCGTACTCTGACTCGTTATTAGTGGCGGCGAACAAGTATCGAACCGAATGGCAATATAGCTTTCTTTGAGGGTCTGACGATTACGACCCCTCCTCCGGATCTATCGGACGTGGCCTATCCGTCTATATACATTTCCCATGCTTCTGTGGTTTGGACCAGCTCGGCCCTCGTCGTGAATTCAGCTACAAAGTCAGATAGCGCTTGGCCTTTAATCGCTGTCTGAGGTTTATACTGCAAATCGAACTGTCCGAGCTCGACAACCCACTTGATCATTCGTCTTGAAGTATCCGGTCTTTGAAGGATTTGCCGGATTGGGTAAGCGAACAAGAGAATTACCTGTTGCTCAAGGAAATATGGCCTGAGTTTTCTCGAAGCGGTCAGCAGGGCAAAAATCTACTTCTCGATCGGTGGGTATCGGACTTCAGCCTCGTGTAACGCTTTGCTTATGCAATAGATTGGATGTTGGCTTGAATCCTCCTCCCGAACGAGTATGGCGCTTATTGCGGTTGGAGTTACTCCTAGATATAGATATAACATTTCTCCTGGGATCGGCTTCTGTAGAACGAGTGGCCGGACGAGTGACTCCTTAATATAGTTCAATGTACTTTGGGACTCGTCCATCCACTTGAACTTATTTTTCTTTTTAATCGCCTCAAAAAAAGGCTTACATTTTTCCGTGGACTTAGATATGAATTTATTCAAAGCGGCTAATCTACCCGTTAAGCTTTGCGTTTCCCTTATTGATCTAGGAGGTTTTAGTTCTAATATTGGCTTAATTTTGTCGGGGTTTAATTCGATTCCCCTTTTGCTAACAATATATCCTAGAAACTTACCCGACCCTACTCCAAATGTACATTTCTTAGGGTTTAACACCATAGAGTAATCACGCAAAATCGAAAACATTTCATTAAGATGAGATACATGATCATTCGCATAAGTAGACTTAACAAGCATATAATCCACATAAACTTCCATGGTTCGACCGATCAGATCAGCAAAAATTTTGTTCACGAGCCTCTGGTAGGTGGCGCCAGCGTTCTTCAGACCGAAAGACATCATAGTATAACAATAAAGCCCTCTGGCCTAATAGAAAGATATGTGCTCTTCGTCTTCCGGATCCATTGGGATCTGATGATATCCCGAGTAGGCATCCATAAAGCTCATCAACTCGTGTCCGGACGTGGCGTCCACCATGTAATCGATGCTTGGTAGCGGGTAGCTGTCCATGGGGCAGGCCTGGTTGAGGTCGCTGAAGTCGATGCATAACCGCCACCCGTTGTTCTTCTTCACCAACACCGGATTGGATACCCAAACCGGATATTTTGCCTCACGAACGAATCGGTTGTCTATCAACTTTATCACTTCTCCTTCGAGTGATCTTTGTCGGTCCGGACCCATCTTCCTTCTCTGTTTGCACGATTGGTTTGACCGCCCGATTGATCTTGAGACTGTGACATGCCAAGTTCGGGTCGATTCCCATCCAATGCAATCAACCTGGACCGGATGGGTTCACCCAGGTTCCATCCGATGCGCAACGACTTGGTGCAGGCAGGCTCGTCCAGATAAATCATCTTCGTGTCTTCGTTAGGTTCGGCACGTTTGCACTTCTTTCATTTGAATTTATCTCTGGGGTCTAATTCATCTTTCTCCTCGATTGGCTCTTTCCCGAGACGTCGACCCCGGTCAGCGGTTCGATCCTCCTCATCAGGTGGGTTATCCTCCTCTTGGACGGATTTCTGGCCTTCTTCTTCATTCGGTTTGGGATGATCGGTCTCCAACCTTTCCACAGCTTTCTTGGCATATTCGCCGTTCGGGGATGGCCGCACGGTCATGATTTGTGGCGCAGATAACCGATGCTCGTACTCTTCTTCCGGACTCTCGGGCAGCTCTTCCCTTTGTCTCTTCTTTTTATTCAGACATTCGCTGGTCAGGTTGCCTTCTGGCTGTTCGGATAAGGTCTGTTCGTCCTGCTTAGTCGGCTACTCTGGTTCATCATTTGGTTTAGTCGTCAGCTTTCTTTCTTCGTTTTCCATCATGACCGAGTGGATCTCGAACAATGGGATCGCCATGATGCACTCTCGTGCTTCTCTTTGGTCGCCGTAGTGGACTCCCGTCCCGTTCTCTGTTGGAAACTTGATCGAGTAGTGGAAAATTGACACGGCTGCCTTTAACTTGTATAAGGTCGTTCGCCCCAGAATGGCATTGTACTCACTAGTTGTCTTCATCACTTTGAAAGTCTCCATAACCCACCGTCTATTCGCTCCTGGTCCTCCGAGTTCGATCGGTAGCGTGACTTCTTCTTCAGATACGGTCGTCTGTCCATTGAACCCTGTAATGCGATCGTTGCACGGGCGCAATTCTCTTCGGTCTATCCCCATTTTAAGGAATGTGGTCCAGTATATGATGCTCGAGTAATCTCTAGTGTCCACCATGATTTGGTGGACGGGGATATAAAAAATTGGGGTTGTGATCACAAGCGCATCCGAGTGTGCATTGTCAAACATGAATGAGTCCTCATCTGAAAACATTATCAGGTTCGTGGGCATGGTTGCGTGCTATCGGATCTCCGCCCGGATGACTTGGTGTCCTGTGTTGTATGCCCGTCGAACGTACGCTTTGACCTGCCTTCTTGACACATTTGAACTTTCATGGCTCGTATTGACCCTCGTCGGTGGTGCGTTCCGTCTGATCGGGATGTGGACCGAATGCTCATCGTCTCGAGCAAACACGGTTCTCTTCCTTCGGCTTCCTCCGGATACACTTGTCTCGCCTCGTTGCTCTTGATTGATCGTCAGGATCTCCTTGGGGTGTTCGTTGGCTCTTCGTGGGTTCGGCCCAAAATCGGGTTTGTCTTCTAGGCCCATCTGGTCGTCATTTCTTGGCCTCTTGTTGCCTCCCGCCATCTTGGTGAACCTTCTTACATATGGATCATCAATTAGTTTCAAAAGGGCAGATATTAGATTCCGACATTGGTTGGTGTTGTGGCCGTGAGATTTGTGGTAAGCGCAATATCGACTCTTGTCTAGATTCTCCTCGTCCACCCTTATCGGCTTCGGGTCCGGAATAATCCCCTTGTTCTTCAATTCCTCGTATACTACGGCCGCTCCGGCTGAATACACTCCTTGATAGCTATTCGTTAGCTCTTCATGGTGTTTCCTCTGCATGGCTCAGAATTGGGCGGTCCTTCCATCCTTCGCGTAATGCTTGTTCGGTCGGGGCTCCTTGGTCTTTGCTGGAGGTTCGCTCGTGGCTCCAAATGACGGGACGTGCATGTTTTCTTCTGCCATGATGTGCTGCTGAGCTTTCATCAAGAATTCGTGATACGTTTGATGTTTGTTCTGGCAAAGGGTCCACTTGAACATGGAATTCGGTCTTAATCCCGAATAAGATAAAACGAGTATGGTCTCCTGGTGGCACGGTTCCATGTTTTGTACCCGTTCGTTGAAGTGAGTAGCATAGTCCTTTAAGCTTTCGTCTGCTCCTTGCACAATGTGGGTGATCGATTCTTTGGGAATTCGGCAGGCTTGGGATCCGATGAAGTGCGTTCGGAACATCGATTTCAATTGTGACCAATTATGGACCGAATGTGGGGGTGAGCGAATGGTACCATCTTTGCGCTTTTTCTCCCAACGTCAGGGAGAACATTCGATAGCGTAGGGCATCCGGTGCTCCATGTAAGTCCATCCATGATATGTACAGTCCTAGGTGGGTGTCCAGGCCGGATGTTCCATCGTAGAATCCGATTTGTGGGATCTTGATCTTCTCGGTTAATTGTTCCTGCAAAATATCAAACGTTAAGGGTGATTCAGATTCGGTTGGGGTGACTTCAGTTCGCTCCCTAGATGTTGTTGTGGTCCATTTGAGCGGGACTTTTGTTCGGTCCGGGGAGGTCGAAGTGACCCATTTTTGGATTGTTCGGCGGGCCTCGAGTTCGGACAGCCTTCTTCAGAGTTTCCTCATTTCGTCTTCTTCAGCTTGGGTCGTCTGCTTTCTGAGCAGTGTTTTCCTTAAGTCGTCATCGGCCACGTTCTTCCAAGTCGTTTGAAGACCGACTGGGTGGTGTTGCGTGTACTGGTGTCAGTGACCGAGCGACTCTCATCTGTCTGTTCGTTATCTGTTAGGGTGGTGGACTTTTCCTTTGTGCTTCTGGTGGTGTTTTCATGCGATCGGGAGGTTTCTTCTTTGGTTACCGGCCCCTTGCCTTTGAGAGCGTTGGTTAGGTCTGTCTTGGCCGGAGTTTTGGGTGCTTGGTGTTGAAGGCCGAATTTGCGTTATGAGGTTTGATATTCCTTTGACAAAGTTCGGGTCTTTGAAAAATGTTGAGTAGTCTGTTGTGGTTTGTTGGTTACGCTGGTCTTCCCCTTTTTCTGGTTCATTACGACGACGGCTATGACTTGACGACGATGTTGTTGTCTTTGACATGCTGGAGTACCCCTGCCTCTAGCGCCAAATTGTTGATGCTAAAAAATTTCAACAATGTTGTTCGAACTGCGTATTCAAAGATACACTTGGTTCGGTCTGCAGGAACAAAACATGTGTGTGATATTCGGTTCTGAGTGTAGAACGAATGGTAGTTCTATTCGTGACTTATTTAGTAATTAATGAGAGCATTTACTCATTGCATTAAATGTTGTCCTCTCCCTCCTTATATAAGAAGTTCAGGGACCTTTTTACATTTCCCTCTTGGGGATTTTTCTATATTTCCTTTACAAGATATTCTAAGATATTAGTCATTCCATATTAAATTATAATGTACTATACGATCTAATTCCAATATTAATGACCCGTCCGGATCGCGCCATGTGTCTCAACCCTTCCCGCACCGCCAGATGGGCGGTTTGGAGATATCTTCACATTAAATGCGTCTGGTACGGCCGATTTGGGTAATGATTAAAATTGATCCCGTCTTCCCCTTCCCTCCCCCCCCCCACCCCCGTCCGTTTGATATGTAACCCATCTTTGTTACATTCGGTTCGGTTTGCTTTCTCCACACGTGCTGGAACTTATCACGTGTAGGGCATTATACCCTTCCGTTTGGTCCATACCCCATACAACCGAAAACCTAAAAATTAAACAAATCCATAAATTAAAAAAACTAAAAATAAAACAAAAGAAAAGCTGAAAGCCTTTGATCTACAAAAACATATACACGAGATCCACAATAAATGTGGATTTCATATATTCCCACAAATTGTATTTCGAAATTAAAGAAATCGATCGACTCAGAACATAAAATTTTATTTTGTAAAGAACAAACACATAAAAATTGAAGATCCACACGATACACACAGGATTCACTTTGTTTGTGAATCGACTTTCGTAAATAAATAAATAAAATTTATAAAACGGCATATAACGTACAAAAAAAACACAGAAAATAAAAACAGAAATTGAAGAAAAAATGAAAAAAAACTCCCGTTGAGCACAATATATGTTGTTGTATTTCTAATCTCTAAGATAAACATAGAAAATTAGCGAATAACGGTGTGTAGAGCAAAGATTTACTGTGGAAAAACGAAGAAAATGAAAGAGACAACGAGAAGCTGCGCAAGAAATGAGAAAACCCTATTTTTTTTGGGTTTATTCACCTTTTATACTCGATGTGAACGATTCTTAACCATCCGATCATTGTGACCATTGTGCGCCGTTGGATCAGATGTATATTTTTGTTTTGGGTTTATTTGTGTTGGACCGATTTGCATTGGGTCTAATTCCGTGGCGGGCCGAGTTGTTTTGGGTCCGCATAAGTGGCGGGCCTATTTGTTTTTTATAAAATATTATATGTGTTTGGTTTTTTCCGATTTGTTTTGGGCTTTTTTAACTTCTTTTGGGCCAATGATCAAATCTATTTATTTATTTATATGTTGTGCTGAAATTTAACAACATGAAAATTATTAAGTCTTATAAAATTAACACATGTGTTTATAAAAAAAGTACGAACAATTATTAAACAATTTTTAAAATTATTAATATGTTGTATTAATTATTAAATAATTTTTTAAAATGACTAATATATCATTTGTCTACATTTTGACAGGCTCTATGAAATCACCCGTTGTCAGCAGATCATATTTTATTGCACAACGAAAGCATAATCAATCGAACATTTCTTTCTATCAATATCATAGTGTGTTGCATGCTTATATTTTACTTGGTTTAAATAATTAAATAAATTAATAACAATATACAGTTCGTCTACCACGGATTTTCTTACCTTTTATTAATAGCGATAAAAAGAGGTCTTTGCCTATTGAGTTCAATGATGTTGTCGATCTCACCGTGGACGATGTTGTCTCCCTTCTCGTTCCAAAAAGAAAACGTGGTAGACCGAATAAGATTGTTGTATCCACATCAACCCAATCCGTTATGTTTTATGTTAATAAAACATTAAACTTATTTTTTTTTCAGCTCATTTGTTGCAATTTAATATATTTTTGACGTAATTAGTTCCTTGCCTACTAACTTCAATGATGTAGTCGATCAAACCGTAGATGATGTTGTCCCCCTTCCCGATCCCAAAAGAAAACCTGGTAGACCGAAGAAGATCATTGGATCCACATCGACCCAATCCGGTATGTTTTATGTTAATAAAACATTATATTTTTTTTTCCAGCTCATTTGTTGCTATTTAATTTATTTTTGACGTAATGAGTTCTTTTCTACTGACTTCAATTATGTAGTCGACCACACCGTGGATGATGTTATCCTCTTTCCCGTTCCCCAAATAAAACGTGGTAGACCGAATAAGAATATTGGATCCACATCGATCCAATCCGGAATGTTTTACGTTAATAAAACAATAAATTTGTTGTTTTTCCAATCTCATTTGTTGTTTTTTCAATCTCATTTGTTGCAACGTAATATATCTTTCTAAATTTTAAATGTTTTAGAATACTGGGACATGGGGGATCTAGTTGTTAATGTATTTATTGTGGAGCATTGTTTTGGTATGTTGAGCGCAAGTCTTCTACAAAGGCAACAACTCTTCCTAAATATAAGGGTTGTTGTATGAACGGGACGATGCAACTGCCTGTACTCAATAATCCACCTGCATAATTAAATGAACATTTACACGGAGATAGCCGCAATAGCAAACACTTTCTGGAGAATATAAGATCGTATAACAGTATGTTTAGCTTCACTTCTTTGGGCGGGAAGATTAATGCAGGAATCAACAATGGTACAGGTCCTCCGATATTCACTCTACACGACCAAAACTGACATCTGATGGGTAGTCTACTTCCATACGAAGGTGCAACTCCAAAATTTGCGCAGCTTTATATCTATGATACGGATAATGAATTATCCAATAGAATGAATGCAGTCAGGTTAGTAATTTGCGTAACATATTATGAGGTTATTTATACTTTTAGTCTATAGTAATACATTTTTTCATAACATATTTGTGGATCTGATTATGATTTTTAATTTCTATTTTTTATAGGAACTCTGACGGTATTTCTGATTTGCATGAAGAAATTGTTGCTCTCTTGACAATAATGTTGGACGAGCACAATGAACTGGTTAACTCGTTTCGTATGACTAGGGAAAGAATTCAACAGCACGACCAAAGTGATATCAAGATTCATCTAATTGGAAGGAGATACAATGATGGTAGATGTTATAACTTGCCTACAAGTTCTGAAGTTGCTGCTTTGGTCGTTGGAGACTTTGATCAAGCAATGGGTAAAAGGGATATACTGGTTGAAACCAAAAGTGGACGCCTACAGAGGATCAATGAACTTAATGCTTCCTACTTGACTTTACAATATCCCTATTGTTGCCATATGGAGAGGATGGGTATAGAGAAGACATTCCATTTTCTGATCTGAGAGAAGTAAAAGAGGATGGTCGAACAACTGTGAGTATCAGGGAATATTTTGCTTATCAGATCCACGATAGAAATCACGAACCATCTAATATTTAATCGGCCAGGAGACTGTTTCAAAAATTTATCGTTCATGCATATACCATGGTTGAATCATCGAGATTGAGATATATCCGTTTCAATCAATCACGCCTACAGTGCGACATGTACAATGGGTTGGCAGATGCTGTTCTTCGTCGTGATATCGATCCAGGATCTAGAGGAAGGAGAATAATTGAACCTCCTTCTTTTACTGGGGAGCTCGAAATATGATTCAGAACTGTCAAGATGCAATGGTGATATGCAGATGGGCAGGTTATCCCGATCTATTTATAACATTCACATGCAACCCAAAGTGGCCCGAGATTCTTCATTTTTTAGGCTTAAGGATCTTACGTCATGAGGATCATCCCAATATCATTTGCAGTGTTTTTAGATCAAAATTAAAGCAGCTGATAAAGGATTTTCGTCACAATCAAACATTTGGTAAAGTAATAGTAGGTATTATCGTTTATTTCCAAAACTTTGATTTAATTTGAATTCTTTTATAGTAATCTTCATAATTGTCTGACATGTTTTTTTTCCAGTTGGATACACTGTTGAATTTCAAAAACGCGGATTGCCTCATGCCTATATACTGCTTTTTTAAGCAAAGGAAAACAAGTTTCACGATCCTTCCGACATAGATAGAATCATATCTGCTGAGATACCCGATGAGTCTTCTGATCTGTCTTATTATGAAGCTGTAAAGGAACACATGATCCAAGGCCCGTGCGGACTGGCCAGAAAGCAATCTCCGTGCATGGTTAATGGCAAATGCAGTAAACATTTTCCAAAGCCATTTCTTGAGTTCACTTCTGTTGATGATGATGGCTATCCGTGGTACAGACGTTGGGACAATGGAAGACATATAGCGAAAAATAGTGTAGTTGTCCTTAACGGTTTTGTCGTGCCCCAAAATCAAAAATTGTTGATGAAAATGGTGCTCACATAAATGTTGAGTGGTGCAATCAGTCCCAGTCCATCAAGTACCTCTTCAAATATGTCAATAAGGGCCATGATCGTGTCATCGCATCGTTTTTTCAGTCGACTAGAGACGGTGAGCCAGAAAAGCCTGTTGATGAGATTAACATGTTCTACGACTGTAGATATGTTTCTTCATGTGAGGCGGCTTGGAGGTTGTTGGGTTATGAACTTCAGTACAAAAAACCTCATGTACAACGTTTGAGTTTCCACTTGAAATGCGAACAATATGTTATTTTGAGGATGAAGATCGGATTGATGAGGTTATTAGAAAACCCACTGTAAATGAGAGTCAATTTTTTGCATGGATGGAAGCGAACAAGACGTATCCTCAGGCGAGGGAGCTTACTTATCATGAGGCACCATCGAAATTTATTTGGAACCCAACCTTGAGAGAGTGGACCCCTCGAATCAGAGATGGCGCTATAGTCCGTCTGCGATATGTTCCTCCGAACGCTGGTGATAATTTCTATTTGAGGTGCATGGTTAATGTAATACGTGGAGCAACTTGCCACGAGGATTATATGAAGCTAGACAACGTTCAATATTTTTCGTTACATGATGCTTGCCATGCCCTAGGTTTGTTGGGTGACGATCGTGAGTACATTGATGGCGTATCTGAGGCAAGTCATTGGGCATCTGATGATTCTCTGCGCCGTATGTTTGCAATGTTGTTGGTATCAGGATCGTAAGGTAGGCCCGAGCACGTATGGGAAACGTGTTTGGATTTTCTTTCTGATGACATCATTTATAGGCAATGTCTTCTCTTCAATAATGAACGTATGTGACTTATTTTTTTATTTAGGGTTTACTGTTTATTTTGTTATTTTCTGTTTCCTTTTAAGTCCTATAGTCAAATCATTTAAAATTATGACTTTGAATCATTTTCTTTCTTAGGTTTGCAGCTGAGTGATGCAGATATAAAATATTTAGCTCAGGCTGAAATCAAACATTTGTTGAGACATCGCGGCACGAGTCTTCAGGAATATCAAACAATGCCTTTTCCTGATATGACCAGTTTTACTACAAATACAAATCGTCTGATATTGGATGAGCTAAGTTATGACCGCAAGGCCTTATCAGTAGAGCACAGTACTCTTCTTAGAAATATGACTAACAAACAGTAAAAGTTTATTCCAAAATTATGGCAGCGGTAGACTCAGGTCAGGGCAGTGTTTTCTTTGTATATGGTTATGGCGGTACCGGTAAGTCATACTTGTGGAGGATTTTAGCTGCGGGATTACGATCAAATTGTGAGATCGTGCTTTTTGTTGCATCGAGTGAAATAGCTTCTCTTCTGTTTCCTGGTGGAAGAATTGCACACTCTCGCTTTGGCACACCTATCAATCTTCACGAAAATTCATCGTGTGATATCAACCAGGCTAGCATCCTGGCAGAGCTAATTATACGGTCCTCCCTCATCATAAGGGATGAAGCTCCAATGATGTATAAGCATTTCTTCGAAGCTGTTCAATCGTCATTTCAGTAGATCATGGGAACGGTCAACCCGATCAACCATTACAGACCTTTTGGTGGCAAGACTGTTGTTTTTTGTGGAGATTTTTGACATATCCCCCTGGTGATTCCAAAAGGGAACCGTCAACAGATTGGTAATGCTTCAATAAGTGCTTCAACCATTTGGCAAGATTATATTGTGCTTAGACTAACGAAGAACGTGCGTCTTCAGAGCCTTTATGACTTAGATGAACGTGAGGAGCTTTCTAATTTGCTGATTGGATTGCTAGAATCGGAGATGGTACTATTGGAGGGTATAACGATGGTTGTGCCTCAATTAAAATACCAATGATCTATTATTACCCATCCGATGTTCCCATTGCTGCAATTGTTGGGAGCACGTATCCAATGTTCAAGAATGCAAAAGATGATCCAAGTTATCTGAAGGACAGAGCCATACTTGCACCTACGTTGGAGATCGTTAATTCTATCAACCAATACATGTCGTCGTTAAATCTGATAAAAGGTCGTGTATATTTGAGCTCCGACAGTGCGTGTAAATCCGATTTGAATTTTGTCTTCTTGTCAGAAATCCACACTCCTGAGTTCTTAAGTCCTCTCAAATGGTCTGGTACACCAAATCATGAGTTGCATTTGAAGGTGGGAACTCCAGTTATGCTGTTGCGGAACATGGATCATTTTATTAGATTGTGAAACGGGACACGTTTTAGTTGTAACCAGACTCTTCAGTCATGTCCTAGAATGTAGGATACTTACAGGCGACCATGCATGTGAAAAAGTGTTGGTACCTCGGATGACGATAACTATTCAGATGCAAGAATAACTTTTAAGTTTCAACGAAGGCAGTTCCCTATCATGGTCTCTTATGCAATGACTATTAACAAGAGCCAGGGTCAATCCTTATCCCACGTTGGTTTATTCTTGAAGAAACCAGTTTTCAGTCATGGTCAGTTATACGTTGATGTTTCGCGCGTCACCAATAGAAATGGTTTGAAAATTCTAATATGTGGTGAAAATGAGTTGCCTCCAAATCAACCAAATAATGTTGCGTACAGAGAATTTTTTAATAATATATAATTTTTTTTTTATTCTTATTATATTTCCATAAAAATAAAGATGTTAAATTTAAATAATTACATTTAAAATAAGTATTTCAATATTTTTTAAGGTATGCGCCCACCGTGCATCGCACGGGTTGTACACTAGTCAAATTATAATTAGGAAATTGAAAAGTCTGAATGCGATTTTTATAATTCGGAAATTGAAAAGGTAAATTTGGCATATATTTTCACATATGTTTATTTAAGGATAACATCACATCACATCATAATTAATATTAACGTGGATTTAGATTTGATTTGTATTTAAAACATTTGACTTTGAATTTCAAACCTAAACTATGTTGGGTTCTATTAGGAACGTCGACAATGTGCACATTCAAATCTATTGAATAATAAATCCTAACGCAGCGGAATTTATAGTTAGGATTGGACTTACGGTTTAAAAATTTGAGGAAATAGCTATTTTCACCCCGTTTTGAAGTCATACTAAGTTTTTCACACCACCCAATAAAAAGCTAAGTTTTTCACCCCAAAAAGTACGAAGACATATGCGATGAACTATGCGCTAAATAGGCGACAGATATGAGCATGGGCGAGAAAATAATGAGTTAAATTATTCGACTGTTCTACGATGAATATTCGGAGATTCGATGTACGATTCGGTCAATCGCGGTCCGTCGCCCATTAAATAATTATTTTTGTTAGGCGAATGAACTGCGACTATTAGTCGAAAAATTATTCTGCGACACAACTGCGACATGCCAACGTCGCATATTATTCGCGGAATTAGTGCATAATAAGTTTTTTTCGTATTTCTTTCATCTTTCAGTTATGCGAGGCGGTATGCGAATTACCGCATATTGCTAGCATACCCCCTTCGCACTTCTACTCGAAAGTGTATTTTTTATTTATTTTTTTATTTCTTTCATCTTTCAGTTATTTCAGTTATGCGATGGGGTATGCGAATTGCCGCACATTACTCGCATACCACCTTCGCACTTCTACTCGAAAGTGTATTTTTTATTTATTTTTTTATTTCTTTCATCTTTCAGTTATTTCAGTTATGCGATGGGGTATGCGAATTGCCGCATATTACTCGCATACCACCTTCGCACTTCTACTCGAAAGTTTATTTTTTATTTCTTTCATCTTTCTGTTATTTCAGTTATGCGATGAGGTATCGAATTACCGCATATTGCTCGCATACCCCCTTCGTACTTCTACTCGAAAGTGTATATTTTATTTATTTTTTTATTTCTTTCATCTTTCAGTTAGTTCAGTTATGCGATGGGGTATGCGAATTGCCGCATATTACTCGCATACCACCTTCGCACTTCTACTCGAAAGTTTATTTATTATTTCTTTCATCTTTCTGTTATTTCTGTTATGCGATGGGGTATGCGAATTTTGCATATTGCTCGCATACCCCCTTCGCGCTTCTACTCGAAAGTTTATTTTTAAAATTTAAATTTTTGAATGGTTTAGAAACCGCTGGCAGTTGGAATGTTACGGCCGATTTCGAGGCGTCTTATCCGCTTTTCAAAACGCCTGGGCAGTAAAAGCGTGCACGCGAATCGTTTCGTCCGTTTATATAAAGCGTGTAATCTTCGATCCATATAATGCCCTCCGTTTTTCCCTTTTCTTGTATATGAGAAGCAGTTCGCCGGAGATAAACCAGAGTTACAAAAATTCTTTCTTTCGACCCGTGAGGCAATTCTTTAACATTACTGTGTCCGAATTGAGAACTCCTAACCTTTCGAATTCGTCGGACAAAAAAATTCAACGAGCATAAATTCCGCTATCCAACTTTATTAACTTGGGCCCGACATGAAACATATATGCCAAGACAGCGACTATGAAGATCAAACCTCTGGGCCCGGGTATTGCCGTATCAACTGTGAGAAGGTTGAAGGTCGGAACATTGCGCGTCGGTGGCCGGGGCGTAACGGCCCGGCCCTCTGCCAGAGGCAATGCTGGCCTCAACCTCTCTAGGTTGTGGTCGGCTAGGTTTTCCTGACAGAGGAAGGTGTTTAGTCGACGGGGATCTCTTCCCGGAACCCGGCAGAGCCCATCGGTTCAGAGCGTGATGGTCGGGGCCGATCTCATGCTGGAGTTCTACATGGAACTCCACAAACAAGCTCCACCTACAGCTCATCTTTCTGGCGTCTAAGTGCTGTGGTAGGCTGGTAGCTCGTCGGCTCCCTCGTCCTAGCTATTTTTTAGGCTTGGCTGGTCCTTCGATTTTTTTTTTAACTTTGTAATCGGCTGGGGTTGAAGCGACTGTAAAAGTAGTAGTGTAGGGATTTCTATTCGATCTTTTATTCTGCGAAATACAATCTTCGCATATTATTCGCCTAGTTGGTGCATAATAAGAAAAATAAACTATTTTTGGAAATTTTCTATTCTGCGACACACATTGCGAAACACTCGTGTAGTATAAATGAAGAAAAATTTATTTATTTTTATTTCTTTTTGAAATTTTATATTCTGTGAAATACAAACGTCGCATATTATTCGTCTAGTGGTTGCATAATAATTTTTTTTTACAATTTAATTTTTTGAAAATTCTTTTTTAGGCGAAATGAACCTGAGACTATTAGTCGAAAATATTACGCACAATAAACGCATAACACGTAGTTTAGGCTAATGAACCTGCGACAATTAGTCGAAATACAAATGTCGCCTAAATAATTAGTAGAAACAAATTCGCATACAAACCGTACAACATTCGTAGTATAATCGAAGAATTTATTTAAACAAAAATTGTTTTTGGAGATTTTCTATTCTGCGACACACATAATTGCGACAAATAAACGTCGCATAATGCATTCGCATGTCAACTGGAGGATATTCGCATACCCACTTTTTGTGTAAAACAATTATATTAAATAATTATTTTGGTCTGATTCTTTATGTGACCGTCTCACGACGGATATGCGTTAATTCGCAGGTCTACCGCAGGGTATTAAATTGCGAACGAGATACGGAAACTAAACCATTATATTTATTTTGTTTATTAAAAATGCATCGGAATTGCGAAAGTATGGCGCTTGTTACGCGGACATTACTCGACAGCTGTTATTTCGCATATTTTATCGTATAGTTTATTTTATTTAAAACAAAAAGAAAAAAAGAAAGAAAAACGTCGCATATACGCTACAGTTGGACCTCTCAGGAGAAGAAAACAAAAAAGAAAGAGGGGCAAAAAATTTGAAATTCTCCATCTTGCGACATTAATTCGCATAGTTAGAAGCAAAATAACTGTTAGAAATTATAAGAAAAAAAGAACCAAAAATGATGAACGAGAACGACGTCATGGACTTCTTAAGAGATTCTGAAGATTTCACGAATCAAGCTTTTCTCGAGGCGGCCGGCCAAGCGGGTGCCCTAACAGCGGCTACTGTGGCCGGCTACCCAACGACTGCCGTAACGGGTATGACGGGCCGCGACTCAGCGACTGAAGGCACGCGTCCGGAGGCCATCTCTTTTGGAGAGGTAACTTCCATTTGTTGCAATTATTTAATATAAGTTATTTAATTTCATCTGCTTTAATAGTTGAGAAATAGTTGTTTTTGAATAAGTAACAATAACAACAACAATGCGATTTGTTTAGGATTCGTGGTCGTACAAGAGACC
>CACSLK010034598.1:1304122-1339960 GCA_902706635.1 Striga hermonthica | reverse complement strand
AGATGTTGGGCACTTATACCATCGTGCCGACTACATTTTTTGTGAGATTATTTTAATCCTTTCTCTTTTCCCTGTCATTCCATTTTTTATTAATAATTATATTAGTAACATCATTATTTAGTACTATTATGTTGTATTTTATATAGATGATGCTGGAGGACTTGTAGAAGGAGATCGATAAGGGGGAAGTGGACCCGGCCTCGTCGGAGACCCTCCAATCTTTGATTCGCATTGCAGAAGAGGGGGTCAGCCGATGGGGGAATCCGTGTTCTTGGAGGGACATTCAATTCGTAAGTTTTCAATGATTCTGAATCAACTAATATTGCAACCTTTCCTAAAAAAATTAGTGAATTTCTCACAACTCAATGCAACAGATTATTGAAGTAGTGAATTTGTCGAGCCACTACGTGGATGTCCAGATCTTTTTACGCGAGGGGACGATACGTGTGTTTGACCCCCTACGACATACGTATCAAAAAAAGAACGAGCACATTCTCGAATCACGCGTCAAAGGACTCCAAAAGATCCAAAAATGAATTCCACTGATTGCCACGTATGAGGCGGGAGTAGAGGGAGTGAGAGAAAAGTTCGAATTGACATTCATGGAGCCCAAAAATACTATGTTGCAACATGACAGAATTTCTTGTGGTGTATGCGTTGTGGAGATGGTGCGAGCACTGCTAACAACGGGGAAGTTTACCAGAGCCAAGTCTACCAAGAAGTGGGCAAAAGAAGTGAGGCGCAAAATGGCTATGGAAATTTTTGAGTTTTAGTACAGATGGAAACACAATTACCATGTAATACATTTTTATTTTTATTCTTTTGCATTTTATTATATGTTTGATGTTTGTTGCATTTTGTTGTTTGTTGTATGTATGTATGAGAATATATTCTCATACCTGAAAGAAAAAAATTAAACTAAACTAAACAATGAAAGTTTGTTGTATGTATGTATGAGAATATATTCTCATACCTGAAAGAAAAAAATTAAACTAAACTAAACAATGAAAGATGAAAGAAATAAAAAATAAACTTTCGAGTAGAAGTGCGAAGGGGGTATGCGAGCAATATACGGTAATTCGCATACCCCCTCGCATAAATGAAAGATGATATAAATAAAAAAAGAATCAACTTTCGAGTAGAAGTGCGAAAGTGGTAGTATGTATGCGAGCAATATGCGGCGATTCGCATAACCCATCGCATAACTGAAAGGTGAAAGAAATAAAAAATAAACTTTCGAGTAGATGTGCGAAAGGGGGTAGTATGCGAGCAATATGAGGCAATTCGCATACCCCCTCGCATAACTGAAAGGTGAAAGAAATAAAAAATAAACTTTCAAGTAGATGCGCGAAAGGGGGTAGTATGCGAGCAATATGCGGCAATTCGCATACCCCCTCGCATAACTGAAAGATGAAAGAAAGAAAAAATAAACTTTCGAGTAGATGTGCGAAAGGGGGTAGTATGCGAGCAACATGCGGCAATTCGCATACCCCCTCGCATAACTGAAAGAAGAAAGAAATAAAAAATAAACTTTCGAGTAGAAGTGCGAAAGGGGTAGTATGCGAGCAATATGCGGCAATTCGCATACCCTCTTCGCATAACTGGAAGATGAAAGAAATAAAAAATAACTTTGGAACAGAAGTGCGAAGGGGGTATGCGATTTTGCATACCCCCTTCACATACCCTAAACCCTAAACCCTAAACCAATATTATATCTTATGATATAATGTAATTTATTCTTTAAATTACCGTTCAAAATATATAAATGAACATTGTTATAATTTTTAATAAGTGGCTTTCTTCTATTGTCAATCAATTTCACAGTAAACCATATTTATCTATATACCTTATCTTAACTCACTTTCAAACATTTTATCTAAGATTGAGCTTGAACATTATTATATTTTTTTTAATAAGTGACTTTCTTCTATTGTCAATCAATTTCACAATAAATCATATTTATCTATATACCTTAACTTAACTCACTTTCAAACATTTTATCTAAGATTGAGCTTGAACATTATTATATTTTTTTTTAATAAGTGGCTTTCTTCTATTGTCAATCAATTTTACAATAAACCATATTTATTTATATACTTCATCTTAACTCACTTTCAAACATTTTATCTATGATTGAGCTTGAACATTATTATATTTTTTTTAATAAGTGACTTTCTTCTATTGTCAATCAATTTCACAATAAACCATATTTATCTATATACCTTAACTCACTTTCAAACATTTTATCTAAGATTGAGCTTGAACATTATTATATTTATTTTAATAAGTGGTTTTCTTCTATTGTCAATCAATTTCACAATAAACCATATTTATCTATATACCTTAACTTACTTTCAAACATTTTATCTAAGATTGAGCTTGAACATTATTATATTTTTTTTATGGCTTTCTTCTATTGTCAATCAATTTCACAATAAACCATATTTATCTACATACCTTAACTTAACTCACTTTCAAACATTTTATCTAAGATTGAGCTTGAACATTATTATAATTTTTTTTTTATAAGTGGCTTTCTTCTATTGTCAATCAATTTCACAATAAACCATATTTATCTATATACCTTAACTTAACTCACTTTCAAACATTTTATCTAAGATTGAGCTTGAACATTATTATATTTTTTTTGAATAAGTGGCTTTCTTCTATTGTCAATCAATTTCACAATAAACCATATTTATCTATATACCTTATATTAACTCACTTTCAAACATTTTATCTAAGATTGAGCTTGAACATTTATATTTTTTTTAATAAGTCGCTTTCTTCTATTGTCAATCAATTTCACAATAAACCATATTTATCTATATACCTTACCTTAACTCACTTTCAAACATTTTATCTAAGATTGAGCTTGAACATTATTATATTTTTTTTTGGCCAGAACGATAGAAATTCTATTAATAACGAAAGAGTACAGGGTACAAAACATCAAACTCAAGAACATCAAACTGAGAGATGCTACATAAAGCACCTAGAACCTCAACAAAGAAAACCAAACTAAAAAAAGAACACCATAAACATGCTTCTCTCCACTGCCAAAGGCCTAGCTAGAAACAAGTTTACCAAGAAAGGAGAAAAAAACAACAAAGCAAAACAAAAAAACTAAGCAGCCAACTAACTGACCAATCCCACAGCTCTGGTTGCCTCCAGCCAATCCTTTTGAGCATCAGAGATGACAATGCGCTCAGGAATAAGGGTTCTTTCAAAGACCCAAAGATTCCGAGACTTCCACAACCACCATAGCAAGTAGGTGGATAACTGGATCCTGTCTTGAATCACTTCATTCTGCTTAATTGAACTGATCTGCTGCCACCAAACTTTAAAAGAATAAGAGTAATGTTGCAGACCTTCCCAGTTTACAGGTGCTATATCCCAGATCCTTTTAGCTCTTGCACAGGAGAATAAAATGTGTTCTGAAGTTTCAGGATGATCACCACAAATGGAGCAGATTGCACAGATATCAATCCCTCTCCTCCTCAAGTTAGTTGCAGTTGGCAAGGTGTCTGAAATACATTTCCAGAGGAAATGTTTGAGTTTTCCTTGAATCTTCATTTTCCAACATCTCTGAAACATCTAGTGAGGAGGGGTAAAGCTAGAACTGGCTTCTGGAATGTCTAGGAGAAGGATCTTCTGAGCTACTAAAAATTTATAAGTGCTAGAAACTGTGAAATTACCTTTAGGATCAGGCCCCCACAATAATCTATCTGGTCTATCTGGATTTAGGGACTTAATCTTCAGAATTGCAGCACTATCTTCCTGATCAAAAACTTGTTGAACTAGCCAGTTGTTCCATTGAAGGCCATTGTTCTGCAGGAGATCCTTAACCCATACTAAGTGCCCTTGAGCAATATCAATCAGTGAAGGAGAGGGCTTTTTCAAATTAGGAACCCAATTCAGGTCTTCAATCTTTGTGTTTGAGCCATTCCTTATTTCAATCTTGACACACTTAGCAAAAGTTGGCAGCACTGAGAGCCAACTGTTCCAGAGCCATGATCCTTTGCAAGTTTTCTCAGCTTTGAACAAGGATCCATCAGGGAAATATCTATCCTTCAGAATTTTACTAATCAGAAGATCCGGATTTGAAAGAATTCTCCATAGCTGCTTGCATATTAAGGCTTCATTGAAGAGCCTTATGTCATGAAAGCCTAATCCTCCCTTCAGCTTGGGCAAAGTGATCTTCTCCCATTTTTTCCAGTGTATCCCAGATTCTGTATCTCCTGATTTCCACCAAAAAGTGGCACACAACTTGGATATTTCCTTGCATATAGAGACTGGAAGTTTGAAACATGACATTGAAAAGAGAGGAAGAGCTTGAAGCACTGATTTTATCAACACCTCCTTTCCAGCTGTTGAGAGAAGCTTACTCTTCCATCCCTGCAGCTTGTTCCTAATTGAGGTCAGGATATAGTCAAAAACCTCTTTCTTTGATCTTCCTATTCCAAGTGGCAAACCAAGGTATTTGGTTGATCTATGAGGGACAATGCCTTGAAGGACCCCACATATTCTATCCCTCAAGTGTTGAGGGGTATTTCTACTGAAAAAGATACCTGATTTTTGAAGGTTGACTCTCTGGCCTGAGAATTGCCTGTATTTATCCAGAATAGAGAGGATTTGGGAGGCTTGTTCAACTCCAGCTTTGCAGAATAAGAGAGAGTCATCTGCAAACAGCAGATGAGTGATTGCTGGCCCATTTTTAGATAGTTTGATGCCCTGAAAAACTCCATGAGTCTGAGCATTAGTGATGAGAGCAGAGAAGAGTTCTGTAGCAATGATGAACAAATAGGGGGACAGAGGGTCCCCCTGTCTTATGCCCCTACTTGGAGAGATGAAACCACTTATTTTACCATTGATCTTGAAAGAAATAGTGGTAGTAGAGATACAAACCATAATCAGCTTAATGAACTTCTGGTGGAATCCCATTTGAGTCATAATTCCTTCAATGCTGGGCCATTCCAATCTGTCAAAGGCTTTCATTAAGTCTAGCTTCAAAGACATAAAGAAGTTCTTCCCAGAAGAGTGCCTGTTCAGAAAGTGGAAGGCTACTTGAGCTATGACTATATTGTCCATTAACTGTCTGTCTTTGACAAATGCTGATTGGTGAGGGCTAATACAAGTAGACAGACAGAGCCTAAGTCTCTGAGCTAAGACCTTGGAAAGAATCTTGTAAATCACATTGCAGAGGCTGATTGGTCTAAAGTTTGCCAAAGTTTCAGGATGAGCTGTTTTTGGAACCAAAGATAAGATGGTGTGGTTCCAGTATTTCAGAATGGCCCCTGATTGGAAAAAACTGAGAATAGCAGCAAATACATCATCTTTAACCAGAGTCCAGAAATGCTGATAGAAAATAGCATTCATGCCATCTTCACCTGGAGATTTGTCAGCAGGCAGAGAGAAAAGAGCATCCTTCACTTCTTCTTCTGAGATTGGTTTCAGTAGAGCTTGGTTCATGTCCTCAGAGATAGATCTTGGTATGAGATTGATGATAGATTCCCCTCCACCACTTCCTTCAGCAGTAAAAAGATCCCTATAAAATTTAGAAACATGGAGCTCAATATCTTCTTGAGTAGTGAGGGCTAAACCTTGAGGAGAGAGCAATCTAGTTATGGCATTAAGCTTCCTTTTCTGGAGAGTGTATGCATGGAAGAACTTGGTGTTGGCATCTCCCTCCTTGAGCCAATTTAGTTTTGCTCTTTGTTGCCAGTGCAGCTCTTCCTGATTATGTGCTGCATTCAAATCAGCTCTAGTCTGATTCCACTCTTCCCAGTGTCCTTCAGCTTTAGTTTCTCTCAGAATTTCTAGTCTCTTGGTAAGGACTTCAATTTTTTGCTGGTTCTGAGATTTGAACTTTGAACTCCAGATGAGTAGGGCTATTCTGGTGTTTTTCACTTTCTCCTTGAGGATGAAGAATGGAGTTCCTGAAGTAGGTTGATTCCAAGCTGAAGTGACAATATCTTTAATTCCATCTCTCACAAGCCATCTTTTGTCAAAGTGAAATCTAGCTGATGTTTTAGCCTGGGGATGACCTTGATGGAGGAGGATCAGAGTGGTCAGAAGCACTCCTAACAATGTTGGAGACAGTGGCATTTGGATTACTCAGGATCCAGCCATTTGATGCAAAAGCTCTATCAAGCTTCTCTTCCACCAGCCCTTCTTCACTCCTCAGGTTACACCAAGTGTATTTGTAGCCTTGCATTGGGAGTTCTGCCATCTCCATATCATCAATAAAAGAATTAAAGCCCAGAAGGCTTCTGGCACTTC
This sequence comes from Striga hermonthica, assembly GCA_902706635.1. Taxonomy (NCBI): domain Eukaryota; kingdom Viridiplantae; phylum Streptophyta; class Magnoliopsida; order Lamiales; family Orobanchaceae; genus Striga; species Striga hermonthica. The sequence goes on along the minus strand of CACSLK010034598.1, from coordinate 1,333,678 downwards.
TTAGGATACCACCTGCTTTATCTTCTATAGCACATAGATCATTCCAATCTCCCATGGCAAACCACTCATTACCCCAGCTAGATTTATCCCTTACCATTTCCTCCCATTGCAAAGATCTGGTCTGTCTGCAGGTGCTCAAATAGACAAAAACTCCCCATTGAGGAGGAGCAGAGTCTATACTAAACTCAACAGCCATATAGAAAGATTTATTTAATAATATTGGAAATATTTACATTAGAATCCCACAGGAGAAGTAAACCTCCACTAAGACCCAAAGGATCTACATAAGAAAACCTATCAGCAAAACCCAGCTTCCTAGCCACAGATTTAACAAAACCACTACATTTCTTAGTTTCAGAAAAAAATAGAAAAGAGGGGTGGTGAGACTTAATTATCTCTCTAATTTGGGAAACTGTAGAGGGCCCACCCAGCCCTCTACAATTCCACACCGCAGCTAACATTTAGGGTTGGGGTGCCATTTGAGGCTGGCATCCCCCACCTGATCTTGTTTACCCTTAGATTTCTTTTTTTATGCTGAGACTGTAGAACCAGGATCCTGAGATTGAGAGTCTTCTTCCCTGGCTCTCTTTGTGTTTGAACTGTCTTGAATCATCAGGTCTTGACTTGCATTCCTTTCCAACCTTCCTTCCCTACTCAGAGCTCTCTTCCAAGTCTTTAATTTAGTAGCTGGAGGGAGCATTGAGGAATGGGGAGTAGTAGCATCCAGATTGATAGGGGTTGGAGATACTTGAATAGCCAGTTCCAAATCCATGTCTTTGTGCTGGAATGGTTCTACTACATCAGTAATGCTTAATTCCACTTGCTTCTTTGTTGGGGTTGGAGGTAATGGGACTTTAGTAACTGAAGAAGGGACTCTGTACATAACATCCTCTTGTGTGGAATTAGAGGCCGCTGTTTCATGATGAGAATTGCTTGGAGGTTGCTCTTGGATTTGAATTATCTGCTTCCCCTTATCAAAAGAGCTTGAAGAATTTCTGGGGGGAGAAGGAGAATCTGGCTGTCTGCTTGGAGATGGGGAGTGCCTGGAGCCAGATTGACCAACATCAATCCAATTTTGTCCCTCCACTGCCTTAATCCAGTCCCCATACTGACCCTCCCTTACTGAGCTAGATTTAATTGCTTCCAATCTCTTCTTGCAATCTCTGTGAAGGTGCCCTATGAGTCCACAATAATAGCACAGATTATGCAGTTTTTCGTACTTGAAGCCCACACTGATGATATCCTCGTCCAACTGAATATTGGTACACCTGGGGAGCGGTTCAGTGATATCCAAAGACACCAACAGTCTGAGAATTCTCCCCCCATGGCTACCAGAGCTAGCAATAACCACATTCCTTACAGATTTAAAGATTTTTCCTATTTTAAGGCCCACCTCGGTACTGAGACAGTTAATAGGGAGGTTCCATACCTGAACCCAGATATTAAGCTGCTGAAACGCTGGGTGTTTGTTAGTCAATCCTCTTTCCCATTCCTTGAGGACTATATATTGTTTTTCGAAACTCCAGCTGAAGCCATCTGCGACCTTCCTCATATCTTCTTTACTTTGAAATACAAACTGGAAGAAATTGTAGCCCAATTCCTTGACCTCCATATGTTGCTGCAGCCTCCATATATGGCTCATCGTCTTTTTAATTCCCAGCCATCCTGCCTTTCGGTCTCCTATCACCTTTCCAAATAGACTTTTGTGGCACTCCTCTGAACAAACTTTAATATCTTCATTCTCAATCCCAGTTATGAGACTTTCCTTCTCAGAAAGGGAGAATCCCTTAATTCTTTCAGCTAGGTTATCATCATGGCCGATGCAGCTGGACTCCGCCATCAAAAGGGTATAGATCGACAATAAACTGAGAAAAATACTCTAACCTCACACCACAAGAAACCAGGAAGACGAAAAGAAAAACCACCGGAGAAAGAACTCAGAGTTTAGCTCCCACTTGAGAGAATCGCCAGAACCGCTCCCCCTTGAGAGAATCTTTATTATATTTTTTTTAATAAGTGGCTTTCTTCTATTGTCAATAAATTTCACAATAAACCATATTTATCTATATACCTTAACTTAACTCACTTTCAAACATTTTATCTAAGATTGAGCTTGAACGTTATTATAATTTTTTTTTAATAAGTGGCTTTCTTCTATTGTCAATCAATTTCACAATAAACCATATTTATCTATATACCTTATCTTAACTCACTTTCAAACATTTTATCTAAAAATGAGCTTTTTTTTTTCCGGAACGATAGAGGATACTATTAATGAAAACAACCAATGTCCAAATACAATATCCCAAAGAAAGACAACATGAGAGACACATCAACAAGATGGTCTAAAACCTCAACCAAATAAAAGAAGACAAAGGAAAAAAGGAACAGTTGCCGAACCACTGCCTCAAAGCCTAGCCAACACCTGCCCTAAGAAACAAAAACCACTAAAAGAACAAAGCACTAATAACAGAACAAATCAAATAACAGAACAAAACCACTAAAAGAACAAATCAAGGAGAGCTTCTAGCAGCTGCAGCAAAGTTCAGCCAGTCTGACATGGCTGCTTTGATGACAATGTGAGGTGGGGGAGTAGAGTGCTGAAATGTCCACTGGTTTCTCATCTTCCAGAGCCACCAAAGGAGGTAGGTGGAGAGCTGAATTCTGTCCTCAGCTATCTCTGAAAGACCTATGCTGCAGATTTCTTGCCACCAATTTCTGAAAGAGTACCTGAGGTGGGCTAAGTTTGGCCAAGAAACTGGAGCTAAATCCCATATTGTACAAGCTCTAGGACACTGAAGCAAGACATGCTCAATGGTTTCAGGAGATTCTCCACAACTTCTACAAATCACATCAATATCAAGGCCTCTGCTTTTCAGTTTCACAAGAACAGGCAATGCTCCAGAAAAACATTTCCAAATAAATAATTTGACTTTCATCATCACCTTCATCGACCAAAATCTCTTTAAAGTTGAGTGCCATGGATTGGGGCATAAACTGCTTTCTGGAAGATCCATAGCATGAACTTTCTGGGCCACCAAATAAGCATAAGTGCAAGACACAGTGAAGTTTCCTTTTTTGTCCAAGGCCCAGTAATGCCTATCAGATCTATCAGCTTTCACAGTACTGATTTTCAGAATGGCAGAGCTATCCTCATTGTTGAAGACCTGCTTTATTAACCATTTATTCCAGCCTGAGCCATCTGGCAGCATTAGGTCTTTAACAAATATCAGATGCTCTCTAGCAAGCTCAAGTAATGCAGGAGAGGGTTTTGACATATTAGGCACCCAGTTGTGGTCAGAAATTCTAGTGTCTGATCCATTTCTAATCTCAGTTTTCAGGTTCTTAATAAATAAGGGAAGGACATCAACCCAGCAGTTCCATAACCATGAACCTTTCTGAGATTTAGAAGCTTGGAAAATTGAGGAATTAGGAAAGTACCTGTCTTTTAAGACCTTGCTCACTAAAAGATCTGGCTGGCTGACAATCCTCTAAATTTGTTTGCAAATAAGGGCTTCATTGAAGAGCTTAATATCAAGGAGGCCTAGACCAACAGCCTTTTTAGGAATTGTGAGTTTTTCCCAGCTTTTCCAGTGAATACCTCTGAAGTCATCATCGGAACTTGTGTTCCACTAGAATTTAGCACAGAGGCTAGAGATTTCAGCACAAATATTCGCTGGCAGCTTAAAGCAGGACATAGTAAAAATGGGCAATGCCTGCAACACAGCTTTCATAAGAACAATATTACCAGCAGAAGAAAGAAGTTTGCCTTTCCAACTCTAAAGTTTTCCTTTGACTGAATCCAGAAGATAAGCAAAAACCTCTTTTTTTGATCTTCCAATGCCCAATGGCAATCCCAGGTATCTAGTGGATCTGTGAGGGTGAATGCCATGGAGTGTAGAATAGATATTATGATGGAGAGTGCTAGGAGTGTTCTTACTAAAAAAAATTGCAGACTTTTGAAGATTAACAGTTTGGCCAGCAAATAGTTTATACTTGTTCAGCAAGTCCATAAGAATGTGAGCTTGATCAACCCAGCTTTGCAAAAAAACAATGAATCATCAGCAAATAAGAGGTGAGATAATGTAGGACCATTCTGGGACAGCCTCATACCCTTAAGAAGACCAGAGAAACAGGCATCCAATATGAGAGCAGATAAAATTTCAGACATGATCAAGAACAGGTAAGGGGAGATGGGATCCCCTTGCCTGAGAGCAGATAAAATTTCAGACATGAGCTTGAACATTATTATATTTTTTTTAATAAGTGGCTTTCTTCTATTGTCAATCAATTTCACAATAAACCATATTTATCTATATACCTTAACTTAACTTACTTTCAAACATTTTATCTAAGATTGAGCTTGAACATTATTATATTTTTTTTAATAAGTGGCTTTCTTCTATTGTCAATCAATTTCACAATAAATTATATTTATCTATATACCTTAACATAACTCACTTTCAAACATTTTATCTAAGATTGAGCTTGAACATTATTATATTTTTTTTAATAAGTGGTTTTCTTCTATTGTCAATCAATTTCACAATAAACCATATTTATCTATATACCTTATCTTAACTCAATTTCAAACATTTTATCTAAGATTGAGCTTGAACATTATTATATTTTTTTTTATTAAGTGACTTTCTTCTATTGTCAATCAATTTCATAATAAACCATATTTATCTATATACCTTAACTTAACTTACTTTCAACCATTTTATCTAAGATTGAGCTTGAATATTATTATATTTTTTTTAATAAGTGGCTTTTTTCTATTGTCAATCAATTTCACAATAAACCATATTTATCTATATACCTTAACTTAACTTACTTTCAAACATTTTATCTAAGATTGAGCTTGAACATTACTATATTTTATTTAATAAGTGACTTTCTTCTATTGTCAATCAATTTCACAATAAACCACATTTATCTATATACCTTAACTCACTTTCAAACATTTTATCTTCTATTAGTAATTCATTGGGCGGGATTTTTTCCCTCCATAATTTCAGGTATGCGAATGATATGCGATATATCGCACATTGTTCGTCGTGCTGCGAATAAAAGTTGCCAGGTTGCGTCTTTTACACTCTCAATTAAATGACAGTCTTCGGCGCATTAAAAACATTTTTTTTTATTTTACGTAGTATATGTTTTTAAACAGATATGTGAAACAGAATGCAATTTACTGTCAAAACGTTATGCGACTGAAATGCGATTTTGAAGAGTCGCTCCGAAACGTCCCCTCAGTCTTTGGAAAATTAATAACGGCACGCGTATCAAGGAGGATAGATATCTTCTTTAACCAGATATGCGAAATCATTTATTGTAAATATGTTATGCGAATGAAGTGCGATTCATCGCATTTTGTTCGCAGTGCTGCGAATTTGAAGAGTCCCTCTGAAACGTCCCCTCAAGTCTTTGGGAAATTAATAACGGCGCGCGTATCAAGGAGGATAGATATCTTCTTGATTAACCAGATATATGCAAAATCATTTATTGCCATAAAGTTATGTGAATGAAGTGCGATTCATCGCATTTTGTTCGCAGTGCTGCGAATTTGAAGAGTCGCTCCGAAACGTCCCCTCAAATCTTTGGCAAACTAATAACGGTACGCTTATCAAGGAGGATAGTTATCTTCTTAACCAGATATATGCGAAATCATTTGTTCATATAGTTATGCGAATGAATTGCGATTCATCGCATTTTCTTCGCAATTCTGCGAATTTGAAGAGTCGCCTCTTCTCCGAAACGTCCCCTCAGTCTTCGGCAAATTAATAACAGCGCGCGTATCAAAGAGGATAGATATCTTCTTCAGTCCTCTATAAAAGGCAGCTGAGATGAGACAATTGAATTAGGATTAGGACCCATCTCCCAAGTCTATAACTCTCGATTTTCCTCAACATGTCGGTCAATGTAGTCTTCATTGACGGCATATTGAGGAAAATCGAAGGATGAAGAATTGAGAGATGGGTCCTGATCCTCATGTTGTCTTTGAGGGCGTGCTCTCTTTTGCCGTCGTAGCCTCCTCAATCTAGTATACCTCGGAAGTCCAAGCACTCGCCCTGGAGATCCCACGTCTACCCAGGCACATGGTCACCTCTCATTGAAAGCTAAAAACATTGGAAACTGATGAAAAAGCTGTTGGAGACCATGTGTTTGGGAAGACGTGGAATCTCTGACGAATTGCTTGGTCTTCCGGGGTTTACTAGATTGAGGCTCCTACGACGGCGAGGGAGCACGCCTTCAAAGACAAAGGTTCTTCTTCTTCTGGGGTATACTACTTTTTTTTATCGGAAGTCAGACCATTGATATAAATCCCGTTTTACATTTTCTTCAACTGGTGTACAAAATTCACTGGCAAAGACAGATGTGAAAACGGAGATTCAAAGTCAAATAATGTATGGCGATTAATTTCATTCAACTAACAGACCTATCCCTTCTAACAAACAATGGCGAGAAGATACCGTACCTCCTCTGCAACAGACTCCTCTGCCCAATTGGTTCGAGAGGCAGACTGCGGTATGAGGAAACGGTGAACGTAGTACCGGGGTTTAAGTAGTACCTCATATATTGGAGGGCTTAAAGGTTCAAAGCATACCGGACAATCTAGAACTTCTGGCTCGGTTATGGTCACTGAAACTTGTTACTGAACATAGCACGGGGAAAAATAGTAGTTGAGTTGATGTAAAGTAGTTGATTCGATGTAAAAGTGCGACATGCATACGTCGCATATCATTCGCCTAATTGGTGCATAATTTATATTATAAAAGTTTTTTTGATGTAAAGTAGTTGAGTCGATGTAAAATTGCGACATACATACGTCGCATATTATTCGCAGAATTGGTACATAATTAATTATAATATTTATTTTCTGGAAAGTTCTTTGTCTGTGAATTAAATATAAATTTAAGACTACGTCGCATATCATTCGCAGAATTGTTGCATAATTAATTATAATATTTATTTATTTTTTGAAAAGTTCTTTGTCTGTAAATTAAATATAAATTTAAGACTACGTCGCATATCATTCGCAGAATTAGTGCATAATTAATTATAATATTTATTTTTTGAAAAGTTCTGTCTGTGAAATAAATATAACTTTAAGACTACGTCGCATATCATTCGCAGAATTGGTGCATAATTAATTATAATATTTATTTTTTGGAATGTTCTTTGTCTGTGAATTAAATATAAATTTAAGACTATGTCGCATATCATTCGCAGAATTGGCGCATAATTAATTATAATATTTATTTTTTGGAAATTTCTGTCTGTGAATTAAATATAAATTGAAGAATACTATTAGATGAATGAACCTGCGATTATTACTTCGAAACAATTCCGCATATAAACTTCATAACACTCGTACTATAACGAATAAAATTTAATTTTTTATGTTTTATAAATTTTCTATTCGGCGACGTACGAAATTGTGACATACGAACGTCGCATATTAGTGCCCGAGTTGGTAAATAGTTAAAAGTTTTGAAAAAGTTTTTGGTCTGTGACTAAATTATTAATAAATTGAAAACTACTACTATTAGGTCAATGAACCTGCAATTATTACTCGAAACAATTCCGCATAAAAACCGCATAACACTATTACAATAACGACTAACATATATTTTTTTATTTTTGTTTTTGTAAATTTTCTATTCTGCGACATACAAACGTCGTATATTTTTGGAGAGTTGTAAATAATAATTTTTGGAAAATTCTTGTTCTTTGACTAAATTAATAAATTAAAAAAAAAAACTATTAGGTGAAAAAAAGCGGTGCGTAACACTATTCGAAATGTGTTCGCATATTGATACATTTATGCGAGTTTTATATGGATATGCGATTCGTAACTATGCGAAAACATAACGCATAAGCGATAGTTATCTAAGCCTTTGGATATGCGAATCGTAAATTATGCGAACATATGCCGCATAGTCGCATACTCATAAATGATGCAGTTTGGATATGCGATAATCTAATTACGCGAAATTTTTCCACATATCCTAAATGATGATGCGGTTGATCTGGTCTGGATATGCGATTAAAAAATATAAATTACTTTTATTTATTTTTTTTCACTACGTTATGCGAGAACAATGCGATCATCGCACTTTGTTCACAGTTCTATGAATTTCCTTTTAATAATATTTTCCCTTCGAATATTGTCGCTGATTTTGCTGGGAAAACTCTGTTCACGGACATTAATAGTTTAACTGTCCATGCAACATGTTGTTTTGTTTTGACATATGAATCATGATTAAACAAACACGTACTTGACAGAAGAAAAAAATATTTATTATTACCTGCAGTCAGTCCAACAAAATAAGCCAAACAACTTATCATTACATGTCCAGTGGATTCTAAGGGTCGAGATCGATGACTTCCAAGTCTATCGCCGCTGCGTTGCGCTCGGTAAAAACCTCATAACACTCACCATACCAAGGGAATCCTTCCGAACGAAAAAATGCCTGAGTGTCGGTCTCCTGTGTAATAAATTTAAATCTTTTTAGGTCACAAAAATGCATGCTTGAACAAACTAAAATAAAAAATCAGATGCAATTTACCTCCTCCCCCACATACACCCAGTACATGTGGTTAACCCTAGCAAAGCCTGTATCACGACATAAGAGGACGCCTGGAATCATCAGGAAAGCAGTAAATTCATCGAAATAATTTCTGAGTCGCTGAATCTTTCGCCGGACTTGAGAAATAGTAAACTCCCTCTTCAATGCATAACTCAGGCATTGGTTCAGGACTATTGAAATTTCTGCCCACAAGGAATTGAACACATGGCCTTTGTGTATGCCTGCCTTCTGATGACACCATTAGAAAAATCCTTTCCATTTTTGTTTTTCGCAAACGTGCGCCTCCTTGTTTTTTTTTGGCTGCGATGGAAAGATAAGGTTTTGAGAAGTGAAAAGTCGCCTCTTCAACAAAGAGAATGAAAGGTTAATGAATGCATTTAGCATTTAAGGCTAGGTAGATATACATCAACTCAACAACAAAATGAGGAAGCATGCAAATCGTCATTGTTTTTTAGGTATAAAAGCAGACAATCAATCAATGGGTGCATAACTTATGCGAAGCATTTTCGATTTGGATATGCGGTGCAGACAATCAATCAATGCGGTGCGTAACGTATGCGAAATACTTTCGATTTGGATATGCGGTGCAGACAATCAATCAATGCGGTGTGTAACGTATGCGAATAATATGCGAAGCACTTTCGATTTTGATATGCGCTGCAGACAATCAATCAATACGGTCCATATGGATATGCGAAAAAATGGCGGATAGTCGTAAATTATGTGGCTTTCGATTTGGATATACGATACGTTAATTATGCGGTTGAAGACTAGGCGAATCATCCCAGTTGTGCGATTATTATGGGATATGATATGGAAATTGCACAATCAACCCAATTGTGCGATTATTATGGGACATGTTATGCGAATCGCACAATGAACCTAATTGTGCGATTATTATGTTACATGTTATGCGAATCGCACAATCAACCTAATTGTGCGATTATTATGCGACATGATATGCGAAACGCGCAATCAACTCAATTGTGCGATTATTATGGGACATGTGTGATGTGTGCAGGTCAACCCAATTCCGATTTCGACAATTGTACCTGGATTACGAACATTTGCTTCTCATTGACCTCTTTGTCTTCGTCGCCTGAGTCACCATTGTGCGTGTTGGTTTGGTCATCATTATTGTCATCGTCACGAGAATGAGCTGGTTAGTTCGAACAACCCGAGGTTTGATCATCAGCGCCCCGAGGATATCCAGTATGTGTAAATGAACTAAGGCCTGCTTGATGTGAATATGGGGCCTCGTGGGAAAATGCAGAACTACCAACACCAAATGAACTCGGAGATACACCTTGGGACGCCATCATTTGCGTGAAGCTTTGTTGCGTCGTCCCCGGAATCCCTACATTTACTCGCTTCTCCAACTCCACGTAAATGTTGGGATTTATTTGTTCTTTAATCAGCTCTAAGATATCCTCACTGGATTCGATTTTTATCTTCACAACTCGTTCCCTTCCATCAAATACTGCCCACAATATGTACTCAAAATTACAAGGATTGGCCTTCAATAAGGCTTGAACACGAGAAACTACTTCAGAATACATTTGTCGGCCGTAATTTATTCTCATCAGCTCTGCCACTCCACCAAGATATGAACCCTCGCAAAACGAACCGCCAAAGTGCACCAATACTCTAACACGGTTGCTAGCCATTCAAATAAGTGAACAACAAAAAGAACTAAAAAAAAAGAAACAGAAAAATGCAGTAGATGAATGGTGCAGGCGTTAAATTGTTAGAGATCGTTGTTTTTTTGCCTGCATGATAAATGCAGAGACCAAATCCTCACCTGTGAAAAAGCAGTTAATTAATGAGGTGCGCAACTTATATGAAAGATCTGCGTACGAATTCCGAATAGTCGTAAAATTGCCAGGTCGATATGGCCCTGCGAAAAAATGGCGCATAATCGTCAAAAAAAATATGCTTTATTTGATTTGGTTATGCGATTCTTAAATATGCGAGCGAAAAAATGTCACATAATTGACAATTATCCGGAGGATATATGCGAAATTGTTTCGCATATTAGTAAATTATGCGATTGACTTGGATATGCAATTACCAGAAAATGCGTATTCAACAAACTATGCGAATTAGATGCGAAATATTTTCGCAGTCATAAATTTGCAAGGTTGATATAGCCCTGCGATAAGAAGGCACATAATCATCGTAAATTATGCTGCAATCGATTTATATATGCGATTATTAAAAATGCAAAAGATGTTCGCACATTTCTAAATTATGCGTTTGATGTGGATATGCGATTAAAAAAATGCGAAATGTTTACGCATTGTCATAAATTATGCGGTTGATTGGATATGCGCTGGTTCATTTGGACATGCGAGTGTAATATCGCATAGCATTTCGTGAGTTTTGGGGTGTAAAAGAAGTTATTTGATGGGGCGGTGTGTAAAAGAAAGAATAGATTTATAATGGGGTGAAAAAGATTTTGACCCTAAAAATTTTTGCCGACTCTGAGACGTTTTTTATTTCCGTTGATGGAGATCGTCTGAACACCAAAGTCTCGATTCTAATCGAGTCACCATGGTGCTCCAATTGCTCATCAAGCTCATCGGATCGTCTTGGACTTTCGGTAAGTGAATCGGACTGCTAGGGAACCATCTCGGGCACAAACCGGGGCATCTGGACCAAGTTGAACCGAGTTCAACCATGCTGCCACTCTGCTGGCCGATCTGGAGTTGCATGGACCGCCTAGATCAGTCTGGAGCTGATATCCAAGTCTCTGGGCCGCGCTTCAGCTATTTGTGCCGCGAAGGAAACGTTGCAATTGGGCCGGGACACGCGCATTTGGGCCAAGAGGCAGCTGGGAGCAAGCGGGCTAGTACCGGGCTGGATACGGGCTTCACGGGCTAGGATCTGTGAGAGGCGCGGGCCTGGACGCGGGCCACAAGGCCCGCGCGTTTCTTCTCTTCACCTCGTAACAAAATAAAATGACTGCAGAAGGGAGGATTCGAACGCGCGACGTAGCACACGTAAAACCGTCAAGTAGACCACTGCGCTACAAGCTCCCTTCGCTTCCTATGATCGCGCGGACACTAATGAACGCGAGCTGGACTGGAACCGCGAGCTGGGCGCGAGAATTGTAAGCGGAAATTGGACAGAAAATTGGGAAAAATTCCGGCGAGTTGAACGTGTGTATATATTCAACGGGATACGAATAACAACCTTTGAATCTTCTATTGTATGACCTTTACACGATCTCTAATAAATCTTGGTGGAGCAATTTATTAGATTTCCCAAAACATCATTGATCATCTTCTTCTAAGACCTTACGGCACTAACCGAATTTTCTATTGTAGAAGAATCTCTGTCTTTCTTTCTCGCTTGAAGAGGCCGAATTTCTCCAGCCCTTTGGGGAGAAAAACGTGTAAAGCATGCTCAAGAGGTTAGGGGACCTAGTGTATTTATAGGCTACAATAGGGACCTAAAGGAGGTGCTAAATATGTGCTTATTCCTTAAGGTTTAGGAATCCTCATTATCTTCCATCTCATTTTCCCATCTAGGATAATATTCCTAATAATTAATTACCTTCTAGAAGACTCCATAGTCTCCTAACCCTAGGTAATATTCTAGAAGGAATATTCTCATCCTTAGGGAATTATGGAATAAAATTAATTCCTAATCTTGGAATTAAATAATAAAACATTCCACTAGAGTAATATTATTTCTCTCCCCATTTAGCTTCGAATTACAATTAATTCATTTTCACTGATTAAATATATTAATCCAATTGATCGATTTATCTCCCCATTTTAAGATATAACGTCCGTTGATTAATTAAATTACTGACAAAATAATTAATCAACTTCTTATTCATTTCCGAAACTAGTACCACTCAGATCCTTAATCATTATACCGGATAACACATCTGCCTGCAGGGCTTGACATAATATTCATTCCTGAGCTCATTTCGGGGACGTTATCAACCCAGCGCACTGGGACACAGTGACCGTAAATAATTTATAACGGCACATCATATGAACACACTTATTTACCAAAATACCGAGTATGTCATCCTAGCAAAATAGGAATCACCCTTGATAAATCAAATAAATAAGTAATGAATATGCCCATTTTATATTATCTTACAGCTTAAGAGTACGCATCAATTACAGAAGGTCTAGATTACAATAACGGTCAGTGAGTCTCATAATCTTATCCTTCTGTGGTCCTGTTCAACACCTATCTTAAGTGCTAGTGTAATTCTCCAGTCAAAGACCAACTGAATCAAGAATACACTACAATCTTTTTCCAAGAGGGGTCTCACTGCCTGTCTAGACTGTGAACGAATAGTTTAGTCTTACAAGGAGCCGATATGTGATCTTTCTGTTCGAAACACTTCGAACCACACTATCTCAATGTAAGACAAGGAGTATGATTGCATAAATAAATAAACTGCAAACATATGTACTTTGACCGAAACATGATGGCCAGATCAACAAGGAACTGATAGAATCTGTAAATAGGAGCTTTTACAGCATACCTCTAACAATCTCCCACTTATGCTTAATAAGCTCATGGCTATTGCTAACCACGATTCTCTTTCAATCTTAATTCTCAAAGAACTGTTGTCCTTTCTGCCATACATCTGACTTCAAATCCTTTAAAATGGCCATCATCCGCTTTCACCGAAAAGCCAATCCTAAAAGGATTTACCTGGTTGTCTACCGATGTAACTAGGCGACAAACATCCACCATGTCGCAGTCCTTTCCAACGGGCGTACTTGCTCTATGTGTCACTTGCTTTATGAACTAGTGATTCCTCTCTGTCTGTAACTGCACCAACTGTCATCACAATCAAATTGTGACCTGACTTGGCCAGACGAGGTTTCACATTTTTAGTTCAATGGCGAATCCAATCTCTACGTCACTCGCCATTTGGAAAGGGACGTACTGAGTTCATAGTGGAATCCGTCAACGCATCACCGCTTGACATTCCTCTAATCTGCTTGGTTCCCACAAGTGAACACAAACATAAGGTGGTTCTTACTTGTTGTTCATGTCTGATTAGAAATCAGAATCAGAATCCTTTGTAATCCAAAGGTTGCTTATGGTTCATCTGGTAACCTTACATATTATCCTTAGCCCTTTTACGGCGCTTGATCTTATGTCCTACCATGAACCATTGCTCCAATCTAGGATTACTTCGATATTTATTAACCATGCAAATAAATATCAGGCCTCATCTATTGCATATACTAGGCTTCCGCTTGCCATGCATAAGGACTGCCTCTGTATCATGCAAATAAAATGAGCCTTATGACAGTCTGTACTTGAAAATTGGGATAATCGCAACATATCTTTCTTGTGATCCTCAATATCAAGAATATCTGTTGATTCTGAATCTTTCATGTAGCACTACTTGGATAACCATACCCTTGCTTCTGTCAACATTTTCACACTGTCTCCAGTGATCAAGATGTTATCTACGCATAGTACAAAAATACCACCACGCTACCATTGCGCCACACACAATGCTCATTTGGTTGATGATCAAATCTACGATTCGAACTTATCAACCAAATGATCGGCCCACCACAGTCCTTTAAATGGACTTTGTCAGCCTACTGACTAAATGCTCTTAGCCCTTTTCAATGAAAACTTCTGGGTGCTACTCTGTGGATATTCCTACAAGACTTCCGGTTAAGGAAAATGTCTTGACAACCACTTTGCCTAACTCATAACTCATATGAATGGCATCAGCTTTAAATCCGGCAACCGGTGAAATAATTAACTCATAATAGATCCCATTCTTTCTGAGTTCACCATTTCACAACAAGCCTTTCTATGTACAGACTTAAACATGGCTACTGGTGAAAAAGCTAACTCATAATAGATCCCATTCTTTCTGAGTCTGCTATTTCACAACAAGCCTTGTACTAAAGTCTTCACTTATAGATTTCGTCCAATAGCAAGTCTGCTACTTGGTAATTATATAAGAACCCAGATCTGATAAGAGTCCATCACCCTAAATCAGGAATCATTAAAACTTTGCTATGTTTATGCATCCTTGTCTTGGATCACCTCATTGTATGACTAGGGATCGATTCAAGTTTACTAGAGACTAAGTCTGACACTTTCTCAAAACATGAATTCCATGAACTTGTGATTAATACAGAATGAGTCCGACGACTCTCCTATTATCACGAATGGAGCTGTCTTGCAACCCTCCCACTACAACGAGGTTCCCTCTGCAAAGGTGTATAGCACAAAATACGTGTTGCAGTTTTTCCTTGTGGTATCACATTTGTACACTTGGTAACAAAGTTGAACTTTTACCTTTATCTTTCCTTAAAAAAATTCTACAAATAAGCTTAGTGGTGTATTACCTAGTATTCCTCTAAAAATCAGAAATTCACGCTAACGAACATATTCTGACTTTTAGTACTATAATAATCCACTCATTTCCCGTCACTATGAAGTATCCCATAAATAGCCTAATTTCCGAACATCTTTTCCAATCCTATTAGTATCAACTTTTCAGCACGTATGCTAAAAAGCTCTGACTTCGAATATGTTCCTGTCAAGGCCTAAGTCTTGGCAACAATTCATTCAGAGTAATGACTACTAAACTTAGATAGGATTATGTTCAAAACTTATCCTGCTATTTGCACAACTCCAATACGAAAAAGCAAAATTCCTAATAACTCATCATTGACATAACCAATCTTCTAGAGAGACATTTTCCTTCCGTCTGTTACACCATCCTGTTTCGTTGAACCAGGTGAAACACATTGAGATCGAATCTCAACATCCAATAAGTATTTCCATAATTTTCCAAAAGGTATTAGTCACTACGATTTCAATCGTAATGCCACTGATACATTAAACTCGACATCTTTCCATAACTGCCATTACACTCTTTTGATGTACTCAAACTTATGGAATGTCACTTAATCTACCCTGTTTTGAAAAAATTTCTCCGAAGAAAAATATTCAAAACCACCTTTTGTCCTAAAATTACAGAACTTCACAAATCGGATGAACCAACCTTAGCATTCATTTGGCTTCTAATCCTTGACCTTCAAAAGATCATTTTGTGATTTTAGCTACCAAGTATAATTCGTAGGTCTGATAGTTTCATCCATTCCCAAAGAACCCATGAGTTTAATGGCTATCCACCTTTGAATTCTACTAATACTAAAATCCCAAACACTAGATTCCAAGTAATGTAATGATTCATTTATTGAAGGACCTTTCTTCTTATTGGTTCTAGTCGATGTGTTATTTATTGCACTGTGAGATATTTTGGTTCCTTGAGTTTACAAATTGTCTACCCACGTATCAAATGGATAAAACATCTCGTTTTTACCCATACACAATTTAGAAACTGAACACGAGTTCTTTCTAAACTTGGTACGAAAAGACAATTACTCAATAACCAAAATTCTATTTAATAGATAACTCCCACTACAATAGTTGCTACTTTCGTATCTAGCCCATTTTAGATGGTAATCCAACCTTCACATGTCGATTGGTTCACTGAAACCTTTTTACATAATTAGTGGTTACGTATCTATATACCAGGCACTGATAGATAGCACCACTTAAAATGCTTCGACTTCCCAGTGAATAATATTTACCTTTCTTGTATTAAGGATAGGACAGTTCATCTTTCTATGTCTATTTCGCTTAGACCAGATACACATGCCATTCGGCTTGTATTCTTCAGCAAAACTAGACACTAACCAAGTTCTATTTCTAATCATGTTTGAACAAGTAAATTATCTTTGAGTATTACGGACAACAGATTGAAAAGACATTTTGAATTCCTGGGATCATGCAAACATAGTCTTTACTCAGTCAAGTGTTTTCGAATCATCAAATATTGATCCCTTCAAAACAACATTTGAATATATTCACCGGCACCTCAAAACACCGAATCCCCACAGGCCACTGAGTGTGGACGTCTACGGTTCAAACCGGCGCAAGAGGAGGGATAAATCCCATTAGCTTAACGTACTGCCAAGCAATACTTAACTAATAGTCGGTCAAACTTTTGGCCAGCGCAATTGACTTATAAAAGAATAAAAACGACCTTTTCCTTTGGGAATATGGTAATTATTTGCACTTTAAGCGTAACCCATTAATTGGTCCTAAGTTTACTACCAAAATCATACGTCCACCTTTGGGTGACCCGTACGCTTTTGAAATAGCTCACTATAACCATTCCAAAGGAGATTCGTCCTTGTGAACTGTGAAATAAATCGTCCTTTGGGCTCGATTTAAATCAATTCACTGACAAACCTATAATGGAGGCCTTGGATGTTATTTATTTCAACCTATTACACACTTAATATAATTTTTAGTTTAAAGGGATTTTCTTAAACATGCTCCTAATAATTTAATTTGCACATAGCGCAATTAAATCACATAAGGACATGCATGATTAATAGGCAATAATAAACGAGGAACTAAGATCCAACTATCATGGCCATTTTAATCAATCTCCAATCTTTCGGGAAACGCAGTCTAGTCCTTGTTGAATTGGGTCTTCCGATTCTGGACTTGGAATTTTCTTTTTCGCCGTGACTCCCACTTTTCGTCTTGAACAAGTTGTCATCGGGAAAGTCGCCATCGAGTCTCCTCTGTTGGCGTGTGCCTACTGCCGCCGTCACCCATACTTCTGTTGACCTGGGTCCGTGCGTATCCGTCTGCAAACACCTTAACAATGCTCGTATTTGACAGCAAGCTGCCTACGAGTATGTCTGCATTTGCACAGTACCACGTATCCCATCAACTACGGGTTCGCGGGGTAGCCTGCCTCGTCTCGTCGAGAGATGTCTGCGCTTACCGGGTCCAACGAACAATTACATAATAATTACATACATTGATCCTATGGCCCACGCAGGGGTCGTACATGAATGATCTAGTAAAGCATTTAAACTATTCGGTGTCCCACCGCGCGAATAAATTATTACAAGCATTCACCAACCCAAAAATCCTCGGCATGTCCGAGGCTTTTAAAACGACATACATGAATTAAAAAACAAACATACATGCGGGCTATAATAGTCGGATTCAAGAATACCTGCAAACACACTTATTTACAATTCTAATCTATTATGCGCTGCGTCTTTACATAATTAATTCACATATATCACGCAAGACCTAATTCGAATAGTGCACAAAGCCGAATTAGCCTGGTCGCTGATACCAGTTGTTGGGTTCTGTGAGGAACGTCGACAATGTGCACATTCAAATCTATTGAATAATAAATCCTAACACAGTGGAATCTATAGTTAGGATTAGGACTTACGGTTTTAAAATTTTTACCGAGCAGAATCTATAGTTAGGATTAGGACTTACGGTTTAAAAATTTTTGCCGACTCTGAGACGTTTCTGATTTCCGTTGATGGAGATCGTCTGAACACCAACGTCTAATGGGCGGCTAGACTTGGCCTTTCTCGATTCTAATCGAGTCACCATGGTGCTCCAATCGCTCATCAAGCTCATCGGATCGTCTCGGACCTTCGGTAAGTGGATCGGACTGCTCGGGAACCATCTCGGGCACAAACCGGAGCATCTGGACCAAGTTGAACCGAGTTCAACCATGCTGCCACTCTGCTGGGCCGATCTAGAGTTGCATGGACCGCCTGGATTGGTCTTCAGCTGATATCCAAGTCTCTGGGCCGCGCTTCAGCTATTTGGGCCGCGGAGGAAACGTTGCAATTGGGCCAGGACACGCGCATTTGGGCCAAGAAGCAGCTAGGAGCAAGCGGGCTAGTACCGGGCTGGGGTCTGTGAGAGGCGCGGGCCTGGACGCGGGCCGCAAGGCCCGCGCGTTTCTTCTCTTCACCTGGTAACAAAATAAAATGACTGCAGAAGGGAGGATTCGAACCCACGACACGCTCCCTTCACTTCCTAGGGTCGCGCGGACACTAATGAACTTGAACGCGAGCTGGACTGGAACCGCGAGCTGGGCGCGAGAATTGTAAGCGGAGAAAATTGGGAAGAATTCTGGCGAGTTGAACGTGTGTATATATTCAACGGGATATGAATAACAACCTTTGAATCTTCTATTGTATGACCTTTACACGATCTCTAATAAATTTTGGTGGAGCGATTTATTAGATTTCCCAAAACCTCATTGATCATCTTCTTCTAAGACCTTACGGCGCAAACCGAATTTTCTCTTGATGAACAATCTCTCTCTTTCTTTCTCGCTTGAAGAGGCCGAATTTCTCCAGCCCTTCGGGGAGAAAAACGTGTAAAGCATACTCAAGAGATTAGGGGACCTAGTGTATTTATAGGCTACAATAGGGACTTAAAAGAAGTGCTAAATATGGGCTTATTCCTTAAGGTTTAGAGCATCTCCAATGGACTTTCAATTGCAGAAATGTAGAAGAATTTCAATAAAAAATGTCTTCAACCCTCAATGTCTAGATGCTAATCATAATTACGTGGCTGGAGAGAGAAAGAATAAAATCTAACACTTTGTCTACATTTGGAACTCTTTCTGGACGTGCTCCCAGTAACTTTTTTTTTTTTAATTAAAAACATCAGATTTGTTGAGAAAATTTTGTTAGTTTTTTTTTTTAATATACAAAAGATATAGATAGCGTGGAGATGGATATAACCACTGGAGAAAATTTTTGTGGCATTGAACTCCTACTCATTTTACGTGGATGGAAGACCTTTATTTAATTGCCACATACCCTCCAATTCACATTCATGGTTGGAGATGCTCTTAGGAATCCTCATTATCTTCCATCTCCTTTTCACATCTAGGATATTATTCCTAATAATTAATTACCTTCTAGAAGACTCCATAGTCTCCTAACCCTAGGTAATATTCTAGAAGGAATATTCTCATCCTTAGGGAATTATGGAATATAATTAATTCCTAATTCCTAATAATGGAATTAAATAATAAAACATTCCACTAGAGTAATATTATTGCTCTCCCCATTTAGCTCTGAATTACAATTAATTCGTTTCCACTGATTAAATATATTAATCTAATTGATCGATTTATCTCCCCATGTTTAAGATATAACGTCCGTTGATTAATTAAATTACTGACAAAATAATTAATCAACTTCTTATTCATTTCCGAAACTAGTACCACTAAGATCCTTAATTATTATGCCGGATAACACATCTGCATGCAGGGCTTGACATAATATTCATTCCTGAGCTCATTTCGGGAACGTCATCAACTCAGCGCACTGGGACACAGTGACCGTGAATAATTTATAACGTCATGTTAACATGGCACGTGTGCATGGTCAACAAAAGTATGAATGTCTCCACATCAGCTCAAACCATGCACAAGAAATGATGCAAACCACATCATGCAAACAGACAAGGATGGCTAAGGATGAAGAAGACAAAAGTGGTTATATTGTACTGCAGCATAATGGATAGGATTGATTCTCATCGTGTGGTGTAGAATGCTTCATCTAGAATAGTCTTTAACCCTAATTGTTAGTATAAATAGAATCTCAAAATGATGAGCTCGATAGGATATAGATCTAGCAGCCATTGTATTCAGTGCATGAAATTTTGAGTATTCATTGATTTGCTTTCTTTCCTAAAATCATGATCCATACTATATTTCTATATGGTATCAGAGCTGGATAAAGCCTGATTACCTTCTCCTCGATGCCAGATTAAAAAAAAAAAAATAAATCAAATCCCTTCCCAGAAAATGGCTGCAAATAACAACAATCAAACTGATAGCCTCATTCACCCCCAAAGCCAGCTAATTACCACAAAACTCTCAGATTCCAATTATTTGATATGGAAACAACAGATTCTTGCAGCTGTTAGAGGATATGGGCTCAATGGCTTCCTCACAGGAACAGAAATACAGCCCAATGAGTTCCTCACAGATGATCAAGGAGAAAATCCCAGAATCAACCCAGCATTTGTTCTCTGGAATAGGCAAGATCAACTCTTGGCCTCTTGGTTGCTCTCTTCTCTCACAGAATCACTCCTTATCACCACTGTTGGCCTAGAGACTTCAAAGGAAATATGGACTGCTCTTGAAACTTCTTTTGCAAGTAGAAACACAGCAAAGATAATGCAATACAAGCTTAAGCTTCAAACCATGAAAAAAGGTGAGCTGCCTATGAAGGATTACCTTAACAATATCAAGTCTTGTTGTGATTTTATCATTGCTGCTGGTCACAAGTTATCTGAAGAAGATCAAGTTTCACACATACTAGCTGGTCTTGGCAGTGAGTACAATCCTGCAATAGTCTCTTTGTTGTCCAGGGTTGAACCAGCAAAGCTGAGAGAAGTTCATTCTTTACTGCTTAGTTTTGAGAACAGGCTTGAAACAGTGGATAATCAGAACTTTAATGATGGAAATCAGTTTTCTATAAACTTTGCATCCCACAACAAGAGAGGTGGTTTTAATCCTAGAAGGGGAGGTCATAACCCACAACAAGGGACAGGAAGAGGTGGTAACTTCACTCATGGAAATCAAACT
Organism: Striga hermonthica; assembly: GCA_902706635.1. NCBI lineage: Eukaryota > Viridiplantae > Streptophyta > Magnoliopsida > Lamiales > Orobanchaceae > Striga > Striga hermonthica. The sequence goes on along the minus strand of CACSLK010034598.1, from coordinate 1,312,612 downwards.
GGGAACCAAGCAGGCAGATTTGGTAGAGGGGGCTACAGAGGCAGAGGAGGAAGGAATTCAAATAGAACAAGATGCCAAATATGTGGCTACAACAACCACACTGCAGATAGATGCTACTACAGATGTGACATGAGCTATACACCTCAGCAAAACACCAACAACCAAGGAGGAGGAGGAAGCTTCTACTCAGGATCCACCTCAGTCAATGTTGCCAATATTGGAGGAAATGAAGCAGCACAAGAGATGGTGTGGTATCCAGACTCAGGAGCAACTAATCATGTCACTCAAGATCTGTCCAATTTGAACCTTGCATCAGAGTACAATGGAGGAGAGAAAGTGCAGCTTGGAAATGGAGCAGGTATGGCTATATCCCATGTTGGTAGTTCTATAGGAGTGTCCAATGAGCACCATCATTTCCTTTTAAAAAATCTGCTGCATGTTCCAAATATGTCAAAAAACCTCCTAAGTGTGTCCCAATTTGCCAAGGATAATAAGGTGTATTTTGAATTTCACCCATCTGTTTGCCTTGTGAACGACCAGGTGTCAAAGGAAACTTTGCTTAGGGGGGAAGTTAAAGATGGCCTTTACAGATTTCACCTCAACACCAAACTTCATTCAGTCAACCCTCAACTTGATCATCAATCACCAGTTCATCCCTTGTTACTTTCAGCTGTTTTGGAAAATAGAACTAGCTTATGTACTTGGCACACTAGATTTGGCCATGCTTCTTTTAAGATTGTTAGGGAAGCTTTGAATCAATGTAATATTCCTTTTCAGGATGATGAAATGAAATCCCTTTGCACTTCATGCATGAAAGCCAAAATGCATAAACTTCCCTTTTGTGATGCTGCAGTTAAAGAATATAAACCTATAGAATTCATACATTCTGACCTCTGGGGTCCTGCACCTATTAAATCATACCAGGGATATACTTATTATGTGTCTTTTATTGACTATGCTTCAAGAAACACATGGGTCTACTTGTTAAAGAACAAATCTGACACCATCCAAGCCTTTATACACTTCAAAAATTTTGTAGAAACTCAATATCCCAACAAAATAAAAATCTTTCAGAGTGATGGTGGTTGTGAGTTCACAGCTTTAACCAAATTCTTTCATGAACATGGCATCAAACACCAAATCTCATGCCCTTATACCCCAGAACAAAATGGATTGGCAGAGAGAAAACATAGACATTTGATCCAAACAGCCTTGTCTCTCTTAGCTGACTCACATTTACCTACCCAACATTGGGATGATGCAGTTTGTTCTGCTGCCTTTATCATCAACAGAACCCCTACAAAAATCCTTGAACACAAAACACCTTATGAAATTCTCAATGGCAAGAAACCAGACTATTCAGTTTTAAAAACTTTTGGTTGCCTATGCTATCCATTTCTCAAGCCATACAACAAAAATAAACTGCAATTTAAAAATGAGCCTTGTGTGTTTCTTGGGTATAGTTCTAACCACAAAGGGTACAAAGTACTCCTCCCCAATGGTAAACTTATTCTCACCAGACATGTGGTCTTTGATGAGTCCCAATACCCTTATCTTAACAAGAAAACACCCTCACAAACTCAAACAGCAGGCCAAACTATAATCACAACATCATCTCCTCTCAATCTTACTGTTCCAACTCCTCAACCCTTCATACCAGCAAATGAGCCACCACTCACACCACAATCACAACCATCTACTTCCAATCACAGTTCATCACAATCACACTCTCCCCTATCATCTCCCACTCACACTAATTCTTCAACTCCTGACCTCACTGGACAACTCTTTATAGATTTACCAATTGTGGATGTATTGCCTACAGAACCTGCTAACCAAATTGTTGCAGAAAACTCTCAAACTAATACAGGTGGGCACCACATGATCACCAGACATAAAGCAGGCATACACAAGCCAAAGCTTTACCTTGCTGCTTCTGAGGGGGAATGTGTTGAACCAAAAACAGACAAGCAAGCTTTGGCTACTCCAAAATGGAAAGAAGCAATGAAAAGAGAATACCAAGCATTGTTGAAGAACCAAACCTGGGAGTTATGCTCTCTACCTGAAAACAAAACACTCATAGGGTGCAAGTGGATTTATAAAATCAAACAGCATGCAGATGGAACTATAGCTAGGCACAAAGCCAGGCTTGTGGCAAAAGGATACACTCAATCATATGGTTTTGATTACAATGAGACTTTCAGTCCAGTTGTTAAACCAGCCACCATCAGAGTTGTTTTGACCATTGCTCTTGGACTTAACTGGTCAATAAGGCAGGTTGATATAGACAATGCCTTCCTATATGGGACATTGGATACTGAATTATATATGGAACAGCCCTTTGGATTTATTACTCCTGGAAATGAAAACTTAGTTTGCAGACTGAAGAAATCCATATATGGATTGAAACAGGCATCAAGAGCATGGTTTAATAAACTTGGATCAGTCCTTGCATCCATGGATTTTTCCACATCCAAGGCAGACAGCTCCCTATATCACAGACACAAAAATGGAAACACCATGATCATTCTAGTATATGTTGATGATATGGTTATCACAGGGAGTAGTGATGAAGAGATTTCAAATGTCATTAAACAGATAGAGAAGGAGTTCTCTCTCAAGGATCTTGGAAAGATTAGCTATTTCTTAGGAGTTGAATTTGAGCATACAACAGAAGGACTGTTCTTAAGCCAAAAGAAATACATAATGGATCTTCTGCAAAGGTGCAATATGTCAGCTTCAAAAGGATTGGGGTCTCCTATGGTCAGCTCACCTATCTTGTCTAAATTTGATGGACAGCCATTTGAAAATGCAAAGCTCTACAGAAGCATTGTGGGAGCATTGCAATATGCAACAGTCACCAGACCTGAAATCAGCTTCAGTGTGAATAAGGTATCTCAATTTATGCAATCACCTTTAGACACACACTGGAAAGCTGTCAAAAGAATCCTAAGGTATCTAGCAGGAACAGCAGACATTGGCTTACAATTGAAACCCTCAAAGCACTTTAATCTCATGGGGTATGCAAATGCAGATTGGGGTTCAGATCCTGATGATAGAAGATCAACAAGTGGATTTTGTGTTTATATGGGTTCAAATGTTATAACCTGGAGTTCAAAGAAACAAGCAATTGTCTCCAGATCGAGTACTGAAGCAGAGTACAGATCTCTAGCACATGCCACCTGTGAGATTGTCTGGTTACAAAGCTTGTTAAAGGAACTCAAAGTTGGGACAACACAACCGGCAGTGATATGGATGGACAATGTAGGTGCAGTTGCTTTGGCTAGTAATCCAGTTTTTCATTCTAGAACTAAACACCTTGAAATAGACTTGCATTTCATAAGAGAGAAAGTGCAATCTCAAGAAATATCAGTCAGGCATATCCCAGCAATTGATCAGATTGGAGATATCTTTACCAAACCCCTCACAGGACAGTTTTTCACAAGGCTAAGAAACAAGCTATGCATGATCCTTAACCCCTTGCTCAAACTGAGGGGGAATGTTAACATGGCACGTGTGCATGGTCAACAAAAGTCTGAATGTCTCCACATCAGCTCAAACCATGCACAAGAAATGATGCAAACCACATCATGCAAACAGACAAGGATGGCTAAGGAAGAAGAAGACAAAAGTGGTTATATTGTACTGCAGCATAATGGATAGGATTGATTCTCATCGTGTGGTGTAGAATGCTTCATCTAGAATAGTCTTTAACCCTAATTGTTAGTATAAATAGAATCTCAAAATGATGAGCTCGATAGGATATAGATCTAGCAGCCATTGTATTCAGTGCATGAAATTTTGAGTATTCATTGATTTGCTTTCTTTCCTAAAATCATGATCCATACTATATTTCTATACGTCACATCATATAAACACACTTATTTTCCAAAATACCGAGTATGTCATCCTAGCAAAATAGGAATCACCCTTGATAAATCAAATAAATAAGTAATGAATACATATGCCCATTTTATATTATCTTACAGCGTAAGAGTACGCATCAATTACTGAAGGTCTAGATTACAACAACGGTCAGTGAGTCTCATAATCTTATACTTCCGTGGTCCTGTTCAACACCTATCATAAGTGCTAGTGTAATTCTCCAGTCAAAGACCAACTGAATCAAGAATACACTACAGTCTTTTTCCAAGAGGGGTGTCACTGCCTGTCTAGACTGTGAACGAATAGTTTAGTCTTATAAGGAACCGATATGTGATCTTTCTGTTTGAAACACTTCGAACCACACTATCTCAATGTAAGACAAGGAGTATGATTGCATAAATAAATAAACTGCAAGCATATGTACTTTGACCGAAACATGATGGCCAGATCAAAAAGAAATTGATAGAATCTGTAAATAGGAGCTTTTACAGCATACCTCTAACAAACTATACATGTGAAAGGTGGGATAATTTGAATTTAAAAAAAAAAAGATTCAAATTTATTAATTTTCAAATTTTTGCGCGGGATTTTACTTATTTCAAGTATATACCAAATATTTTTATATTTATACATAGATTTTTCCAATAGTCCGTATTTCAAAATTATTTTGTTTCAAATTTTCTATTTTTCGTTCAAAATCTGAGAGTATGACTTGGAAATTTTCAAATTCTTTTTTTTTTCAAAAGCCTATAATGGACGAATTTCAAGGTAGAATATTTTTGAAATTTTGAAGACTCTTTTTATCATCAAAACTCATACTAAGAATTAGATTAATTTCATTTTTATTTTTTTCAGTAGCCAACCACAGTATTTGGAGAATTCCCCCGACTAATTCGTTGATCAACCCGCGTCGCATACTTGACAATGGTAGGCGAGTCTCCCAATAAGAGTTTTCTGTATTCATAAGGACTCGAACTCGAGACCTTACTTAAGCGACATCAAACTGCTTACCACTTAAGCCAACTCCTGTTGGTATGTCTTTTGAAATTGTATCAATAAAATCTCTCTCTCTTTCTCTCTCTCTCTCTCTCTCTCTCTCTCTCTCTCTCTCTCTCTGCGTGAAAAAAAAACCAAATCAAGCCTCGTCGTCTACCATTTTCGGCCGCCTCCTTTCAGCGCGGATCAGAGAAGACCGGCTTGAACGTGGCATCCACATTTCTTTCTTTTGAAGAGTTCGTCTTCTCCAGTGTGGCGCTTCCCCTTGATTTGTGCAGTTGTGGTGGTGTTTTTGGGTGGCTTTCTGGCGATAAGGACAGGGTAGCGGGTCCAGTCCGTCGGGCCTCCGGTGTGCAGGATTGAGGCCAACGTCGGCTCCTCTCCTTGTTTTGCCTCATCTCTTGGGTTTAAAATGGGGTTTTTTGTCAGCATGGAGCCTTTCGGCCGGTATTGAAGCTCTAGTATGGGTTGTGTGGGGGTAGAGGTTGGTGTGGGTCTCTCGGGTGCGACTCTGAGTTGGTCTAGGCTCGTTTGTGATGGATCAATGTTAGCCCGTCATCTTTAGGTGAAGGGAGCAGATATATTACGTTACAGGCTTTGGGTTGTCTTGGAGATGTCTTTTTCAGCTTTTGTCTTGTGCGGTGGTGTGTTAGTGCAGTTGGCAGCTATTGGGAGGGCTTTGATCTTTTTTGTTTTGTTTTGTTTTGTGTGTTTTTGTTTTGTTTTAAGTGTTGTAGGTGTTTGCCTTGTTTGTGTTGTTTGTTTGTGGTTGTGTCTTGATTCTCCCTTTGGGAGCTTGTGTTGATTATCTCTTTGTGAGCTTTTTCTTATTTTTCGAGAGTAGTATTATTATTATCGAAAGTGCGTTGTGGTGTCTATGCTGCCCTTGGGGTTGCCCTCTGACTAGATTCAGCTAGACGGCTGCTTGGCTAATTCTGGTTGTTGTCTAGATGTAATTATGTGTATTTTTTTTTTAAATCCCGTCGTTCCCTAAAAAAGTACCTTTCTATTGCATCCTACGTGTGTTCAAATTATTTCTCAATTCTTTATGAAAAAAAAAAAAACGATTTCTTGACTCAAATAATGGACCAACCATTTGAATTGATAAAAGATGTTGGAAGGTCCAAGAGATGTATGCTTAAGGCCCGCATAGTGAGAATGTTTTTACGAGACTGGGGTAACACATATAATAAGTATCTCGAGATTGTTTTGCACGATAAAAATGTAAGCTGAGTTGTTTTGAAATATTTGTCTATAAAACGTACATTTATATATTCATGTTTTGATGTTGCTTAATACATGTATTTTTCACTCTACTGTTTTTTATTTGTTTTGGGCGATCGCATTATGGCGTGTGTGCGGGCACTCACCATGCCAAAGTTTAAAAATATGAATTTTGAGGAGGGTATGGTAATTGGTATTCAAATTTATCAATTGGAAACATTGGTAAGTATCTTTATACAGTCAATTTAAAATTATATTGCATGGAAACACTCAATTTAGGAAATTGAAAATTTCCTAAATTTCAATTTGATTTCAAAGACTTTTCAACTCTACAAAATGTCAACAAAATCAATGATCGATGCTATTCGGTAAGACTTTTTGTTTTTTTTAAAAAAAAAAAATAAAATTATTACAAATTGAATTGTTAGTAGATATTATTGGATTAGTTATTGTATTTAAAGTCAACAAGATAAACAAGTGAAAACTGGTGATTAGCCAAATGGTTGCTATAAGTAAAATCCCTGCCAATGCTATAAGTAAAATCATAGGAGAACGCAAGACAATGGCAATGGTTTTATTTAAGCCTTTGTTGCTTGCTCGTGTAGTCATGTTCATCGCGTCATTGAATATCAACTAACAGTTTCCGTGCATTGTCGGACCGTAGTCTATTCTGTGATATGAAGTTATTTGAACACAATACCTAAATTGTCTTCGTTTGTGGCCGCTTGCAAATGTACAATGTTCACCCGAACATGTACATAGATACATGCTAAAACTGTTAGAGTAGAATACCCGTCGTTCCAATCAGATTGGACATATTCTACTTGTAAATACGATCTATTGGAATTATATTAATAAATAGGCATTACTTTATCTTATGAATTAGCATTTATCCTATATTTGCACTTAAGTTAAAGTCCCTAGATCATATACAGCTATAAGGTATGGTTGCGCATAGAGATGGTGATCATGGAACATATCTTGAAAGCTGTGATCTTAAATTCAGTTCCAAGTTGTAGGATATTTCGAGATGGGATATCGAATAATCCAGAAAGACTTGTACATATGATGTATGCTTGTTGGACAAGAATGTTGCATTTCATCAACATTAGCGTGGGACGCAAATACATATATGTAGGTGCTTGTTAGAGAACAAGTTCACTGAACATGACCGTATGAAAATTCTTAATGAAAGATTTTCTGTTGAATAAGAATTTTCATGTTACAATAGTACACGATTGATCTTATGACTTGAGGCACGATGGTAACTTTGTGCATATTATATTATACTTTGATTTATCTTTTTGATTGCTAGCACAATCGTATAAAGGGATATTTTGGGTATTATATTAATATGTATGGAAGTTTGTTAGTGACCAACAAAGGATTCGACACTTATAAGATAAGTGAATTTCATATGTGTTTCATAGTTTGTAATTCAAAGTCCTTGGCCAAGGCGAGATGAATAGAGATTCATAAATGAATTACTAAACTTGAAATAGAATCATAGTTATGAAATCAATTGGGTTTCGACTTATAAATTCATGTCTGTTGTTATGTGTGAATTAACAAGGATTAATTAGAGCAAGTTGTATCAATTATAAAAATAAGTTATTGTCATTCCAAGATGGTAAAACGTGTTCTAGTGAATGAGAAAGTTCTTATTACATCCCCCCTCTTTTGGAAGCTTCTCTGAGCTGTTTGTTTGTCCCATTTTTGTTGCGTTTTTCGTGATTATTTTTCCTTCCTTCTTTCCCCATTTTGCGTTTTTTCTCTTAGTTTTGGTCTGTTGTCTCTCGTTGTGTGTTCTCATTTATTTAGAGTCTTTCTGTGTTTTTTCGATTATTTTTCGGTTTTCTCCGTTTTTGTTTTCGTTTAGTGGTGTGCAGGTCAGGTGCCTCAGTCGACTACTATTTGGAGGAGAGAAATTTATTTGACGAGCTTAATTTTGTAGTGGTATGCGTTGGCGTCACACGAGAGAAAACATAATGGAATTCGTGCTCCAAACAAACTCGAAAGAACACGAAGCAGTTCAAGGAAGCTTAAGCTCTCGGGCCAGAAAACATATCACTACCGCGACAGTCCTTCCCTCAACCACATTTCAGCACCATCGAGAATTATTCCAACATTCAACCTTCTCTCTCAGCCAACAACAGATTTCCGGTGACGAATTGAACTAAGCAGCACCGGAGATCCTGCAGCTTTTCCCTGGCCGAATTAGTTCCGACAAGGCAAGCCCGAGCAGGCCCTTCTTGGTCGTAGTTGTAACCCAAATTTCCAGTGGCGAGGAGCAATCAGAGCAGACAGGCGCGACATCTCCCTCCACGGCGCTGCACTTTCTTCTCCGCGACAAACCACCTCACGTCGCGACAACCTGCCAACCTT